>CM062819.1:1117742478-1118072405 GCA_031772625.1 Pinus tabuliformis
GTTTTGCTGACCAGTTTGGTATGGACAATGAGGGTTTGATCCCTTCCCTGCCTTCTAATTTTTATAATAGCAATGTAACAATCTAATCTAACATGTTAATAATAATAATTATAATAATAATAATAATTACATTAACAATTATAATAATAATATTAATAATAATAATTATATTATTATTTATTATAATTATTATTATAATAATAACATTAATAATAGTAGTAATAGTAATAGTATTATGTCGAGAGTAATAATAAGAATAATGATAATATTAAAAAAGATACATTATTTATTAATACAAACAATTCTAACATGGAAAGTAATAAGATATTGAATATGATAATAATAATTCAAATCACAGTACTAATGATCTTCCCCCTCCTCTCATTTTAATAACAAGGTTATAAATCTTTCTAGTTTCTCTTTTCCCCCTTCAGTTTTTAAAGTTTTGGGTAAAGGATTAAATTTTGCCTTAGCCCCTAATAAAATCTATGTAGATGATATCATTTGTGACATAGAGTTTGGGATCAGAGGTTTACCTGATAGGATCAAGGATACTATTAGGAAAGATTATGCGGTTTTCTTAAGAAAGGCTAGGCCCCCTAGAGCAACCTTAGCAAGGAGGAATCAGTAGCCCTCAGATCCTTCAGAACAAAGATATTGTTGTTCTAAAGGCAGACAAGGGTGGAGTTGCCGTCATTCTTAATAGGGTTGATTACTGCAATAAGATGTTGGATCATCTTCATAATAGTGGTAGCTATAAAAAGCTTCCCAAAAACCCGTTAAAAAAGGTTGCTAGGAATGTGGCTCTTGCCATTAAATCCATTAGCTCAGTGAGTTCCCTGCACCATAAACTCATTGAGAGCAACCCTATCACTCCTAGGATCTATGGTCTCCCCAAAATTCATAAGGAAGGAGCTCCCTTAAGGCCTATTGTCAACACCATTGGAGGTCCTACCTACCTTCTTGCTAAGTTCCTTGCGTTAAGCCCTAACCCCTTAGTTGCTCAAACGGAGTCCTTCGTAAAAGACTCTGCTTCCTTTATTGATGAACTCATGGACATTAAGCTTGACCCTGGGGACATTATTGTTAATTTTGATGTAGTTTCCCTGTTCACTTGCATCCCTATTAGTGAGGCCATGGAGGTTTATCAACCGCCTAATAGATCCTGACACCGCTCGGTTAGTTGAGATCTGCCTCACTTCCACCTTTTTCAGTTTTGAGGGAGAGTTCTTTGAGCAAACTTGTGGGTTTCGTTATCTCTCCTACATGTTTGAGCATTTTTTAGGGTCAAGGACAGCTCGGCCGTGGTTTTTTCTGCAAGGAGGGGCTAGTAGCAGTTCATTTCATCCATACACCTTTGTTTTCATTTATACCCTTGTGACCCTGTAATCTCTATTTTTTTCCTAAACCTTGTGTAAACCCATATTTACTCAAATTCCTCTTGCACCCTTATGGCTCCCCATTCCTCTGTTTCTCGCTTAATCTCTTCACAAAACCCGTTTAAATCCCTTTATCCCTTTTCCCAGCGCGTACGTGTTTTGCTTTAAACACTACAAAAGCCCCACATTAACCTATTTTTCATGGCTTTTGGGCGTTTTTGTTTTAATTCTATAGACCCATTATTTGTTTATCCCTGGGCGCTTAAGTCTTAACATTTAAAAACCCGCGTGACCATAGTCATAAACCCGCACCATCACCTGTCATATCAGCTAAAACATGTGCTTTAATCTGTCGACCATCCGATCATCCCGCGGAGATCCGACGCTATACGCTTCTCTCCTGCTCTACGAAACCGCATGTCCGTTAACCCGCGGGGAAGTGGTTTCCCACCTGCCACATGTCGCATTTTCGTTGGATCGCTCGCCCTCATAAGGATACTGCCTCTCCCGAAAAGTAGTGCAGGGAAACCGCTTACCACCCTTCTGGTACGGTTCCCCGCTCTTTAACCTGTGCATAGCTCCGTTCCCGATAGCCATTCGATCTTTCCCGCTGTGATCTAACGGCCCAAATCTGTCTCCGCCCGTCTTTCTTGATAGCGCCCTCCGATCCAATCTGCACCGTTCGTTTCGTGATCCGATGGCTACTATTGATCCTTGCGCCTCTATGTCGTCCATCACCTCCCGCCATCAAATCTCGGCGTCCGTCTAAGCGATCCGACAACTAGCATTCATTCTTAGCTCCTCAGTCATTTTCAATGCATGTTCAGTGTTTTCGGCCTGTTTTGTGTGCGCGCGAAGAAGCAAGAGATGATCCGGTTTTCAGTGCATGAATTCCTCAGCTACCACAATTAAAGAACAACACGGTCAAGGACAAGAAGGACGATCCTCGAGCAGCTCAATGATTGCAGCAGTTATTGAAATTTATTCAGATAATACTTCATCTGTTTGTGAAGGACAACAAAGTACCAGTAAATGTCATTCTGTCCATTAAAACATTCAGATTATAGCAGAGAACCCATATCTAACTATAAATGCGGTTGGTGGTCAGTTATGACCCCTCCACGCATGGGTTTGCAGAGATTCTTGGTGAACAAACTCTATATATATTCAGAAAAAGGATGTAATCAGGTTGATGAGTGTTATTCTGTTGTAAGCTTCAACTTCTGGAGACTGTAACTACTGTGTAACCTGCAGCTTCTAGTCTGCATTTTTAGCTAATGCAAGCTTCTTTTTTGTTAATTGCTCACTGTCCACTTCTCCTTTTTGTTCCAGGTTGTGCATGTTATGCATTTATTCATGTGCTATTAATGTTTAACATTAAAGGGGTTTTCGTCCCACCTCTATGTTAGGATTTAGCATGTATTATTGAATTTGTATGCAGGTTTCTGTTGTTTTAATGCCAGAGAGTTGTCATCCTGTCTATTTATTAGAAATAGATTTACAGACCTTTTAACTGGTTGTAGTCGGCCATCACAGGGTCCTGTGCATCTGCTGTTGTGGTCAGTCTTCTCCATCATCACATTTTATTTAAAACTGTGAGTAATTGGTGGTTAAAAGCCTTGTAGTCTGGGGGTGTTCACCCATGTCTAGGGTCAAGCACAGTAGAAGTGGTTATCTAGCTTGAATATGCAGCATTTCTTTCATTCATCCACCATTTATCCAACATGTTGTTGAGTTTGTAATGTTCCCAAGCATCTCTGATATACAACCTAGGAGAGTTTCTTGGGGTGATAACATTAATTGGCGCCGTTGATGAGGAGAGGAGAATTGAAGCTCAACTTCCCTAGGAGAACGACACAACTTCAAGCTTTGATGATAGAGAAGGTTTGAACACAAATTTTGGTTGTAATCATCTATCTATCGACTCCATTGGAGGAAGACTATCCTTTGGCGACTCCACATTGAAGTTCTAGCTCGTGTCGTGAGACATACTCGAAGAAAACCTCAGAAATCTCCAGCTGAATTAGTGCTTGAACCTGAGAGGACTGTCAAAGCAAAGAAAGCTTCTCAGAAAGGGGCATCATGATCAGGTAAGCCTAAGAAATCTTATTCATCTCTGAAAGATAAAGTTATTGCTGAAGATTTACAGTTTGAAGATTTAGAAATCAACACTGTTAATAAGGAAAAACCTTTAGAGATTAGTTCAACCCCTTGTGCAGTTAGTTCCCCTTTGAATCTCAGTCCAAAGAAAGCTTCCCATTCAGTCCAAAACATCCCTTTATCTCTGCCATCCATCACATTACTCCCTACCATTCAATCTGCTAGTATTCTTCCAAATATTCCAATCATGGCAGGACAGCAAGCACCTACGAGAATAGAAAGAATTGTAGCTGCCAGATATGGACCATTGGTATTGCCTGTGCCTTTAAATCCTATGCCTGTGGGAGAATATCAAAAATATATGCCTAAATTCACTGGTACAGAGGGAGTAACAGCAAAAGAACACCTTGAAGCTTTTTACAATTATGCTGATAATTTAGATATAAGTGAAAATGATGTGTGGATGAGAGTTTTTGTCCAGAGCCTTGATGGAGAGGCTAGGAAGTGGTTTAGAGATTTACCCAAGAGATCTATAACTGATATTGAAGCATTAGATGATGCATTTTTGAAGCAATGGGAAGATAAAAAAGACTTGGTATATTATCATACTGAGTTTGGTAATCTGAAGAGGGAAAATGGTGAATCTTTGCCTAATTTCAATAAAATATTCAATCGAATGTATAGTAAATACCAGCTGAGGTAAAGCCTACTCCTACCTCTACCAAACTCACTTATGCCAATGCTTTTGACTCTGATTTCTACCTGTTATTGAGAGAAAGAAGATGTGCTACACTGGCAGACATGCAAGATGCAGCACTAGAAGTAGAGTCTAATATCATGGTTGCAGAGAAGGTTAAAAATCAGGCTGATAGAAGGAGGCAGAGAAATTAGGCTTCTACTTCTTCTGCATCATCTTCAGAGCCAAAATCGGACAAAATGACTAAGATGATAGAGTCATTGGCTGCTGAAATTTCTAAGTTGAAAGTTGAGCAGAATTCAGGGAAAACAAGGTAGCAAAACACGTTTGCTCCAAGAAATCCAAATCCATTCAGAAGAGCAAATGAGCAGTTACAAATAATGCAGAGGGGTGAAGAAACAAAGGAAGAACAGAAAGTAAAAGCTCCCTTCCAAAATGTAGTCATGGAGGAGGAACAATTTGAAGAAGATGAGGATGAAATTCACTGCATGGAAGATAAAGGCAGCGCATCATTTTTGACTTTGGCCGCTTATGAAGAGTCTTTGTTGCAGGAAAAAGACAGTCAAGAATGGGACAGGGAAGTTGTTCTACAAACTGAAAAGCAACAAAGATATAGCCTGAGTTCGAATGCAAAGAATGTTAAAGAAAATTCTGCCCAAAGAGCTGTTGTCCAAACAGAGTCACAGAATAGCAGGTAGAAAAGACCAGCAGCTAATCCAGTCATCCTCAAAGCTCCAATTCAAGAGGTAAAAGGTTCTGATAAGTTACTTTTTTCTTTCAGCTTTGAGTCAAAAGTTCAAAAATTGAAAATCTCTATCTCTAGTAGAGTTGGTAAATAGTGAAGTATTTAGGAAGCCTATCCTTGAAGCCCTTGAGCTAGAAACCAAACAAACCTCCACTAACTCTGTTAATTTGCAAGATGACAAGCCTGCCATTGTGCTCAGTCCTATGATTGAACCTGCTGATAATAATTCTCCATCTTTTTATGTCTCCTTGACCATTCATGACAAAATCCTCCACAATTGCCTGCTAGACACAGGGGCCAGCCACAATTTAATGCCTAAAGATGTCATGGAAGAGTTAGGCCTTGATATCACTAGACCATATCATGATTTATTTTCTTTTGATTCGAGGAAGGTGAAATGTCTTGGATTGATTAAAGATCTGGCCATTACCTTAACTCAGCTACCCATGAAGAGTATGATGATGGATATTGTGGTAGCAGATGTCCCTCCTAAGTTTGGCATGCTACTGTCCAGAGGGTGGATTAAGAGACTAGGTGGGACATTACAAAATGATCTTTCTTATGCCACTGTCCCAATGTTTGGAGGAGAGAGCAGGAGATTGTACAGAGAAGCTCAGTTGGCATACATCATTAGTGATGAGAAGAATCCTACAAATCATCCTATATATGCAGTGGACACTGATTTTGGAGCATGTATTCTCCAAATAGAAGAATCTCAGAAGGCCGAAATGCAACTCAAGAAACCATCAGTTTAGGCCGAGGAAGAGCAAGGAAGTCAGGTTTGGGAGATGTTCTTTGATGGAGCATGTTCCAGGGAAACTGCAGGAGCAGGGGTGGTGCTAGTATCTCCAAAGAAAGAAAATATTCAGTTGTCTTTTAAGCTGGTTTTTCAAGTCACAAACAACATAGCAGAATATGAAGCTTTGTTGTTGGGCCTTAGTGCAGCAAAAGACAGAGGAATTAGAAGCATAAAGGTGTTTGGAGATGTTGATTTAATTATACAACAAGTAAATAAAACATTTCAAGCAAAGCACCCAAGGTTGAAAGCATACAGAGACGAGGTATGGAGAATCAGAGATTGTTTTAATTATTTCTGTATTTCATACATTCCTAGAACCCAAAATCAGCTTGCTGATTCCCTTGCTGTTTCTGCTAGTCTATTTATTCCTCCCATGCCTCCCAGATTAGTTTATGAAATCCAAATGAAGTACAGACCTTCCTTGCCTAATAATGTCCACCATTGGAAAGTTTTTGATGATGATGATGAGATAAATAGGTTCCTTCAAGTCATCGATGAGTTCTCTGAAATGCAAATTGACCAAGAAAATGATGTCTTGTTTGAAAATCCCCAGTCCCAGCTTAGAAATAAAATTGGTAAAGACAGCATTGTCCAGCTTCCTAGTAACCATATTCCAAAGGGCTTAATTCCTCTTGAAAGACTATTTGACCAAAATGATGTGCCTTACAAGGCTGCCCAAAAATAAGACCAATTTGCAGTCTGTAAGCATGATATAGGAAGTCCAGGTCAGCGTAAATATATAAATTTGTCCACTCATTTGTCTGCTGATCAAAGTGCTTAATACTCCAATTTAATGAGGCAATTTGCTGATGTGTTTGCCTGGGAGTATAGTGATCTGAAAACGTATGATAAGAACATAATTCAGCGCAAAATCCCTCTGGAGAAAGACACTGTTCCTTTCAAGCAGAAGCTGAGGCTAATAAATCCTATGCTTCTTCCACTGATTGAAAAAGAAATTAAAAATTTGCTGGCTGCTAAGATCATAGTACCTCTCAGGTATTCGAAATGGGTAGCTAATTTGGTGGTGGTGAGGAAGAAGAGTGGAGAAATCAGACTCTGTGTTGATTTCAAAAATTTAAACAAATGCTCCAAGAAAGACAACTATCCTCTGCCCAAGATGGAGCATTTGCTGCAAAAAGTCTCAGGAGCTAAAGTAATGTCTTTCTTCGATGGATTTTCAGGCTTTAATCAGATTGTTGTGCACCCAGATGATCAAGAAAATACTGCATTTACCACTCCTTGGGGCACTTTTATGTATGCTAAGATGCCTTTTGGATTGATGAATGTTGGAGCAACCTTTCAGAGAGCTATGGATATAGCATTTGTGGGAGAGAAGGACAAATTTGTGCTTATCTACCTTGATGATATAACAGTTTACTCCAGCAGCCATCAAAATCATTTACAGCATTTGAAAAAAGTGTTTCTAAAGTGCAGAAGGTTTGGAATTTCAGTCAATCCCAAAAAATCTCAATTTGCTTTAAATGAAGGCAAGCTGTTAGGACATGTTATGTCTGCTACAAGTGTTCATATTGACCCAGAAAGAGTAAAGGCAATACAGACTTTGTCTGTCCCGAGATCAAAGAAGGATATCCAGTCCTTTTTGGGCAAAATTAATTTTTTCAGGAGGTTTATTCCAAATTTTGCAGAATTGGTTAAGCATGTGACCTCCATGTTGAAGAAAGGATCAGAGGTAATAAGGATTGATGCAGCAAGAGAATCATTTGAGTCTATTAAAAAGGCTATTATGGAGGCTCCCACATTAATCAGTCCAGACTACAACAAGGAGTTCCATGTATTTTCTTTTGCCTCTGAAGACACCATTGCAACAATTTTATTGCAGCAAGATGAAGAAGGTTCAGAACATCCAGTGGCATTTTTCAGCAAGAACTTGAGGGATGCTGAACTAAGGTATGATATTATTGAAAAGCAGGCATATCCTCTTATCAAATCCTTGAAAGCTTTTAGAGTTTATATCCTTCATTCCAAAATAATTGCATATGTACCCTCTACTGCAATAAAAGATGTCTTGACTCAAACTGATGTTGATGGAAGAAGGGCAAAATGGATTGCAAAAATGATAGAATTTAATATAGAGTTCAAGCCCACCAAGCTAGTCAGAGGTCAGGGGCTTGCCAAATTGTTAGCTGAAGAAAATTGCAGGTCTTTAGATATTGATTTCCTGTGTGCTATGGCAGAAAATGGTCAGGCAGAAGACGAAAAACAACTGAAACAGAGAGAAAACAGTTAGTGGCCGAGAATCTAGCTTCTTGTAATTGGTATGCTGAAATAATTAATTTTTTGCTGAAGCTAGAAATCCCTTCAGAACTTACTCAAAGTCAAACCAGAACTTTGAAACTTAGGGCAGCAAAATATTGCATCAAGGAAAATCTGCTCTACTGTAGGGATCCATCTGGAATATTTTTAAGGTGTATGGACAAAGAACAGTCAAAAGAAGTTATGCAGTAGTTTCATAACAACATGCGTAAAGAGCACCATTATTGGAAAACCACAACCCATAAAATTCTCAGAGCTAGGTACTATTGGCCCACTTTATTTTCTGATGTGTTTTCTTTTGTTAAATCTTGTGACAGGTGCCAAAGATTTGAAGGAAAACAGCAGTTGAAATCCCTGCCCCTAAAACCAATTTAGGTAAAAGGACCTTTTCAGCAGTGGGGCTTGGATTTTATTGGAGAAATCAATCCACATTCCAGTGGCCAGCACAGGTGGATATTAGCAGCCACTAATTATTTCACTAAGTGGATTGAAGCAGTCCCTACAAGGAAGGTTGATCATAATGTGGTCATGAAGTTTTTGACAGAGAATATCTTCAGCAGATTTGGTTGTCCACATAAATTAATTACAGATAATGCAGCAGCCTTCAGGGCAAGAGAGCTGGTGGAAATGTGTGATTCAATGGGTGTCAAACTTGTTCATTCCACCTCATATTATCCACAGGGAAATGGTCTAGTAGAATCCTCTAATAAAAGTCTGATCAGGATAATTAAAAAGTTGTTAGAGGACAATAAAAAGAATTGGGATTCAACGCTCAAGTATGCACTGTGGGCTGATAGGGTGACCATTAAAAAATCCACAGGCAGTTCTCCTTTCAAGCTGGTATATGGAACTGAGGCCGTATTTCCAATTCTGCTAACTCTCCTTGTGGAAAAATTCCTTCAAGAAGAGTAGGATGAGGAAGAAGACATGGCAAAAAGGATCACTGATCTAGCAAAAATACATCAGATTAGAGAACAGCTAGTTGAAAAAGCTGCAGCACATCAGAGAAAGATCAAGGAAGCTTTTGACAAAGGGACAAAAGCAGATAATTCTTAGGTTGGAGACTTGGTTCTGAAATGGGATGCACTAAAGAAAAAGAAAGGCAATCATGGGAAATTTGATGCTTTTTGGACAGTCCCTTTCATCATTTCTCAGGTTCAAGGGAACAACACCTTCGTACTGAAAAGTATGGGAGGAGAAGCAGTTTTTTATGGCCCAGTTAATGGGCGTTTTCTCAAAATTTATATGATTTAAGGTATTTGGCCTTAAAAGTTGTAAATATTTGATTTTATCGATTTTAGTGTAGGTTCAGCTAGACTCCATGCCCAATGGAACACTAGGAATTTTGCTAATTGGTTTTCATCAGGAAAGCATTGATCTGCAGGTTCTTGAGACCTCACAGGGAGGATCTCATCCCCAAAAGGAGCCAAATGTTAGCTCTCCTACATGTTTGAGCATTTTTGAGGGTCAAGGACAGCTCGGCCATGGTGTTTTCTACAAGGAGGGGCTAGTAGCAGTTCATTTCATCCATACACCTTTGTTTGCATTTATACCCTTGTAACCCCGTAATCTCTATTTTCTTCCTAAACCTTGTGTAAACCCATATTTACTCAAACTCCGCTTGCACCCTTATGGCTCCCCATTCCTCTGTTTCCTGCTTAATCTCTTCACAAAACCCGTTTAAACCCCTTTAAACCCTTTTCCCAGCGCCCGCGCGTTTTGTTTTAAACACTACAAAAGCCCCGCATTAACCTATTTTTCACGGCTTTTGGGCGTTTTTGTTTTAATTCTATAGACCCATTATTTGTTTATCCCTGGGTGCTTAAGTCTTAACATTTAAAAACCCGCGTGACCATAGTCATAAACCCGCGCCCTCACCTATCATATCAGCTAAAACACGTGTTTTAATCTGTCAACTATCCGATCATCCTGCGGAGATCCGACGGTATATGCTTCTACCGCTCTCCGAAACCGCATGTCCATTAACCTGCGGGGAAGTGGTTTCCCGCCTGCCACATGTCACATTTTCATTGGATCACTCGCCCTCATACGGATACCGCCTCTCCCGAAAAGCGATGCGGGGAAACCGCTTACCACCCTTCCGGTACGGTTCCCCACTCGTTAATCTGTACACAACTCCCGTTCCTGAAAGTCGTTCGATCTTTCCCGCTGCGATCTAACGGCCCAAATCTGTCTCCGCCCGTCTTTCCCGATAGCACCCTCCGATCGAATCTGCACCATTCATTTTCGTGATCCGATGGCTATTATTGATCCCTACGCCTCTATGTTGTCCATCACCTCCCGCCATGAGATCTCGGCCATCCGTCTAAGCGATCCGACGGCTAGCATTCATTCTTAGCTCCTCAATC
Source organism: Pinus tabuliformis (assembly GCA_031772625.1). Taxonomy (NCBI): domain Eukaryota; kingdom Viridiplantae; phylum Streptophyta; class Pinopsida; order Pinales; family Pinaceae; genus Pinus; species Pinus tabuliformis. The sequence continues at coordinate 1,117,752,842 of CM062819.1, forward strand.
ATTTTCAATGCATGTTCAGTGTTTTCGGCCTGTTTTGTGCATGCGAAGAAGTAAAAGATGATCCGGTTTTCAGTGCATGAATTCCTTAGCTACCATAGTTAAAGAACAGCACAGTCAAGGACAAGAAGGACGACCCTCGAGCAGCTCAATGACTGCAGCAGTTATTGAAATTTATTCAGATAATACTTCATTTGTTTGCGAAAGACAACAAATTACCAGTAAATGTCATTCTGTCCATTAAAACATTCAGATTGCAGCAGAGGACCCATATCTAACTGTAAATGCGGTTGATCGTCAGTTATGCCCCCTCCACGCATGGGTCTGCAGAGATTCTTGGTGAACAAACTCTATATATATTCAGAAAAAAGATGTAATCAGGTTGATGAGTGTTATTCTGTTGTAAGCTTCAATTTCTGGAGACTGTAACTATTGTGTAACCTGCAGCTTCTGGTCTACATTTTTAGCTAATGCAAGCTTATTTTGTTGTTAATTGCTCACTGTCCACTTCTCCTTCTTGTTCCAGGCTGTGCCTGTTATGCATTTATTCATGTGTTGTTAATGTTTAGCATTAGATGGGCTGTCATCCCACCTCTATGTTAGGATTTAGCATGTATTATTGAATTTGTATGCAGGTTTCTGTTGTTTTAATGCCAGAGAGCTGTCATCCTGTCTGTGTATTAGAAACAGATTTACAGACCTTTTAACTGGTTGTAGCCGGCCATCACAGGGTCCTATGCATCTGCTAGTGTGGTCAGTCTTCTCCATCATCACCTTTTCTTTAAAATTGTGAGTAATTGGTGGTTAAAAACCTTGTAGTCTGGGGGTGTTCACCCATGTCTGGGGTCAATCACAGTAGAAGTGGTTATCTGGCTTGAATATGCAGCATTTCTTTCATTCATCCACCATTTATCCAACATGTTGTTGAGTTTGTAATGTTCCCGAGCATCTCTGATATACGACCTAGGAGAGTTTCTTGGAGTGATAATAGGGTTGCCATGGGCTCACCCCTATCCCCTGTCGTTGCTAATATTTTTATGGAAGATTTTGAGTCCAAGGCTCTAAACTCATCCCGGCTCCTGCCCAAGCTTTGGAAAAGGTATGTGGATGACACCAATGTCATTTGGTCTCACGGCCAAGAGGAATTAGATCTCTTCTTCGATAATCTCAGCAATCAATCCTCGACCATTAAGTTCACTAAGGAGCAGGAAGTTGATGGTCGCCTCCCTTTCCTTGATATTCTTATTTCTAAGAATAGTGATGGTTCCCTCTCCCACCAAGTTTTTCGAAAGAAAACACATACAGAGCAGTATCTTCATGCCAGTTCCCACCATTTCCCGGCTCAGAAGATGGGTGTTCTCAATACCCTTGCTACTCGGGCCCTAAGGATCTCGGATAAAAAGAGTTTTGAGAAAGAAAAATCCCATCTCCTTGATGTCTTTGTGGAGAATGGTTATAGTAGATACATGGGTCAGAAGGCTTTCCTAAAAGCTGCCAAGAATTCTCTTGCTAAAAGGGAACCGAAGGAACAGATTCCAGGTGTCCATCTTCCGTTTGTTCAGGGGACCACTGATAAGATTGCAAGGATTCTCAAGATGCATAGTGTCCCCGTGACCTTTAGACCCCTTAACACCATTCGTATGTCCCTCAGATCAGCGAAGGATCCTATCGACCCTAAAGATATGAAAGGGGTATATATTATCCCTTGTTCCTGTGGGACCCCCTATGTTGGTGAGACTGGTCGCTCCATTAATCAAAGGATTAGTGAGCACGCAGCTGACCTCAAGCATAGGAGAACAAAGTCTTCCGCTTTAGCTGAGCATGCGGAAAAAACCAAGCATCATGTTTGTATTGAAGAGGCTAGTGTTATTGCTAGAGTTTCACAGTTCCATCATCGGAAATTTAGGGAAGCTCTTGAGATTGAAAAGAGGCCGAGCAATCTCAATAGAGAGGATGGCTGGAAAGTCAGTAGGTGTTGGGTCCCTGTACTCTCTTCCTAGTCGCTTTCTTTCTTTCCGCTCCCCCCTCCTCCCCCCGCCGCCTCCCCTCGTTGTTTTTTTTTTTTTTTTTAATCTGTTGGATAATTATAATATTAAGTAGTTTTTCTAATTATTTAAAATATTTTTATTCTTCCCCTTGGCTTATTTTAATATGTTTATACTATTAGTACCTTTTAAAACTAACTATTATCTTAATTATCTATCTATATATATATAGATAGATAGATAGATAGATAGATATATAATTTTTGTAAGGCAGTGTAATCCTTTAGGTATATTCATATATACAACTAATTTAAATCTGGATAATTTTTTTGTTTTTTTTTTTTAGCAATTAGATATTCAATTAGCTTAATATTATTTTCTCATTCTAATATAGATATATTTTTAATGTATTTATTAAATAGTTATTACCATTTTAACTAACTATCAACTTAACAACTAATTTAAATTTAAATTACTTTATATATATATATATATATAATATATATATATAAAGGTTAGGTCACTTAATATAATCAACATCCATTTAATTTATTAAATTATTTTTTGACCCTGGTCCTTAGTCAAATTTAGCCATTGGTCAGGTTAGTCGTTGGAGGCTCTGCTCAAACTATTTAACATTATTTAACATGCAAAGCTGGGTCTGATTCTTCAACAAGTCCTAACGATGAACCACACTGGTTGGTTCGAAATGCGTTGACAAATGATATATCATGTGATTTACGCCGAAAAATCTCTCGTAAACTTGATATGGATCACAGAAGCCTCAATTCAATAATTGAATCCCTACATGGTTAAATTTTTTAAATTATTTTAAATAATTTATATAATTTTTTTAAATAAATATTGTAATTATATAAATTAAATGGTTAACATATATTAATCGGTAATAAGTAATGATATCAAACTTATTTTTAGATATCTTTTATTATATATATATATATATATATATATATATATATATATATATATATATATATATATATATATATATATATAACAAACAAAAATTATGATTCATCATAATTTATATAATTTTTTGCGTAAATTTAAATAAAATTAAAATGTAAATATGTATATTTCCCAAGGTTAGTGTCTATTTATATTTATGCAAATCCTTGCACATAATTTAGCTAGAAAAATTATTGATATTGTTAATTTTTCTATGAGTTTAAAATTGGATAATGAAAATTAAAAAAGAGAATAATGATTAATTGTATGATTTCTTAAATAAAATAATTTAAAACTTGTTTTTTTAAGTTAAATTTTCCAACTATTATTGTTTTGCAATTAGTAATAACCAAAAGATAGTCAGGTCTAGTACAATACTAGCTTACTTGATCTTTTAATGCAAAGGAACAAAAACCGAGAAGCATGAACCTATGGTTAAGTTATAATGCACATATTATTCTTGTTTGGGCTATTGCGGTTCAGGTTTCAACTCTATGGGAGATATCCAAAGAAAATGAGGTATTGTTCTTCGCTAATGCTAACTTTAATAACTAAAAACAGATTTGGAAGAAATGGATCCAAAATCTGAAATAGAATACAAAGAAGGAAAGAAAATCAAACTTCGGTAGCATGCTACCCAAAATCTAGAATATAATACAAAGAGTGAAAGAAAATCAAACTCTGCTAGCATGCAAACAATGGAAGAAGATCTGGATAGAATGCTCTATGTGGAATAGGCATGGAAATTGTTTATCTACATATTATAATAATAATTACCTAATTTTCAACATTACAGTTAAATATTAATTCATGTATGAAATTGGGTCTAGAGTGTGTCCTAAAATTGTTTATTCTTGGTTAAGAGCTTGGACATAAGGAAATAAGTTAACAACTCAAAACTCAGAGGCATTTAGCAAGAGTGAAAGCCTACCCCTTTACACACGACCAGCGAGGTCATTCCAAGTGGTGTGGTTTTCCTTGAATAATGGTAATGAGTCAGCTTGCATTCTCATATAGCAACAAGAGATGATTGTGCTCACTACTAGTTTGACAACTGAGTAATTTGACAACTGAATTATGGTAAGTTTTTCCACTTAAAAAAAAATGGTTTATGAAACATTCCCATTAGCATGTAATTTTACTTAAATTTGCATAAGACACTCAAAATTATATTCACTTCAAAAAAAATAATACAATATAAATGCAAGAAGCTATGTCCCAAGATAGCTAATCAATCTTGGACATACAATCTCTTGGTTGAATGAATATCTCAACCACACATCAATTTAGGAAGCTCTCAACCAACTAGGCCTTAACAAACTCCTATACACTAGGGATAGACTCCTATAGTAAGACAAGTAGGAATTATATTTTCCAAGTCCCCCCTTAATGACTACTGTCTCAATCTCAATCAACAAAGTCTACTTGTGGTCCAACATGATCAAAATATATGTTGATGTCAATATAAAGGAACAACCATCTACTGGAATGCATGGGTACCAACAATTCCAATCGCCAATCTACTAGGATTCCCTTTATGTACATGATTCAATCAACCATTACATCTGTGTACCTATACCTGAACCTATACCTACAAGTACCCCTCCATCATTGTCAACCTTGGTTTTCTCGAATTACGCGTAACCATGCACTCAATTTTATCGGCTTACTCGTAAATACAGACATGTTTCAAATGCCCAAGATATTGAAGTGGTGTGGTGATGATATTTGAAAGTGATAAGGATGAGACATAGTCATCAAATATACCAGTTACATCAACAAAAGTTCTTCCACTAATTGTATCTGCTAACGCGTTTGGAAACAAAACTTCCTAGGCTCGGGCGATTTTGCCATTAAAAAAAAGGCCTGGGTGGCTTAACAAATGGAATCATATTTTTAATATAAAAGATATTATTATTCTATAATGGAAGCATATGATTTTGTTGGTCGCCCAATTTGCTAACAATTTACTTTGAATAAAAATAATGTAAATTGTCAAATGAGAGAGCTGAGTATGGAAAAATACAGACCAATGATTCTATCTTTCTTTTTTAAAGAAACTTTTTTTCATAACTTAGTAGAGCATAAAGTTGCAATTTTTTATCATCATAGTCTAAAAAACATACAAATTAGCTTGGAAAATAATGGAAATTTTGGCAATATTATGACAAAATTCGGCAATTCTTTTTTAAAATCTCGGTTATAGCTATCAAACTTCTTGATTTTGGGTGCCCCAAGGGTTCTTGATAGTGATGAATCCATTTCCACCATAAGAAAAAATTTCAAACACTCTAGTATTCTGATTTTTTGAAATTATTTTACCAGATTCCAGCAAAAAATTTGTCGTCTAGGCGAATTTGTGGCAACTCCATTTTTATCATTTTCATCCAATGGAATTTTTATCCTTTTTCGTCTATAGTGCATGTGAATAAATTGCTTGATTAGCTGTGGAAAACATAGCCTTGTTTGATTAGTTGCACTCAAAATCGGCAGTCGACACAACAAATAAATTTATTGCTTGATTAGTTGTACCTCTGTAATCGATCCAACAAATTATATAATTTTTCCCAATTAATTGCATGTCATTAAGTTGTGCAATTGATAGTCTACTCCACTCACAGAATCTAAAATCTTTCATAGTCCTGTTATATATATATAGTGCATCCTTTGGACTTGCTCACACATCGTTTCTCGGAGTCTGTGTACATTTAGAATTCACTAATCTTTTCCATTGAGTTTGTGTAAATTGGTTTATTTGACAAATTTCATAGCATATTCACCATGTCATCCCAAGCCAACTCTAGACACATAATCATGCCTTCTCACTGCAGGGATATCCCCAAGAGAGGGCAGGTCAAAGCAGCCATTGTCTCATCCCTTGCCCATTCCATCAAGTATGTTTTCACTTCACATTCATTCTCCAACTCTCATGGGCTTTCATAGTACTCTATGATGGCTGCTTCTTATTCTTCATCATCTCCTACTTCTTCTCCCTCAACCCTAGCTTTGGGTTCAGGTCGAAGCTAGTAGGTTTTGCAGAGTGAGGGACATCTTCTTCTACTTCTGCTTCCTTCGCCCTGGCTTGAGGTTCTGGTAGAAGCTAGTAGGTGTTGTAGAGAAAGCGACATAGAGTGATATGGTGATCATAACATTAGGAACTACACAACACTGCCTAAATCATTTCATTGGGAAAAAGGAACCAGGGCTACAGAGAATGTGTCCACATTGAAGGAATAACATGGCTTATATGATAAATATGTTTTTCAATACATAATTGTGCCTTGCTAGATGCCACATTCATATGTGAGACCTAATGGAGTACAATAACTTCAAGTCACATTGTTATATCGATATTACCACATGTTAGTTGTTATTTAATTTGATAAAATGTTTTTGTAGCCTTAATCCATCCTGTTGTATTTGTAATAAAAGGACATATTGTGTTGCCAAAATATTCTAACATCTTATGCTTCATTCCATCGTTTGGTTGTTGTTATAATGTAGCAATTGGCCATGGGAGTCTAGATTGCAGGGCATAAAGCTACAATTTTCTGGCACCTTTCGCCTATATTACATGTGATAAATTGCTTATTTCAAGGCAACCAATATAAGCAGTGAACCCAAAAAAAAAATTTATGTCAATTTTCAGCATTATAGAACATTTTGCATTATAGAGCATTGACTGCAAGATACACAGTAGTCTTAAATCTCAAAAACTTGTTATATATATATATATATATATATATATATATATATATCAACAATTTCTCTATCTCTCAAATTGGTTTACATTTATATTTAGATCACGTAACATATCATATTTATCTTCATCTATGCTCTTCCTTATGGCATTTCCTTTACAACATCTGGTGCAATTGCTAGTATTATTTTTATTACTTTTAACTTTGTATTATTAATTGAGTCAAGATTTAAATGTTTACACTACAACATCTCCATCATACTCAGTTCTGTATTTATGTCATAAGGCATTCTCTCTAGGGAGAACTCCCCCAACTACCACTCTGCACTAATCTGCACTACTAGATCCAATGTTAGACGATTGAAAGTTATTCCATCATTAGATCCCACCACTTCAACTGTCAATTGAATCTTGATTTGTGCAACCATTCAACCATTTTCCTTGATTCTCCAAATTCAGAGTGCAACTTTTCTCACTCAGAAATTTCACAACCCCAATTGATAACAAACTAGAAAGGGCTTTATGGAGCCGAGTAAGATCAACATTTGTTGGAAACATTTAGCACTCGTCGTCATGAAACATATGAGAATAGATCAGCAGATGATTATATAAATTATTTGAAGGAATTTCTTGATATCGCCAGAGAAACTTCATCACAAGAGTGTAGCAGTAAGGATTACGATATTGCAGAAGTCTCGGATCGTATTAGTGAGGGTTACGATGTGGAAATCTCGGACTATATAAATACTGAAGGATTCTTCACATGTTCTTCATCCTTTGAGAACCAATTAGACAATGAAATATTGTAGGCGTGTTTGGTTGATCATTCACAAGAATGTACTTCCAACTCTAACAAACTGCATGTTTATATTCCTGCATCTCTATCTCCGGACTTCCTATATGACTTCCTAGAGAACACAGTGGATGTCATGGAAATTCCAATTCCCTCATTTTGGATGGATTAAATCCAAAATTTTTGGTTCTAAAGTGATCGCATGTCAGCTAAATTTCAGCTTTGGAATTAGCAAAATTATGGTTTTTAGTTAAAAGATAATATTTATAATGGAAGGTAGTTGGTTTAATTATATTTCCATTGAGGTTCAATTCTTCCTGCACAATATTTTGAGGTGAATCAGTGGCAGCCGTGATACGATCATACAGTAAAAATACCACAATTTTGTTTTATGTAAATATGATGTCAATAATATTTTTGATACATTCCTACTGCATCTACAACCATTGTAATGTCATTCAACAAGGACTACGTAGACATAGTACCTCCCGCTTAACTTAAATATAGCCTATTAAACAAAAAAATAACAAAGACAAATAAATAAATAAATAAATCATCGCAAAAATAAAACGATATTGTTGAACGTCATCATCAAAAATTAAGAAATATGATTAATTAATATCATTTATATTAACATACATATATTTATGTGTGTGCATTTTATTTTTATTAATATTTATAATCGTTTATAATTAAATTTATTAAAATGTCTTTAATATAATAATAAGTCATTTTAAATTGAAAATATTGTGAAAATTTTATAATTCATGAAAATAAATACAATAGAAAAAAATAAAAGGAAAAATTCAAAAAAGTAAATAAAACTAAAAACAAAAAATTAGTAACTAATATAAATGGAGTTACTAAACAACCCATTATAAGACCTCAATCACTCACCTTACAAATAAATAAATTTAAATACTAATAATAAATAACAAAAATTAAATTCTTAATATTAAACTATATATCAACATCATAAATTTTTGATAAAAACAAATTAATACCCCATCAAAACAAATTTGAATGTATTATACCATAATTAATGCATATATAATAACTATCACAATGCAAAATACATTGTTAAATATTTATTGTCCTTAATTAACGTCACAAATAACGGAGTCCACAAAAGAATATTTCGCGAAATACTTTATAACCATGATACTTTATGCAACTATATTAAATATTCCTTCCACGTGCCTCATAAGCTCCAAAGTCCATTACCGAATATTCCCTAAAAAAAAATTATGCCTATATTACTTTATGTCATATGAAAATCACATATATTGTTCTATGTAAAACTGAGTGAGGGGATTCAATGAAATTGCGGTATCTTCTTAATTAATGGAATTTATTTTTCTTCTTAATTAATGGAATTTATTTTTAATTTTGTAGTGTAATAAAGTGTTAAAATTATTGGGAAAATTATGGAATTCTAGTATGATTTTGAAAAAAAATTGACAGATATTTTTGTAAATTTCGGTTATAGCTGTCAAGTTTCAAGATTGGATGTTTTTTTTTTTTAGGAACGAAAAAGCATAATTATATTATATAAGGTATATAATGAGCAGATAATACATTGACAGATAGAACTTTATAAGGGCAAAACGGAAGCATGAACAATCCGTTGCAGAAATATCTGAAAGGAGATGGGAAGCATAATCCCAAACAAAAAAGATAGATGTTCATCCAGATAGACAGCCTTTTGAGCTGTAATAAAGTTTACAAAAGAAAATTTTGTGAAAACAAAATTTGGAAAATAAGATCCTCTGTGGAGTAACAACGTTGTTCAGAATTCCAAATTATATTTCGACCATACATAAGTCAGAGGGAAACAAAACGCAAAAACATACCTGGAACCCGCAAGATTTGAAATTATGTATCAGGGAGAGAAAATTCTTTGATAGAGAAAATTTCCTCATCAGAAATTACCTTCATGTTCCAGATACCTGAATCCGATAAAAGGCCTTCCTTTGATAAGATGTCTGCTTTCTGGTTCTGTAATCTGTAAATGTGCTGTATGGAACATCCTTCCATCCTCCTCCATAGGAACACGATTCTGTTCATCCAGCCTGCAAGGTGAGGATTGCTGATATGGATTTTTCCCAAAACATAATCAACCATGACTTTGGAATCTCCGAATATTGAAACAGACTGTATGTTAAAGAAAATACAGAAAGAAAGAAGACCCGCGAGAGCCATCGCCTCCGCTTTGCAATTGGATCCTTTACCCCCATTCCAGGAAATGAGATATTGTGTATTTTCATCCATGATGATGTGAACCCCACAACCACAAGAGTTGTTTTGTGCAGCTCCGTCAAAGTACGCTCTTGGGAGCATGTTATGATCATGAACATTCATGTTGGGATTTGATCTTTTTTCCTTGAGTGGCTTTTCAGGTAAGGAGTCAAAAAGAGATGATATGCTTTGAAGAATTCCCATGAAAGGCTCCTTACTTTCCTTGAAGATTTTGTTGTTCCTCCATCGCCATATGCACCAAAGGGTAATAATAAAAATAGGCCTCCAGGATTCCTTTTGCCCACTCCACCAAAAGAATGCCTCTTTTATAGATGAATGAGAAAAATGAGGGAAACCGTATAGATTTTCCAGAGCTTGCCATAATTGCTGTGTTTTCTGACAGAATAAGAACATGTGGCAGTTTGTTTCCTCCTCAGACTTGCATATTGAATAGAGACCCGGCCCCTGCCAGCTCCTCTTTTTTAAATTATCCCAAGATAAGTTTTTGTTGTGGAATACCAGCCACGAGAAATAAATAGATTTGGAAGGACAACCAGATTTCCAAAAAATTGATGGGAATGTAGGGCTGGAAATGGCAGTCTTTGAGGCTATCAGATTTGAGTAAATGTCCTTTACTCGTACCAGGGAGATTCCTTTGTATCTTTCCATATAAGAACATCGGTTTCTAAGGAGCGATATATTCCACAGTTTCTCAAACAGTCTTTTATTTTCTTCCACTGTCTTGCTACGTTGTCAGTCATCCCCATATTGTCATCTTCTTTCCAAAGAGGGAAGGGACCATGCCATTCTGCAATAAGTTTGTCCCAAGTAAAAAAACCTTTCCTATGGAAAAAATTAAGGAGAGTCCCAGGCAAGATGATTTCCTCCTGTCTGCTCAAGAAAGGATCAATTCCTATGAGAATCCTGCTACCAGACTGGAAGTTCCATACCAAATTCCTTAAGAAGAAACCTTCTATCTTACGAAAACTTAGCCATATTGCTGATCCATAAGTGGATCCAATCCTTCCCAACCTGAACCAGTATGAGATATCCTTACTGCCCATATATTTCTTTTTTGTTGCTCCAGGGACCCTCTCCGAAAATCCCTCTCCATAGTGATTTGCATAGAAGTGCCTTTCCAAAGCTCCGCAGGTCCAGAAGGCCCCATCCACCAAGATTTTTCGGCAAAGAGATATCAGATAATTTAGACAGGTGAAATTTTCTTTTCTCAGCTTGGCCACCCCATATAAAATTAGCAGTTATCTTATTCATCTTCTGAATAATACTTGCAGGAAGAAAAAATAAATGAGCCCAGTATACTGCAAGTTGTGTTAGAACTGATTGAGCTAGAATAACTCTTCCTGCCATTGAAAGGCATTTGTATTCCCACACTGATATCTTTTTGTAGTATCTATCTATTATCCATTGCCAGTCCGTTTTAGAGTACCCTTTTGCTTTTAACTGGAATCCTAAATATTTCATTCCATGTTTGATGGACCGCGCCTCTATCCCAAAGAGTGAGGATATCCACTCTATTAATTCCAAATTGACATCATTATGAAAGAGAACTGATTTGGATTCATTTATTTGTAATCCTGTGGCCTTTTGGAACTTTTTTAGGATGTCATATAAGCATAACCAAGTGAGCCTGCAAAGCATTCCAAAAATAAGTATATCATCTACGAATAGATTATGCGAGATATAATTGTTCCTGCAAATCCTCAATGGGCGACACCTGTTTTCACTAACTGCCTTGTTGATGTGCAGGCTTAGAGAGTTCATTGCCAATATAAACAATAGGGGGGATAGAGGGCATCCTTGGCGCAGTCCTCTGGCAGCTAGAAAAAAAGGAGATGGAATCCCATTTATAATGATGGCATAGTTCACCTTCTCCACACATGCCATGATCCAGTTTATCATATTAGCTTTCAGTCCAATCTTTGCAAGTAGGCATCTGATGAAACCCCAATCAAGGCAATCATATGCCTTTCGGAGATCAATTTTGAATATGACTGCTTCACTTTTTTTAGAATGCATGGAGAACAAACTCTCTTGTGTGTTAGCAACAGCGTCCAAAATATTTCTTCCTTTTAAAAAACCATGTTGATCCTTTGTTAAATACTTTGATAAAGTTACTTTAATCCTTTCAGCAATAATTTTTGAAATGATTTTGTATGAAATGTTACAGAGAGATATCGGCCTGAAATCTTGAAAGGATTCTGCCTCGCTTTTCTTGGGGATGAGGGCTATATGAGTGGATGAGGTTATCTGGTGAATGCTGCCTGATATTCGAGAGCCTTCGACCATCCTTAGCAGATCTTGTTTGATAAGATCGAAGAAATGTATGAAGAATTCGATCGTCCAGCCGTCTGGGCCAGGACACTTATCCTTTTTGAAGGATTTCATGGTTTCTAGTAGTTCTTCCTTAGTTATTGGCTGGAAAAGGCATTCATTTTGTTCATCGTCAAACATTTGAGGAAATAGGTCAATACCCCACAGGATGTCCTGTATCCTGCATTCACCAGATCTCTTGTATTGGTTTCCAAAATATCTCACGGCTTCATTTGAGATGTCTTGTTGAGAGTATAGAAAGTCCCCCTTACCGTCCTTTATTTTCCATATAGAGTTCTTTTCTCTTCTTGAGCTTGCAAACCTGTGAAATTTTTTTGTGTTTCTGTCTCCTTCCTTTAGCCAAATAGCCCTGCTCTTTAATCTCCATGATGCTTCTTCCTGTTCCAGGATTTTATGTTTTTTCCTTTGCAACTCCTTTATACGACATCTCATGTTGAAGGGGAGAAGGTGAACAGCCAATGCTCCAGAGATGCTATCCAATTCCATTTGAATTTCCCGAAGGGCTGTTCTGTTTTGTTGCCTTTTCTTATACTGCCATTCTTTTACAAACTTTCTAATGGAGGAAAGTTTATCTCTAAAAGTTAAGAAAGGGGGCATATTTTCTTTTGATGATAATTCCTTCCATGTTCTTATTATGGCTTCATTGAACTTTGGTTCTTCCAACCATAGCCTGTTAAATTTAAACGGATACCCTTTTCTGAAACCCTTTTCTCTCCATCCTAGAAATATCGGCCTATGGTCTGATATGAAGTCATTACCAATTGATGAAAAAGGCATGCCCAGTCTATCAATTATACTTGCATGTAAAATAAATCGATCAAGTCTTTTTGCTATATATGCTCCTTCAGTCCTTCCATTGTCCCATGTTGGCAGCATTTTAGGTGGGCTAATGTCAACAAGATTCCTGTGTAACAACTCATATCTAATGCGATCAGCAAGAGGATCTTTTTTCTGACTGTTCCCCCATGTTTCATCAGAGCTTAAAGTGACATTTAGATCTCCTGCAATCATCAAAGACTCAATATCAAAAATCTCTGATGCAAATAATTTCTCCCAGTATGTTAACCTATTTTTGTAAGGAGCATAAATGTTTAAAATGTTAATGGGACAGTCTTTCCCCCTAATAGAAGCCGATATAAGAATTCCTGCAAAACATTTATATGCTTTTGCTCTGATCCAATCAGGGTCCCATAAAACTGCCAGGCCCCCTGAAAGACCATTTGCCTCCGAAGCAACCATATGCCAAGTGGGGAACATTTTCCTGAAATAAGAAATAGATACAGGTGTGTTGTGCATGGTTTCTTGGATTAAGATGATTTTGGGTTGTTTTGAAATGAAAATATTCTTAAGGGCTAAAAATTTTTTATCAGCCCCCAGCCCCCTTATGTTCATAGATATAATGAAAGTCATTGAGAAGGCTTTTCAGCCATGCTTGCTCTAAGAGGCCCTTCTTCCGACATATCAAAGATAGGTACATCTACTAAGGAAAGATTTCGAACTCCTCTGCCTGCACCATCAACCCTTCCTCTGAAATGCCTGCTACCCCTATTATTTTTCCTTCTCACCGTAATATTTTTTGCAGAGTTTGGGCTAATTTGAGGAGGGGATGGCATTCCCGGTTTATGAATGGTTAGGGGTCTGAGTTCAAGCGATTTCTTGCTAAGGAGGTAGTCCAGGTCGCTACCAATCGAATTTGAAGGGGAAGACACGGGGGAGTTAAGAGGGGTAGCCGAAACCATAGGTTCTTTTCCTTTCTGAGATTGAGTCATTCCCCTTTTTGGTGATGGAGAGGAAGATGAAATTAAAGTGATATGTGAATCCACTTTAAAGTTTTTGATTGGCTGGGAAACTGAGAGAGGAATTGGGATTTCTTTATCAGCAATAGGTTCCGGGGAGGGGCGAGCAAAAAAGATTGGAAGTCCTTTTATCAGATGGGGTGATTGATCTTCTCGAGCTTTCAGGCAGGACGCACTGACTCTGGGGATATGTTGATGGAGAAATTTTATACTGAGGATTTGATTTCTGACCAAGGGGTGAGAATTTATGATAATCATCTTCAGGATTAAAAACCCCTTGCAGTTTGCCAGATTCTGATGGAGATGAGCTAATAGTAGAGGATACCTTCGCCATTCCAGAGTATAGAGACTTTATCCTCTGTTTATTTTTTGCTGACTGATATTTTCCTTGATATATTCGGTTCTTTAAAACAGGGCATCGAGGGCAGTTTTTAATAAGGTGTCCTGTCTTGTGGCATACTGAACACCTGAAGGGGACTCCCCAGAAGTCCAGTCTTTGATTTATTTTTAAATCCCTCCAGGATATCTCGATGTGGTCAGGGAAACCTCCCCTATAAGCTTTCTCTATGAGAACCCATGCTACTCGTTTGTCTTTTTCCCCCAGACATCTTGGATCTACATATACACATCTTCCTATGGCATTTCCTATCTCAGTTAAAGTTTCCTTCGACCACAACTCCAGGGGAAGGCCGGGGAGCTTGACCCAAATTAAATTATTTGTAGGAGTATTCTTCAACGGATTATAGCCAATGTACCACTTGTATAGCACCAGGAAGCTCCTTCCGTGCACCCATGGACGAGTCTGAACGGCTTCCAGATCGCTAGCACTCAGAAAATGAAAACAATACCATTCCTTCATCAGTTTAGCTACAATGGGGATGTAGCCAATCAAAGGTTTCCATTGAAGCTCTAGCCACTTTCGCATCCTGGCATCATCCATCTCTAGAAAGTGCCATCGGCCAACCAGGTTGTTGTTGTTGGGAAAAGTATCCAATACGGAATGACCCTATCCCACTCTAAGGGTGATAGTACCTCAGCAACAATCGAAGTAAAGTTATTTAAGATTTCTTCTTTATGAAAGTAAAATAGGGGAGAAAGAGATCCACTAACCGATGTCTTTCGCTAATGGTTGATCCAATCTTCTCTCCTTGCTGCTTGCTCCCAGCTCCTTGCTCTTTCACTGGCCCAGCTACACCAAGATCCTGCAAAATGACAAGAGAGGGAAACTACAAGAAGCATACATTCATAATTGATTTAAGGATTAGAATAAATCAAATACACAAGTACAACAATACATCATTGAGACACATGTATATAGAAGAACCTCAAATGCTTTATTAATGGAAGAAGTAAAGTTCAGGAAGTGATACAACCATAAGAGGCCCAATCCAGCATCACCTCCCAGCAGAAAGAAATCTCCTCTTCACCTCCTTCAAAGCAAATCACCCAATAGTTCTAAACTCAAACCAACAGCACTTCCTTACATTCACAAGATTCCAGCCTCCTTAGACCTCATGAGAGAGCTCTATATATAGGAGTTTTGGAGAAAGGATGAGTCAGCTTGAGGCTGGCATGAAGCTGACTAGTGTCCTCTCCCACTTCAGTTATTCTTCAGTTCTTGAGTCCACTTGGAGGTTCTTGCTTCCACTTGGAGATCTAGACCCTCTTACTCATCACCAGTCGAATTCCTTGATCCAAGTGTCATTTTGGAAGCTTCCTGGGCATTGACACCTTGAGGAATGACTGTGCCACATGTCCCAACTCGCCCAGCGCAGGTAGCCTTCTTTGCAGTTGACATTCAGCGCAGGTAGACAGTGGAGCAGTTGACATTCAGCGCAGATGCTCAGTGGAGTAGTTGACATGATCCAGAATTAGCTTGTTTTTGAGTGTTTTCAGGTGGAGAACTGATATTCAGTGCTGTGGTTTGCTGACCTTGTTCCTCTAGGGGTAGGAACAACATGTTTAAGGACTTTGGATCCCTTAGATTATGGACATTTCATGCTTCATGCTGTAAGGCACAAAAATGTCTATAACAGTTGCCCCCTAAAGTATGAGGTCGTTTATCGGGTGAAATGCTTTATCAGGAGGATCCGAAGTTCATTCAATTGCTGAGAGGTGACCTGTAATAAAATACAATACAATACATTATTTTTCATTCTGCTTTCATGATCTAGCTGAGGCGGGCATTCCCATGCTCAGCTTTATAAATTCATTTTGGTACATAGAACAGACGATCGTCTGATGGTAGACTGATAATTCTCTGCTGAAATTATCATCCTTTGAAGAGGATGATCATCTGCTGCAATGATGTATATGTCAAATGTCTTTATATTTCCAGAATATATACCGCAACCCGGATGGATGAAACTAGATCTGGGGTCTTCAAACTCGTTCGATCTTCACTCTAAGTACAAGTCGATCCATGTGAGAATTGCGCTGAAGTCGAACATGGAAAGACATCGCTTGATTACCGGTCAATGATGTAAACCGTTAACAAGCGCAAGAGGAATCACCGATAATGATAATGACCCTCAAGGTACTGCAGTACAATTCACGTGGTGTGAATATAGGACTTGGCGTCAAACACCACGCAAAATCTTCTGGTCGAAGGTCATTGATGTATACCTGTCGCCGGAAGTGAGAAACTTGCCATTGAGGCATGCAAGCTTCAAAGTACTGAGGGGGGTGTTCCTAGATCAACTTCTTGGATAATGAGCTGAAGTCGACAAGAAGCGATCTGTCAAAGGAGGGCCTTAATGAATCCCACATCAGTGACACGGAACGGAGCTAATGACTTTAATGGAGGTGAAAACGATCTGTGACATATGATTCAGGGTGGCGATCATGGGTGGATGAAGGATAATGTATGGCAGTGGATGGGACACGGTTGACTCTTTCTGAACAACATCTCTTGAACATATAACGACACTGATGCGATGGATCGGTAGCATTACCCCAAATGTGGATGGTTTGGCGAGACCATGGTGATGAGACCGGTGAATGAAAACAACCCAACCCGATGTGATACGGAGGAAAAGTGTCATGTTCAAGAGCGACTTGCTACCATTAAAGCTTTGAGGTTCTCCCAATTTTTCCCCAGTCATTTCTGACCAGTACCTCTTTATTTTTGTCAAGCTTGAGGAGGATAACATATGCTTGTTCTATAACCTGCCCTTCGGGCAAGCCCATCGCTATATTTTAACGAGCCTAGCGATAGGGAAACTCGTTCTCGTCTAAAGACAAGTTTGTCGCTATTTAATCATTTTAACGAGTCTAACGACAAGGAAAACTCGGTCCTTTTCATTTTTAGAGAGTCTGAAAAGGTACAGAAAGTTAACTCCAAAATTCCTTTTTCGTCATCTAATCCCTTAAGTCCGAAAAAGTATAACAATACAGAAGGGATGAATTTTCGATAACTTTAACGAGCCGAATAAAACAAGCGCTCGACCTTTTTGTGCAATAATCCCTCAGGTCCAAAAAGATTAAAATCTAGAGGAGGGATAGCTCTTCCGGTCCTTTTAACGAGCTGGAAGGCCAAAACTCAGCAAACTTTTCATATTTTACGAGTCAAGAGAAAAGAGCTCAAAGAAGACTCGTCTTTTGAGGAATGAGTGATAAACAGGGATAGCAGCAGATTCCAGGTACAGGTTGGAATTTTCCAATCACGGCAGTGTCACAAGGATGGCTAGGTGAAATCACTCTTAGCAGCTGTTCCTCAAAATGGGTAAACAATCATATGGAGGTGAACGATCGGCCAAATGAAAGTGGAGGTGGCAGGTGCAAACACGACCAAGGCTTTTATGGCTGATAAATTTACGATCACAGTGGTTATTTACCGGTACTGGGTTCATTTTTTAAAGAGCTCGAATGCGCCAAAACACTGATCAATCTTATGTTTATTTTTTAACGAGCATGAACTATGTGCTAAAACTGCTCGGATCTCGCTTTTCTATTTTTTAACGAGCATAAATTCCGCGGTAAAACTACTCGAATCTTGCGTTTATTTTTTAACGAGCATGAACTTTATGCTAAAAATGCTCGATTCTTATGTTTATTTTTTAACGAGCATGAAATATGTGCTAAAACTGCTCGATTATAAGTTTGCATGCCCCCAGCATAATAATGCAAATCGAGGTGCACGCCCCCCAAGCTTTATTGCATTCAACTTGGTGGTTGGAATGAAGGTTTACCTCGGGGATTTGTTTCATTTTTTAATGAGGTTGACAGAAGATAAGAACCGTCCTCGACTCTTCATTTTTTAACGAGGTTGACATGAGATAGGAACTATCCTAGAAGTCCAGATCCATTAGATATAGAAGGTTTCATATTCCACTGTGGCCACTTCCGCCAGATTACTCGGAGGCGGTACGGCAAAAGTACCCATTAATGCAGGGTCTTTTAGGAGACCTACTCCGATATTTTGGAGCGAATGATTGCTTCCATGGATCATTGGGATGCTTCCCGTAACTTGTGAACTGTTGGGGAGAAAATTTTGTTGGTCGACGATTGTAATTCCACCTTGGAAGGGAAATGCAATCTTCCTGAAGTAGTCTACACAACTGCGGCCATGGCATAGATCCAGGGCCTTCCTAGTAGGATGTTGTAATCGAGGTTTCCATCAATTACTTCAACATCAATTCCTACTGTTTTGCCCCCCAGTTCAACTTGCAAGTTACTTAAAATCCCGTATGGAGTGTATGATCGTCCATCAAATGCTTTTAACGTCGTTGACGATTCCAACAAGGGTGGTGAGCCTAAATCTTTCCAGCAACTTATCGACATAAGACATGTAGATGCCCCCTCATCAATAATTGTTCGATGAACAGTTTTGTTGAGGGCTTTCACTTGAATAAGGAAAGCTAGTTGAGCTGGTAATTGAGGGTCATATCCTTTATGATCAAAGGCCACAAGATTGGAATCCATTGGGCCAATCCCACCTATTGCTGATAATAAAGCTTGCTCTTGGGAGGGGCAATTTTGCGGTACCTCAAGTGTCGACATAGCGGACGACGTTTGGGCCAGGTCCTCTATTATATTATAATTCTGTGCTATTTTTGCACGAGGATTAAATGTCGATTTGTGTACTACTCCCTTTGGCGACTTTATCATCGGTTTAGGAATGATGGGTGGCACAACTTCGGTCAAAGTTGTTGTCGAACTACTAGGTCGTTCATTAGCCTTGTTATTCGACAGCCATGGATTCCCGTAATCTTTATTCCTTGTCAAAGCATCATTTTGCTGCTTCGAGACAGACAACATAAGCACTTGGGATCGGGAAGCATTTTGATTAGCAACCAGATTTTGACCTGGGTTGGGAAACGGATCAGTCAATACTGCTGGGGTTTTTGAACTCTTAAAGAGTTTCTTAACTTCAGCTATATGTGGACAATCTTTCGTCCAATGATCCTCATCGCATATATGACACCCTGCCGGGGGTTTCCTTTTTCTCCCTTTCTTTTTCTTCTTGCCCCCTGGTTGCTTCAGTTGTTTGCCTTTGTCGGTCGACATGGCATTTACTTCTGAGGCAAGAAGTTCTTCATTTGCATTTTGACTAGAAATTTTGTGTTTTCTAATCACGCCATCGCCGGCGTGAGAGTCATTGTTTGATTTAGGAGGAGGAGGAATTGAGAATTCCAGTCTAGGGGCGTCAGGTATTTTGTCGTAGAGCGTGTCGGACTGAGTATAGACCAAGTCCAGATATTGCGCACGAGCGATAACCTGCTCTTCCGTTACAACTCCCCCCTTTGCCACATCTTCCGTGATGGCAGGAAGTAATGACTTGATAAACCATTCAGCTAATAGCTGATCGGGAATGTACGTTTTTACCATCCTACGACGACGTCGCCACTCATGTATATGATCAGATATGTGGGTGGCAATCGTCTGTTTGAAGTTGGTAAGGAGTTCTATTCCCGTTTCATACCTTATTGGTAATTGAAAATGGGTTAAAAAGGTTGTGGCTAAGGTACTGAAGTTGTCAAACGAAGCTCTAGGAAATTCAATGTACCATTTTGCCGCTGGACCCGTTAACGTCCTCTGAAAGAGGCGAAGTCTTATCGAATCATCATTCAGGATGTTCGATGAACACCATAGATGGAATGTCATCACATGATTCGATGGGTCTTCCCCCGGATTTCCATTAAATTTAGGAATATCTGACGGAAGTTTATGTGGAATCGCTGGCCACCAAGGGGCATAAGCAATTGGATCATTCGTCAGCCGGTTTAGATCTGGTAATTCTAGAGTTGCTACAAAGAGCAACTGTTGATTCAGGTTAGGCGAAGCATACCCAGGATAAGATGGGATCGCCTGAGCAATGGGTCTTTGCAAACCAGCATAATGCTGGCAACTTTGACAAGGTTGATGGGCATAACCATTATAGTATGGTTGCCCATTACTTACAAAGACTTGTTGCTCAGGTCCTTGATATGATTGCTGGAATGGCGGTTGTTGAGATTGAACCAGCTCTGGTTATTGGACCATTTGCTGTTGACCAATACTGGATGATTGACCAGGATGAGGAGTCACAGTAGTCGCTCCAGATAAGGAGGCACTACCCTGAGATTGTGATTGAGTCGTTGAGACAAGAGGTTGTTGTATTGCAACCTGAGAAACTTGGGGTTGACATACAACAGGTGGAGCTTGTACTTGCGACACATTCACTATAGCAGGTATGGTGGGAATATTTGACATAGGGTGTACTGGTTGCATTGAATATACAACCCCTGGTTGTTGAGGCAGTATTGGTACCCAACCGCTGGATGTAATTCCAGTTTGACCTGAACTTTGTTGTAAACTCTCATATGGTTGTTCTCTGGGAGGGAACAATGAAAGAGCATACTGCCCTCTATATGGTGGAAATCCAGTACTTAAAGGGTAAATTGGCCTTTGAAGACACATTGGATCAATTTGTTGAGTTTCAACATAAGAAATACCAGATGATAATCTGGATGAAGAAATAGGAACTAACCATGTCGTCGTCCCTGATTGGACTCCGGCTTGTTGTTGACAATTTGCCGGGACAGATGGTATACCAGCGAACATCGTTGGAGTAGCAGCAGGAGGCTCTGCTGCCGCTGTGTCGGACAACACAGTCCTAGATGTCGACGGTTGTTCAGACATATCTAGTCTATCCAAAAGATTTCTTAGCGATTCTACAAGAAATTACGATGCCAAAAGACTAACTTCGAAGATCAACGAGGGAATGGTGATGATTATCCCGCTTAAAATAAATTTTAACGACGCTTAGACACAACTTGCTTTTTCACTTTTAAAGAGTCGAGAAAAAGCTAAAGATGACTCTAGTCTCCTTCGATGTTTTAACGAGCCCGAAGTGACAAATGCTCGGATGGACTTTTTCAGTTATAGAGTTTGAAAAAGGCCAAAAGAAACTGCTCTGGAGATCTAGGCAGAGGGTGTGCCAAACTTTTCGCAAAACCACAGAATACGTTTTACGGTACGGGTGGTCAATCTTCGTGAATGCTGTGTTCACTGCATTGCGATCAGTAGGGCGGCCGACACGGCTTCCTATGGATAAAGGCTTTGTTCCTATAGGGTTCTCCCAATATATACGCGACGGTATGTGGGAGCACAAGTCCGTATTGATACTTATCGCTTCACCGTGGAGGAATCACCCAACCACTCAACGCTAAGATATCACGTTTAACGACGCCGGAACACGTCTCTAGCTTAGACCTCTATGTGTTTGCGTTATGTTTCAAAGCGTTGTTATGTAAATTCAATTTATTTTAAGGTTGATCTTGTTTAGCAGTTTGCCTTTATGGATCACCACGAGATGTATAATACAACTTCCTAAATGCAGCCTAAGATGATAAGCAATCTTTTCAATCTTTCAACTTTGAAAATCTTAACTACTGAGGGAAAAGAAAGACATCATCTTTTCGCATAGATCATAGAGCACACACTAATGCACTTTTTCCTAAATCAACATACAAGCTGTCAAAATTCACATGCACAATGCAGGTATTTCCTTTCTCTTTCTTAATGTTGATGTACTACAAAAAGAAAGCTGTTGTATAACTTTGAATTAAATTTCAAGTGAAAGCAAACAAGCTTTGTCCAAAATCAAAAGACACCTTAAGATTTACTTGTTTCGACACTAGAAATACGTGAATTCAAACCATATGACGAAAGCAAAAGCTCAATCAGCTATGAACAACAAACAAACTAACTCTTAAGATCAAAACGACACTTATCACAGGTCTAGATCTAAGAGGCCACAGCTAGACTAGTTCACTTTCATTATGGGAAACTGCAAATGATATAAGAAATACACAAAGAACAAATACAGTTTCTTTATACAACCGAGGCGGAATAGTGGTAAAGAAAGGTAGTTTTAGATAGGTACATTGACTGATAACAGGCTGCAAAAACAAGGATGAAAACAGGGCAACAGAAAGCAGAGAACCCCAGTTGCACAAGGCAAAACTGGTTCAGCGCAGGTAGTACACTGTCAGTTTGACATTCAGCGCAGGTAGCCCCTTCGGGACCTGCGATGAAATGCAGACTGCCTTCACAGTGCCTGCAATGAAGAGATAAACTTTCGTTTTTCTCAGGTTCTGGGTCACAGATTGCTCAAAAATCAACAGTTTTTGGCCAAATCAAAAGCTATCAATCAAGTACACACTAAAGGATGAAAAGGAGGATGAAAATCTATCACTAAGAGCTATTCAGAGTCCTTGTGGATCAGCTCTTCAAATCATAAACATGCCCAGAAACTGAGCTAGAGTAGCTGCCCTCTACTTTGCATTTGAAAGATCCAAATGCAGTTCGATTCGGTACTCCCTGTGTTTAGGAAATGAATAGCAAAAACACAAATAACCAACAAGATACTTTCCCCAGCGGAGTCGCCAATTTGTTGTTGGGAAAAGTATCCAATACGGAATGACCCTATCCCACTCTAAGGGTGATAGTACCTCAGCAACAATCGAAGTAAAGCTATTTAAGATTTCTTCTTTATGAAAGTAAAATAGGGGAGAAAGAGATCCACTAACCGATGTCTTTCGCTAATGGTTGATCCAATCTTCTCTCCTTGCTGCTCGCTCCCAGCTCCTTGCTCTTTCACTGGCCCAGCTACACCAAGATCCTGCAAAATGACAAGAGAGGGAAACTACAAGAAGCATACATTCATAATTGATTTAAGGATTAGAATAAATCAAATACACAAGTACAACAATACATCATTGAGACACATGTATATAGAAGAACCTCAAATGCTTTATTAATGGAAGAAGTAAAGTTCAGGAAGTGATACAACCATAAGAGACCCAATCCAGCATCACCTCCCAGCAGAAAGAAATCTCCTCTTCACCTCCTTCAAAGCAAATCACCCAATAGTTCTAAACTCAAACCAACAGCACTTCCTTACATTCACAAGATTCCAGCCTCCTTAGACCTCATGAGAGAGCTCTATATATAGGATTTTTGGAGAAAGGATGAGTCAGCTTGAGGCTGGCATGAAGCTGACTAGTGTCCTCTCCCACTTCAGTTATTCTTCAGTTCTTGAGTCCACTTGGAGGTTCTTGCTTCCACTTGGAGATCTAGACCCTCTTACTCATCACCAGTCGAATTCCTTGATCCAAGTGTCATTTTGGAAGCTTCCTTGGCATTGACACCTTGAGGAATGACTGTGCCACATGTCCCAACTCGCCCAGCGCAGGTAGCCTTCTTTGCAGTTGACATTCAGCGCAGGTAGACAGTGGAGCAGTTGACATTCAGCGCAGATGCTCAGTGGAGCAGTTGACATGATCCAGAATTAGCTTGTTTTTGAGTGTTTTCAGGTGGAGAACTGATATTCAGTGCTGTGGTTTGCTGACCTTGTTCCTCTAGGGGTAGGAACAACATGTTTAGGGACTTTGGATCCCTTAGATTATGGACATTTCATGCTTCATGCTGTAAGGCACAAAAATGTCTATAACAGTTGTACTCCTGTAAACTTTCAATGCGGTCGGTTAGATAAATACTATCTAACTTAATCGCCGCCAGTGGTGGGATGGTTTTTACAGGTTTTACATTCTTTTTGTAATAGTTTGAAAGCTCACAGTCTACATATTCTCTCTGAAGGTGTTCACTTTGGTTGCCTTCCCAAGTTGTTTGAGTTTTTTGACGGCTATCGCTGTCCAAGTCATCAGATTGCAGCAAAGGTTGGACAGTCACGTCAGCCAGCGTGGACTGCCAGTTATTTGACAACATGGTGGTACCCTTACAAGTTTCAGCCTGAACAGTTGCTCGGATCATGGCCTCCGTGGCCGATGCGTCTGACACAAAGTCCATAAAAGTCCACCCCTTGTGTACTGAGAAATCCTAAAAAGGATTTTCCGGATCTGGCAATAAATCATGCAATAAATATGACCTGACCGCTTCTGAATATATTACCCAGAGAAAATATGACTCGGAAGGGAAAAGTAGATCTTGCCTGACATAAGTACTGACAGAAAGAAGCCTCGAGAATAAGCAGCTCCCCTTCCAAAGAGGGGACCAGATTCCAAAGAAGCCAACTTTTCTTCAGGAGTTATGAGGGGGTGACGTATACATGAGTCAGCATAGGATAGCAATAAAGAGAGTTCAAAAAATGGCGGCTTCTATTGTCCCACAAGGTCCGATTTCATGCCTTCAAGTACCATTTCTTTTACCTATAAGCTTTGAAATTCAAATCTCTGCAGTACCTGACCCAAAAGAGTGGAAAAACGTGAACCGGGAAATGGATTTGATCCCAAGGAGGGGGGGATCCGTCCCGGAAAAACCAGGAAGCAGAAAGCTCCAGAGGAAGCTGCCGGTCTCAGCAAAAAAGACTTCCAGTTTTCCAGAATGTAATCATGGGATAATTATAAGGAGATGGAAGAGGAAACACGTCATAAGAGACTTGATTCCCTCGCTCTTCCCAGTATCAGACAAAAACAGAGACTAAATTGGCTTTTTGAAAATGTTTCAGGATGAAACATCGGGGCATACAATACAACAGTAGCAAAACTCGTATACACACCACCAGGAACCTATCTTGAAGCGTATATCTGAACAAGGTTTGGATATAACAAAGTAATTCTTCAATTTGAAGAAAGATACCCACGACCAAACAGGATTAACAGACCCTGACATATGGTATTGAGGGAAAAAACTAAAGCAATCCTCCGCGAAAGAGTTTAGACTTTTAACTGAGAGCCATTATTCTGACTACAACCTAAATACAAAAGCCAAAAGTTCCGACTTTTCAAAAGAAACGCTGAAAATTTCACCTTAGAAAAGGCTAAAACACGAAAAACATATTCCATATCACAACTTAAATCTTTAAGTTTTTCCCAAATTCCATGAAGAAGAAAACTATCCTTTGATGAGATGTTAAAGTATTCAGAGACTAAGAACTGACCTGTTTAAACGAGCATTTTCCCAAGCAGAGAACACCGTGAAGCCTAACACCACAAAGCCGAGTAGCAAAATACTTCCCCTCAAAAGCAGATAACCTCAAAAGTGGGGTGCAAAAGAAACGCGGAGATAAATATAGAGTCCTCACACAGAAAAATTAACAGAAAAGAAGAATCCCCAACGACAAATGAAAGAGGTAATACTGGACAACTAGAAAAAAGTATGAACTGTGGAGGAGGTAGTAGCTTAAACAAAAAGTGTTCAGATGAAACCTCCAACACCCGAGGTCAAAACAATATTCTTGTTAATGAAAAGCTGGCGAGTGCTGGTATGAGCCAAAACCGGAAATACTCGCAGGGTCAGAGTAAAAAAGGAATTTCTGGCGTTTATGGAGAGAAGAGTTTATGAGAGTTGGTATGAGCCAAAACCTGGAAACAACTCAAGGTCAGAGTAGAAAGAAGTGATGGCGTTTATGGAGATGACACATTCAGATAAACAGTGGTCACCCTGCCGATAAAGGCACGTATCCTTCATGCACCCGTTCACTCTTGAGAAGATTATTAGGTTCTTGTGGTGGCTCCAAGTTGAGTTATTGGTCAGTTACAGACAGTCGCATACCTGATCCGTCGTTCGTTGGTGCTCTCCACTCGGAATCTCCAAGATTTGGATGTTTTATGTATGTTTTTTATGGTGTTCAATCCATTTCCACCATAAAAATACGATTTAAACAATTACAATGAAATTTAAATACTCCTAGACACACAACCTCATTTTCAAGTGTATACACTAATATCTTTAAAAAAAATAGACCAAATAAGTTAGTGAAGAGATTAATAATGGTTTTCCTATATAAAAACAAAAAAAACAAAACAAAACAAAAACCAGAAAAACAAAAAAGAAACTTTGCAAATTGAAGGTAATTATTTGAATATTTTTCAATTGAAAGTAGTATTTTCAATGGTAACTAAATTTGGATATGTAATTTTTAATAAGTTAATTAATTTAGTATTTCCAAAAAATATTATATTAAAAATTAAAATTTATTAATTAATATTTGAAAATGACAAATAAATCACATATTTAAATTAATTTTTAAAAAAGGAAAGAGAACAATATATCATAGCAAATTGTTTTTACAAAGAAGTAGTACTAAAAGTTATTGTTAAGAAATTATATATCTTGGTCTATGAAATGTTATCTTGAAAGCATCATTAATTGTGTTTTATGAAAAAATGTTACTTTTAATTAGAGGTGATTATCTCATTTCCTTCTAACGTAATAATCACTACAAGAGATATGTTTATGTAAAATTTAAATATGTGATAATCAGAAATATTAAAATTTTGATTTTATACAAACCAGCGTAGATCTATTTTAAGCACGGATTTAATATGAGTTGAGAGTTTCTTCATGTGCAAACTTATTTTAGAGTGCAAAAAACAATGTGTAATTTTTCACTATTTAAATGTATTTTTGAATGCTATAGAGATTACATAACTTAAACTTGTAAGCCCAAAAAATCTTTGTTAAATTTTGGAAAAAAACAAAACATATACCTTAAAAGAATTAAATTGTAAAATACTATGACCACTTCAGATGTTTCAACCATAAAATCTTATTTTTTTCAATAGCTTAATATGATATATAAATATTTTTTAAAACAATATGTAATATATTTTACATAACATGTGCAATGAGTCATTTTATTAGTGCACATTAAAACAAGTTTTTGGTTATTAATATATTTTTCAGTATACTTCAATATTAATTCATATTAAAATATTTTATTCATAACTCACATTGGATATTTTATTATATACAACTTTAAAATATTTCTCTTCAACATTTTTTTTCTACATATAAATATATATAAGTTTCAAATACCATGGGCAAATACCATGGGTTGTCAAAACCTGGAACCCACAAACTAACAATGGTAAAACTTCATATATATCTATATATGAAAAAACATGTTAAAGGGTAATATTTTAATGTTATATATAATAAATATCCAATGTGAGTTATGAATAAAATATTTTAATATGAATTATTATTGATGTAAACTTAAAAATGTACTAATAACAAAAAAATCATTTTAATGTGCGTTCACGACATTGCTTTTCTATTTAGAGAATATTTTTTTTTTAATTTAAGAGGGACACGTGTCAACTCGAAATTAAGGACAGACATACTTACACATTGCCTTCACACGGGTTATAAAATCTTTATCTTGCCTCAAATATTAAGAGAGCACATTCCAAGTAATCATTTTAATTAAACTATTGCTACTTTGGATTAGTACTAGCATATTGTAATGCAGCAGTTTGTCTAAGGAGCACACTGATAGTAACCATTTTTTGCATCTGATGAGGACTCCATTGGGCTGCTTGTGTCTGTGATTAGGGTTGCTGTGTAGTTTCTATGTAGCTACATCACACTTCCACTTTATGCACTTGTGACACAGGTGAGTCTTTATATGTTCATCGAATATACATTCAAATTTTGGTGTTTGAGAGGATCAACTGAAATTTAGAATCTAGAATAGACTGAATTATATGAATATAGATTGGGAGAGTTGCATTGGTCAAGTATTCACTACCAGTCGATTTATCTTGTTTACTTTGGACAGAGGATAGATGCATGATTATGTGTTGATTAAAATATATATATAGGCAAACTAATTCTGTGATAGTGAGCTGAAGGATTGTTCAAATAATTTTGTTGTTATTAAACCTTTGGTTTTTGCTCTAAAAAATGATGATATTTTCCTGTGTAGATAGGTTCTCATATGAATAAGGTTATATTTTAAGAACAATCAACCAATACCTTACATAAATGGCACAAAACCGCTAAGAAAAAAATGAAACGACATAGAAAGTCAAAACATTCTTATGGATTCACAAGTAGCTCATTGTTGTCTTCTAGGTTTCAAAGTGGGGAAACAAATCCAATCCATGGATCTTCTCCATTGCAATTGATCCGTAGATACAAAGAAATGAGAGACATTAATACTTCAGATATATCTAAGAGATATTATCACTCAGAATATGAGGCATTAGATCTGGAAATGGATACATCTCCTTGTTATCCTCCTCAACGTGTTGAATCTATTTTGATTACCAAGGCACATGGGGACACACAAGATACAATCCAATATCCCATGTAAACAATGCAGATACACAAGGTGAAGATTTTTCTTTTGCCAAGTTATAATGTGTGATCCACATCAGACTAAAACCTCCTTCAAAACAACCTTGTATTCAAGTTTGAATTCAAGTATGAAACTTGTAATACCCGAGACAATGTTTATTTTGATTCAATCAGTTATGAGAAGTGACCCCAAGAAAAACAGGCAATCAAAAGGGATCTAAACATCCACATATATTACTCTTCATTGAAAATAAAAATGAACAAACTGCAATCAACTATTGCAATATTTTCACAGAAGGATCATATGGAATTCGTGGGAAGTAAATAACAACTTCTCCTCAAGTCAAATACCTGAACTTTGGATTCAGGAGATGTGCCAAAAAAAAGAAAGTAATTACAGGAACTTGATAATAAGGAAGGCTAAACCATCAATCAAGAAATTACCAGACTAGTTGATTCTTTATCAAACATTTGATTAGAACTTTTATGAGCTAATCCATGACCAACTGAGACCGCTTTATTCAATTGCTTAAATAAGCATATTTTTCACATTGTCAAATCTCAAAGACATCAAATTTAAACTTCCATGTACATCTTCAACATTAAATGATAAGTATGATCACTTTAGGATTGGAATAAATTACAAGTACCTGTAAAGAAGTATCCATACCATTCAAACTCTATCCACAACTACACCTTAAAAACCAATGTTTTGGGGGACATTCCATGTTTGAGATTTTTCATTCACTGCCCCATAATATTATAGCAAAGTAAAAATGGTCACCTCACAGGGCCATTGCATCCCATAACATTGTAAGTTATTGTTTTGAGGCTTCTGCGATTTGTATTTTGTGTAGCGTTTTCTTTCGGGATTATCGCATCCATAATTATTTGTATCGATGTTTCGAGCCATCCACTGTAGCTCATCATCAGGATAGATCAAAAAATATATAAGCTAAATCTCGACAGAATGAATAAATAGAGGTGTGAGATGGTGATGGAATGAGAAAGATGGTAGCTGACATGAATTAGGTTAGGTTAATTGATAATTAATAAAACTTTATAATTATTACAGTTAGTACTTTTATAATAATAATTGAATTTTAATTAATTATCACAATGTTCTTATTAATTTATTTTTAGTTTCTTAGAAATATATAGAATCCTTAGAAAAAAATAATAGTTTTCAGAATATAACTGTGATAAAATTAATTTAATTAAAGATTGAAAAATAATACTAATTAATCTTAATTATACTTTGTTTTATTTAATTATAATCTTTATCAGGAATATAATATTAATGATATTGTCATTAGTTAATTAATAATTAATAGTTTTATAATAAGAACTGAATTTTTACTCGTAATTGATTTTATTTTATTTTTAGTATTTTAGAATTTAATGAAGAATGTTATTAGGATTTCTATAATATTATTATTTAAGCTAATTTTCTGATGGAATGGAATTAATAGACTCTTAGATTTAAAAACATATAAAATTTAAATTTAGATAATTTTAATCAATTTTCATTTAAATATGATTGTATTAAATTAATTTAATTTAGAACGTTATTAGGATTTCTATAATATTAGTATTAAAAACATATAAAATTTAAATTTAGATACTTCTAATCAATTTTAATTTAAATGTGATTGTATTAAATTATATGTTGTGATTAATTGAAAGTGAGGTGTAGTCAGGTTTAGTGATTAAGTAATGGGAATATTATTAATGATATTGTCATTAGTTAATTAATAAATAATAATTTTATTGTAATAATTGAATTTTTATTATTAGATTGATTTCAATTTTATTTTATTATTTTTAGAATTTAATTAAGAATGTTATTATGATTTCTGTAATATTAGTATTTAATCTAATTTTCTGATGGAATTAATAGATTTTTAGATTTAGAAACATATAAAATTTAAATTTAGATAATTCTAATCAATTTTAATTTAAATATGATTGTATTAAATTATATGTTGTGATTAATTGAGAGTGAGGTGTAGAGAGAGAAAAGTTAGGTTTAGTGATGAGTGTGAAAGGTCCACTGGAGAGAGGATGTGCTAGGAGAGGGTGTAGGGAAGCTTGAATCAGGAAGTTAAGGTAGGAATCCAATTCTCACTTATTTTCCATCTTTCATCACGATTGAGGTTGTTCGGGTGTTTGCCTATTTCTATAGCTTCTCTAAATTTTCTATGGTGATAATGATCGATTTTGGCCTCCACTCTAGAGTTTTCAATACAGACATGATAATTGGTTTTACAGGAGTGTTCAGTTAGAGCTGAGGTTTTTGAGCGGTTGTGTTTTATGTCAGCAACATGTTCTTGAATCCTAGTTTGGATAGACCGACCACTTTCCCCTATGTAGGTTTTTCCGCATGAACAAGGAACCATGTAAACTCCTTTGTGGCATTTGGGATCAACGAGATCTTTGACCGATTTAAGGCATTTGCTAATGGTATTCATGGGTTTAAAGGTGGTTTTAATATTGTTCTTCTTTAAAATATAGGCAATTTTGTCTATAGTGCCTAATATGTAGGGGAGGTGAACCTTACTCACTTGATCATCGATAGGTTGTTTGTTTTTGGGATTCTCAACATTCTTAAAGGCTTTGATCACTTGGTGTTTATTATATCCATTCTTTTTTAATACATTCATAAGATGGTTTTTCTCTTTCTCAAAGTGATCCTGATCCGAAATACGTACAACTCTGGTTGCTAGAGTGTTGAGAACACCAATTTTTTGAGAAGGATGGTGGTGAGAGTTGGCATGCAGGTAATGTTCCGTGTGTGTTTTCTTATGATAGACCTGGTGAGATATGGAACCATCTTGGTTTCTATTGATTAGGATGTCAAGAAAGGGAAGGCTTTCATTTTCTTCCATTTCCATGGTAAACTTGATGGAATTAGATTGACTGTTTAGGTGATGCAAGAACATGTTTAATTTTTCTTTCCCATGGGGCCAAATAATGAAAGTGTCATCGACAAATATTTTCCAAAGTTTGGGTTTTAATGGGGAAGATTCAATGGCTCTGTTTTCAAAGTCCTCCATAAAGAGATTGGCAATGATGGGAGATAGAGGAGATCCCATGGCTACATCGCAGGTTTGTTCATAAATTTCATCTTTAAAGTTGAATAAGGTTGATTTGAGACAAACCTCTATTAATTGGGCCGCGTTAGAGGTTGTGATTTTATGGATCACTTTCATGGATTCATCTATGGGAATGTTGGTGTATAGAGATTTAACATCAAAACTGGCTAATAAGTCATTCGGGTCTGGGTTTAAGTGTTTGATCTCATTGATGAAGTGGGTGGAGTCTTTGACAAAGGAACTTGTACCAATTTTATTATAACCTTTCCCTCCATCCAATATATATCATAGAGCCTTATGAAGAGAAAGTCTATTCTAGTCTATAACCTGATCCGCAATCAGAGAGAACGTCTAGGGATGTCACAAGCTAAAATAAATGGTCTTTGTCATTGGCATGGTGATGTATTGATATTCTCAATTAAAATGGATCATATTAGCTATATGGTGGCCAGAGATACTAGAAAATTCAAAATAAGTATCTGTTATGGCATCTAGATTGCCTACAAATCATCCAACTCTCCCATCTTATACAACAATTTCTAACAATAACCACTCAAGTTTCTCTCCAATTTTTTAAACCTTCACCCATGCTGAGGAGATAACAGTGTAAAATCAAATGTTCCTGTGGTTTTTCTAAAGGGTTCACATACATAACAGACATTGATAAAGTCAATATTGAGATATAAAACTGAGTTTTCAATCATTGTGACAACAAAACATCACATTAACTCTCATGGACCACACTCACTTGATTTTCGAGATAAAATGGTTTAAATGTTTTTGAATGATCTCTACAATTTTTTCAACTGCATGGCATGGGTTAGATTTACTTAAGCGGAATCTATTGGATTAAAACAAGAACATGGAAGACACAAAGGAGATTAGTGGTAAAGAGCAATGTGATATTTTGAATAGTTTCAAGGATCATGAATGAAATAATACATAGGTGAGTCAACATTCAAAAGAGAAACATAAGAAATTTTATCAATAAGAGGTGTAGTTGATGTTATTCTTCGGTTCAATTTCCAGATTGGAGATATGTGCATTTTTATTCAAGGGTAGATCTTAATTCACATAGAAATTCAAAATGTATTTACAAAATTGTTACAATCCTGTGTAGAAACATGTTTCAAGCTATCAAAAAATTGCTTTGTACTAATTAAGGTTTTCTATAGCAAGAGGAACTGATCAAGAAGAAATATGGAGGAATTGTACCAAAATGACCTCTGATTTCGAAGGTAGAAAATCGCAGTCCATTTCTCTATTTACAAAGCATTCATGTTGGCATAATTAGACAAGGTATTTAAATTCAACATAGGCCTCATGATTTGTAAGCCTCAAGGAAGCGGTATTGCAATAAGATTTCATTGTAGCATGGTCCTTACCTTTTGTTGATATTTTTATGACTTTCAACAATTCTCAAAGAAGCATTATTTAGTGCTATATGCTATTGCCTTATGGCGTTTCCTTTCACTACAACAAAATAGGCAATTTACGCCAGATTTAGCACCAGATTTTAGTGTATTTTTCCCTCCATTGGGATAAGCAGCATGGCGCTAAATCTGGCTCTATTGTACAATTTTTAAAGCGTACTTTTTTGCGCCAAATTTTGCATATTTTTTTTACGCCAAATTTTGCATCATTTTTTGCAGCATATTTTGCACCAAGATTTGCACTTGGTTTTACCACAAGTTTTGCTTCTAGTTTTGTGCAATTTTTTGCATCTATTTTTGCATCATTTTTTGCTTCCTGTTTTGTGTCATTCTTTGCTTCTATTTTTGTGTCGTAATTTGCATCGATTTTTACACCATCTTTTGCATTTGATTTAGTGTCTTTTTTTGCATCGAGTTTGTGCCATTTTTTGCATCTAGTCTTATGCCATTTTTTGCATCTACTCTTATGCCATTTTTTGCTTCTAATTTTGTACTTATTTTTACATCTATTTTTGCACCAATTTTTCTGCCTTTTTTTACACCATTTTTTGCATCTAATTTTGCACCATATGTTGAATCTGATTTAGTGCCAAATTTTTCATCCATTTTTGCACCATTTTTTTCATCCACTTTTTCATTTCATTTGTCTCCCTTTTTTGCACCCTATTTTGCACCTAATTTTGCATCATTTGTTGCATCCAATTTAGCATCATTTTTAACAACATTTCGTGCATCCAATTTTTCATCCTTTTGAGCATCTAAATTTTCACCCTATGTTGGACCATGTGTTGCATCCACCTTTGAATCTCATTTTGTGTCTAATGTTACATTCAATTTTGAGCCATCTTTTTTGTCTACTTTTGCATTTGTTTTTGCACCATGTTTTTGCACCAAGTTTTGAATCATTTTTTGCACCTCATTTTGCATCCAATGTTGCATCCAAATTTGAGCCATTTTTATGCCCATTTTCGCACCATTTTTTATGTCCAATTTGCATCCTTTTTGGTGTCTAATTTTGCATCCTTTTTGGCATCCAAATTTGCATCTTTTTTTCTGCCACATTTTGTGTCCACATTTGCATCTCATTTTGCAACTAGATTTCAGTTTGAATTTTTCATCCAATTATGCATCATTTTTGGCATCCTTAGTTTCACCCTTTTTTAGTCCCATTTTGCTTCTTGTTTTGTGTCTTTTCTTACATCCTTTCTGCACCCAATTTTTCATCCTAATTTTACACCATTCTTTGCATTCTCATTTTGGTCTCCATTTTTGCATCCTTGTTTGCACCCAATTTGGTATCTTTTTGTATGCCCTATTTTGTTCCCTTCTTTGTGTCTAGTTTTGCACCCTTTTTTAATTCTACTTTAAAACCCTTTTTGTCTCATTGTTTGCATCTTGTTTTGATGGCTAATTTAACATCCAATTCTACTCCCAATTTTGCATCGATGGTTACATCCACTTTTGGCTTCTTGTTTAGAGTTTTACTTTTACTTCCATTTTACTAATTTTACTACATAGTGAAATATATTATAGTTTCTAAATATCATTTTGTTGTAGGATTTAATGCATAGTTAGATGAACATAAAACTTTCTCAGCTTATCCCAGGAACCTAAGATAGACTGATTAAGAGAAAGTTTGTTCTAAGGCTCAAGATTCTTAGTAGATCAAGATGTAGAGTATAGATTAAGAAAAGAAGAATGAATTCATGTGAGTCCTCGCATGCATGTCTTGTTGGAGTTTTTAGTGTAGATGGGAAGTGCTCCTAGATAGCTCCAAATCTTGGTCCTACACACAAGAGACAGAACAAAGAAAACTTCACAACATAATATCTTGATAATCGAAACTATCATAAACATATAAATATTACTGAATAAATAAATATAAACCAAAATCCCATACATTCATTAGTTAAATAGGATAAGTAAAGAATGAATAGTAGCATATGGAAGGAAGAACAACTAATCTATATTAATAAAGGAGTTGAAGAAAGTACAACCATGAGATGCAATTGCAACAACACCTCCCCCAACTTCTAGCTCCAAAACTCTCCCTCTCAAGATAGATCTCAGCAGCGTGACAATACACGAATTCCCATCATTTCCTCGATGGCCAAGCCTCCAATATATAGGAAAGTGAAGGCTATGAAGATTTCCCAAATTCCTCATTAGTTCAATTTTGGAAAAATATTTTGGGTGAATAATGTTTCCTCATATAAAAATGGTATTTTCCACTTTTTAGGTGCTTTTGTGCTTAGGAAAAAGCTTCCCCATGCTTTATGGCTCTTTCCCACTTTTGTATGCTTTTATTTTTTAGGAAAAATCTAAAGATGAGGATAAAGAGATCACATTCCACCATATGAGTTTCCGAAAGTGAACAAGAGTGTCAAATTCTAGTTAACTCAAGCTTTTTGAGGAATTTCATAATGTGTAAGCCAATCAAAATCCTTTAAAATTTAAAAGACATACAGGTGTGACTAGGTAGTGGATTTTTTTTAATAATATAACTTACCTAATTTAATTGTAGATGGTGCCTAAGTGACCCAAAACTATATTAAATATTAAAAATAAAATTAATATCTTAATCTATAAAAGTTAGAATATCGAGATGATTTTTAATGAAGGGTAAATCATGGCGTGTTAAATAAATAAATTTAAATATAAAATCCTAAATCCTAAATTTAATTTAAATTATATTAAATCTTGTATTGATAAATTAATTTAAATATAAAATATAAATATATGGTTATTTTGATAAAAGTGCATTTATTTGAGTAACTTAAATTTAAATTTAACTTAAATTTATATTTTAAATTTAAATTTTCTTAAGTCTTGTGTTAATAAATTAATTTCAATATAAAATACATGTAGATGATTATTTTTTATAAAAGCGACGTTTATTTGGGTAATAAATTTAAATTTAAATTTCCTTTAAATTTTGAATTTCCTTTTTTAATTTAAATTTTATTAAATCTTGTGCTAATATAATAATTTAGATATAAAAATACATATACAATTATTTTGATAAATGTGACATTGAGTAATTTTGGCAAAAGAATAATAAAAATGATATATTAAAAAAATGTCTACATGGCATTATTTTATTAGTTTCTTAATTTTTTCTTATGTGGTTATTTTTTGAGTTGAAAATTCCTCTAATATGAGAATTTTGGTAACAAAAGTTAGATGAAGGGGACAACTTGTTATAGACTAGGATACCTTGGTCCTCATGGTACATAACTTGTATTATAGGCCTATATAGTTTAGGAGAAAGGGGTATTTCAACCAATAGCATAGTATTCTCCTCCAAGATGATGAGGAGGTATTTTCATGTATAACACATTTAAGAATATATCACAATTCAAATTCATAACTTAGTACTTGTAAACAAATTTAAGGATAATTGACAACATTCATAAAAAATTATAGCAGTATCCTCATATATAACAATTCTCCATCAAAAAAACATTG
This sequence comes from Pinus tabuliformis, assembly GCA_031772625.1. Classification (NCBI taxonomy): domain Eukaryota; kingdom Viridiplantae; phylum Streptophyta; class Pinopsida; order Pinales; family Pinaceae; genus Pinus; species Pinus tabuliformis. The sequence goes on from CM062819.1 coordinate 1,117,789,197, forward strand.
ACAATTTTCAATATACATATATTACTACTAAATCAACATTTATCGCAGATATCATTATTCCAAGGTAAATTCACAACATTACATCCAAAAATAGTAATATCATCATACATAATCATTCTCCATAAAACAGCATTGACAGGGTTCAACACATATATAAAGTAACAAGATAATACTAATAATATCCTCATCATCTTTAATAAAATCAACTAAGATTGAAATGTGTAATTATCATATCAAAATATTTCATGAACACCATTATTCTAAGGTAAATTCACAACATCCATCAAAAGATAGTAATATCATCATACATAATAATTCTCCATCAAAATAATGTTGATAATTTTCAATATATACATAAAATAACAAGATAAACATGATAATATCATCATTATATTTAATCAAATCAACTAAAAGCCAATGTAATATTACCAAATAAAAATGTTTCATAGATATCATTATGCTAAGGTAAATTCACAACATCCATAAAAAGATAGGAATCTCATCATACACAATAATTCTTCATAAAAAAATTGTAAACAATTTTCAACATATTCATAAGGTAACAAGATAGTACCGATAGTATCATCATCATTATTCAAATAAACTAAAATTCAAATGTATGATTACCATATTAAGACATCCAACTAAATATAAAAAATAACGCATGGCTAGCTAGCACCACGAAAATCATAGTCAAGCTCATCCTCATGATCATTTCCATGATCATCATCCCGACCATCCTGATAATATCATCCACATAATCATCACCAATGCCATCGCCATCCTCATCATGATCATCTTTGATATATGATGTAATATAAACATAGTCTATATCATCATCTTCGTGGTCATTACCTATAGCGTTCTGGAAAAAAAATCAATGTTACATGTTAGTAGCAAAATGCATATTTTTATTACAATGCTAACAATAAAATGAGGTATGACATAATAAAATTTAATAGTACTAAAAATAAAATGAAAATGTGGCTTAAGATATATTGGAGATCCAGCTAAGATTACACTTGTAATTCACATTAAGTAGTAGAAGCATTTTTTAATCCATATGAAGTAGGTACCCATTTGTTCTTCATATTATATTGTGAATGTTTCTTATGATTTCCATGCAGAATTGGTAAATTAATATTTACTGGAAGCTTTATTTCAAATTACAATTGTAATTCAGATTAGAAATAGAAGAAATTTTAACAAAAAAAGAATGTCACATGAAAAGGTAAATTGTTTTTAATGAAAAATAAGTCACATACAATATGAATGTCACATGAAATATTGAGCTATTTTTAATGCATGTAATTTTCTCTATAATAAAATGGATCCTAATGTTCATTCAAGAAAAAATGCTCACAAATAATTACTTCATTTTATCCATTATCACACTTAATCCATTATACCTAGTGACGACAATGATTCCATTCAAATTGATTTGAACTCCCTGAATATAGTGTAAAAAACAAAACTCCACGACCACGACCATGACCACAACCCCCTCCCTTGCCTCACCCACCATCAGAGATAATGAACTTGGAGTTATGACCACAATAGCAACCCCTCCCTTGCCTTGTATCCACCATTAGAGGCATTGAACTTGGAATTAAGAGTACTCATGTTTTCTTTGCTCTAATTAATCTCCAAGGAATCAAAACTTGATCAATATATCAAGGACTCCATCAACAAATATATATATCATAAGAGAAGCTCAATAGGCTTTTCCAAAAGAGTGTGAAATAACACTTATCTCTGTTTTATGAAATAACTCGAGTGAATGGAATGAATGGTGGGAAACACTTACCAAGAAAAGGAATATTTTTGGTCCATCCTTATTTCTATTGTTATTTTTGCTTCTTAGAATGGAGGGAAGTGTTTAAAAAAATTCTAAAAAATATTTGAAATAAAAAAATAAAAATTATCTGCTTAAGTTAGTTTTTTTTTAATATATATTCAGTTTAGTATTTTTTTATTTTCTAAAAAAATATATTTACTTTTTGGGTTATTTTATAACAAAAATTATATTCTTTTTATAAAAATGGATTTTAAACATCCATTCATGCTAAATTTGTGATTTTATGATATACGTTTCAATTATATATAAAAAAGTAACTTAATGTCATGTGTTGTGTCGCTGAGATGGGTATTATACATCTCTTCCTTGCTAAGTTATAGAATGTGCTTGGGTTTTCTTAATGCAATAAAATTGATTCTTCTCTTCATTATATCTTGAGATGTTCAACTTCCACCTAATGAAACAATAGAGTTAAAATAGGTTTGCCTTTGTCCTTTGTAGATTTCTTTCCCCATTAATCCTTGTCTTAATAGGTTAATTGTCTTATGGTGGCCTTGAGTGGTCACTCCATTAGTTGCATGCTTTTTAGTTTTATGTTAGTGACATTTCTTATGATTGATAACATGTTATTTAATTAATGAAAATGTGTTATTTTCCATGTTATTGTTAAATATTAATATTAAATATGTTGGTTTTCAACATGGTTTAGAAAAAAGTTCCCAAAAGGTTTATAGATTGTAATTTATAATGTAATGCTTCATTGCTTGATGAAATTATTTTGGATAATTTTTTTAAAGATTCATTGATTGATGAAATTTTTATGGATATATTTTTTTAGTATATTAACTTGTATGTGATAAAGTCAAAAGTCACCTCTTTTTGAGATTTTCATTGCTTAATTTCCCTTAAGGCTATCAAGTTCACCATTCAGTCCCAGGTTAAGGAAATATAGGAGTCATGAAGTGGCATTGTCTAATAACTTAAATCTTGGAACATGTTTTTTTAGGTCAGATTATACTTCCTTTCTGTGTAAATTCTCTATGAAAATAGTCTCATGGAACATGAGGGACCTCAATAGTAAAGGAAAACAGATACTCCTAAAAGAAAAATGGTACGCAAAGCACCCATCAATAATGTTGATATAAGAAATAAAAATATTAAGTGAGGTTCTACCTCATATAATTAGAAAATGGGGGAGGAATTTCCAAGTAGTAATGATTGATGATTAGATATACTTGGGTGGAATGGCTATTATTTGGAATGATCAGGACATCAAGGTTACCAATATGTTTACCTCTTTTCTCATTATGACAATATAATTTTAGTTAATTGACATCGAGGACTACTACCATGTATCCAATGTCTATGACTCCAATATCGCAAATGGAAAACCTCTATTTCTCAATTCTATTTCTAGCACAAGTAATTTATACTCCCCATCTCCATGGATTATTGAGAGTTACTTCAATATTATCAAGTGTCTCGAGGAAAAGAAAGGATGAATCACAATGTTTACCAAGAGATTTTGTAAGATATACCATCAAGGCCCTAAAGTATCCATTAAAGTTCTCAAGCAATGAGTCTCCAACCCACACATGTGGATCAATGACATGTAATACATGTGTGTGTGGTGACTAACTTAATACACTGTTCTAATAACTCCACAAACTTAAGTATTTCACTCCGTCACATGATTGACCGTAGTGTGACATAAGTAAACCAAGAGTAGACATGAAACCCTTAGGTAAGAAAAATTCCCTAGATCCTCAAATAGGTGCTTAAATGATGAAGTGAAAATGAAAGGGGAAAAGAGGACTTCATGATTAAACCATCACAAACATGTGATCAAGTGTGGCTAGGAGTGTATATATTCATATGTTTTCCAAAGAGGGTGTCAATACATGAGTTACCATTCATTGGGCCTCATTTTTCTTTCTTTTGATTTTTCTTATATATAGGACTTAGGGAATAAGGTTTTCATAAGTTTTGAACAACTCATAGATATAATACTTACATAAATTTTCGCTTTAACCTTAGAGTTTAGACTTAGATAAATCATTATAGTGTACCTTTAATGATTTTGGCTTTCACTTTTTGATTTTCTTTCATCACAAATAACAAAAGGGGAAATATTTTGCCACAAATCTATGAATGCTTAATCATAAAGGCATCATGCAATGAAAACAAATTAATGATGTTATTCCCTATGAAAATGATGGGTATTCTTGAGAAACGCTTATGCTTGTGGATGTCTCCTCCTTGGTTGAGAGGGAGTGAGCACTGACACCATATTATCCATTTGTCATGTACTATGGCTGAGACTAACAGTCATAAGCCTACTAAAGACACCAGTAGGGAGAATGGTGGATTAGATAAACGTCTGGGACCAATATTCTTTGAGAATTTGTGCTTTGACTAGGACTAACTGCCATAAGTCAAGTACATTAATCCAAGATAAGAATAGTCATGAGGATCGACATTTCCTGGTGTCAAATATTATGACAATGGATTAGAAAATGATCATGCGAGGACATGCCTGATGAACATCCTAGTGCGGTAAGTGCCTAAAGAGGGAGTGGTGTCCAAATTTATGCCTCCCAACATTGTGCTATGATCTAATGGAGAGATATAACTTGTTAGTCAAGGCCTTTCTATTTTGACAATGTTGGCTATGATGATGTAAATCATCATTGATGCTTATCAATCTAGATCCCTTCTTATATGAATATTTCAACTTGAGAGTACTTTTTTGTCTCATTATGAGTATCTCCCTAGTTTAGAGGGAGTGTCATCATCTTCATTATCATCATCATCACCACCATCAATCTCATCATTGCATTATCGTCATAATCACCATTCATGTCGTCGTCATCATCATCATTATGGACATTGTCGTCAATTGTTCATAATTATAGGTGTTGTAAGAAATATCATCAACCCAAAAAATATTACGAGTGCTCAAAAAGGGTTATTAGGACACTTGATATATGCAAGAGAAATTACAACTTTATTTTTTAGAGATGATCGATGATCATCATCATCACTACCATTATCATCATCATTATAATTTTCATCATCCCCATCATCATAATTAATGTAATTTCTATCATAATTGTTGTCAACTTCGTCATGAACATCATAATCAGCATTCATTCCATTATTGTTGTTGATCATGACCAAGATTAAAATAATGATAATGATGATCAAATGATGATGACTTGGAAGATGACTCTAAGGATAATGATTATGATTATGAACATGACAACATTTAAAAATTGGGAAGATTGTCCAAGGTCATTATCATCTCCATCATCATCATTGTCATTATAACCCCCATCATCTTTATCATCATTTTGATTATCATAATAATCACAATTCATGTCATCGTCATCATCTTCGTTATCATCATCGTCATAATTATTGACATTGTCATCAGTTGTTCATAATTGTTAAATTCATAAGAAATATCATCAATGAAAAAAATATATGAGTGTTGGAAAATGGATGCAAAATTCAAAAAAAATGGGGGCAACAATAGACGTAAAATTGGATGAAAAGTGGACATAACATAAGTAGATGCAAAACAAGATAGAAAAATTGACACAAAAGTGGATGAAAAAGTAGATGCAATAGTTGATGCAAACTTGGACACAAAATAGGATGCAAACATGGATGAAAAAGTGGAAGAAAACATAGGTGTAATAGTAGGCATAAAACTTAGCATGAATTGTTGTCAAATAAATGTGGATACAACAATAATAATAAAAAAAGACACAAACTTGGATGCAAAAAAGGAGGAAAATTTGGATTAAAAAATGGATGTAAACATGGAACAAACATGGGTGCAATAGTGGACACAAAATTAGATTCAAAATTGGATGCATCAGAAGTGGATGTAAAAGTAGATGCAAAAAACATCAAAATTATTTGATGCAAACTTGGACACAAAAGAGGATGCAAATGTGGATGCAAAATTGGAAGAAAATGTGGACTTCAATGATAGGCACAAGATATGGCACAACAAAAGTGGATGAGAAAGTGGATGTAATAAAAAACACAAAAAAAAAGATGCAAACCTGGATGCAATAAGGGATGCAAAAGTGGATGCAAACATGGGTGCAATAGCAGAAACAAAATTGGATGAAAAATATGGATGCAATGGAAGTAGATGCAAAAGAAGAGACAAAATGAGATGCAAAACCCAACACAAAAGTGGATGCAAAAATAGATGCAATATTTTGATGCAAAATTGGATTCGAATATGGATGCAAAATTGGAAGCAAACGTGGGTACAACAGTAAGTACAAAACATGGTACAAGTAGTGTCATAACAAAAGTGGATGTAATGATAGATGCAAAAAAAGAAGCAAATGAAGATGGAAAATAAAATGCAAAAAGGGATGCAAAAGTGGACGTAAACATGGGTGTAACAATGGATGAAAAATATGATGCAAAAGTTGATGCAACAAAATTCGATGCAAAAGTAGATGCAATATGAGACACAAAACTTGATGCAAATTTTGACGCAAAGGGGATGCAAAAAACGATGTAAAAATGGATGTAAAAAATGATTTAAAAAATGATGCAAAAGAGGATGCAAGAGATCATTGAAAAGTTCATGCAAGTGTAGGCGCAAAAAGTGGATGCAATAAATGATACAAAAGTTGGTGAAACAAAATTAGGTGCCAAAATTGATGCAAAACATGGTGCAAAGGATGGCATAAAACTTGGCATAAAACTTGGCGTAAAACCTAGTGTAAAACCTGATGCAAAACTTATTACAATACCTGGTGCAAAACTTGGTGTAAGACTTGGTGAAAAACTTGGTGCAAAATTTGCATCAATTATTGCACCATATTTGATAAATGGACACAAATAGCACCAAAAATGGGCTCTAGATGCAAAAAAGGAAGAGAAAAGGGACGCTAACCACAGAGTTTTGTTGTAGTTTTTGCAATGTCGTGCACTTGCTAGTACTTTTAATCTTTTATTATTTTTTAATCGAACCGACATATAAATTTTAAATGTTCATATTAAATGTTAAACATTTACACCTACACATGCACTTCTATATCAGTTTTTAGTTAGGACCGATATTGACATTAGATTAAATTTTATTAAATGTTAAATGTTAAACATTTACGCTTTGCATCTACCCCATATTGGGTGACATCTACCCCATACTGAGTTGTAGAATGTCATGCAATTAATTTTCTCACTATAAAAAATATAATATTTGAAAGAAAGAAAATAATGTTTGGTGATTTCTGCCATTATTCTAATTGTATTATTAACTAGTGCAGACATATACATTAAGTAATTGGTAAATGTCCATAGGCATCATTCCATGATAAGCATCAAAACACTTACTTCATGATACATGCCAATATAGTAAAATTATAAAAATCATAAAAATCAACTAAATTATAATTTTATTTTAAATTATTATTATTAAAAAGAATTATTATATGAGTTAAATATATATACATATAAAAAAACAAGTAGCAAGATTCTTAGCCTATAAAGAGGTTTTTTTTACAATACCATGGTTTAACAATACGACATGTCCAAAAAACCATAATTCATTTCATATGACACATGTTCATATGAATTTTTTCTTAATTAAAAAATTTAATTAAAATGATAGAAACTACTTTGTAAATAAATATCAACCTTTGATTTGTGAATACAAAGAATATTTTAAATATTCCATGGAGGTTAAAACCCTACCATCCACCTAATAATTACTAATTTAAAATTGCAAAAGTCATATTCCAAAATAAACACGCCTATCAAAATAATGATAAATATAATTGTAGTGAAAATATTTCATTGTTTAATGGGTGCAAGAGAGGGAGGGATGTTACTGAATTCCGAAGGAAACATTGTGGATAAATTTTCATGGAGACTTGGGCAGAAATGTATGGGCTCTTGTTAGGGGTATCTCCAGCCAAATATCATGGCATTAGAGAAATTATCCTTATGGGCGACGCTTTCATAACTATTCGTTACTTGAGAACCGACGCTCCTCCAAAATATAACACCCAGTAAGTCCTTTATATCATCGAATAAAAAGAACCCTCCTCACTTCTCTAACACTTCCTTTTTCTACATCCTTAGAAATCTCAACTTTGAAGCCGACCATTAGGCCAATAGAGCTTACCTTCTAGATATATGGAAAACTGAGGTCAATGGTATAAGTGGATATATCTTAATCCCTTAAAGGAATTCATGTTTATATCTATAATTCCTCTCTTTCCTATGTCTCTTCCCTTTGTGCCCTCGTACTTCCTTCAATTCTCATCCCTCCCCTCCCATCTTGACTATATCTATTTAATGATTTATGTTAACCCCCCCAACCTTGCTATGATTTTTCTTTGTCATAAAAACATGGCAGAAGTTGGTAGCTTGGTCCATGCAAGTGTGCTTGCCTTAATTTCACCTGCATGGAATATACCTGCTCGTAGTCTCGATATCCTATATAGTTGTTGTTTCATCACCTTGGATTCTTTCATGATGATTTCTCTTCCTTGGAGTACTGGAAGTAATTATGTTGAAATGATAGCTTGTTTGTAGCTCCCATGGTGCGACGAGAATAAATCATGTTGTGAAAGCCTAGCTTCATTTACATTATGTGAGAGGAGTGGGCTCAAAATTCAGAACTCTTGATCTATTTTGAAGTGGGTCTCCTGTGTTTCAAGGGTGGCATTTGGACATTATCATAATTGGAAGCTCTAAGATGAGCTTCGTGTTTTGTTGAGGGCTTACTTTTGTTGTGAAAATCGTGTATGGGTGCAACACCAATGCAACTAGGTGTTGTGGTTTTTTTGTCTTTCAACATCAGAGGTAAGATTTCCAATTCTTTTCTACGTGAGAATTTCTTCCAGCAACGGAAAATTCTCTGCTTCAGGTCTTATCTTTGCCCTCATTCTGGTTGCTCAATTGGGGGTGGCTTGTTCCTTCTTATGGTGTTCTGGGTTTATATGCTTCTCTTCCACTTCAAATTGTGTTTATTTTTTTTGTGTGTTGGAACCTCATGGACATTGTGTCCTCCCTTGGCTATCCTTGATTCTCTTCCAACTACCACTAAGTATCTATAGTCCTATTTTCCTGGTTCCTGCATAATTTCGGCCCTACTATGGATTCTAACTCCTTAGACTCATATTTCTTGAATTCTATAGTGTGTGACCATTGCAAAAATGAACATGAAACTATCAATTTGGAAATATAGAACTTGCATGTCATGATGTACTAGTAGCAGGCCTCCGAATGCAATTTTATTAATATAATTTCGGCTCTACAACAACGAGTTTCTCATTTGGAAGATGAGGTGTATGCTCTACGAAGTATTCTCATGGGACTCTAGATCCAGGAGTTCCATCCATCCAACCCACCTATAGATCCCTCTCGTGATATCGACTTCAATAAGCCACTGGACCTTGCAGATTAATCATAATTATCATGGTTGGTTTAGATGCTTATGGTTTTTTTTCCAATTTTGTTGCATATACTCTACTCGGAAAATAAGAGTATAGTTAGGACTGGGAACGTTTTTTGTAATATGGATAAGGGAATTTAGATGCAATTTGACATCCCATATGTCTTTGAGCAAAATGTTCATTTAATTCCCCCTGGTATTTTCTGCGACCGAGCGTGGATTTAATACAAACCAATACTCATTTTTGTTATATATATATATATATATATATATATATATATATATATATATATATATATATATATATATATATATATATATATATATATATATTGTTGGGACAAATACTTTATATTATAAAACATGGATTACACGGCCAGAACCATTTACATCAAAATAGACAAAACTTGCTTCACATATTCCAGCTACTTCTATGTTCCATTACAACCAATACAGAACTTTGTTATATATATATATATATATATATATATATATATATATATATATATATATATATGGAATGGATAATTTATATTATAAAACCTAGATTACATAGATAGAACCATTTACATCAAAATAGACAAAACTTTCTTCACATATTTCAGCTACTTCTATGTTCCAATACAACCAAAAAATAACTTTCTTCCCCCTACGAGCCTTGTGAACTAAAATACTACATTGGTATTTTCCATATGATTAGTAGAACTGACCCAAAATTAAGACATACTTGCAATACATAAAAAGACAACATTGACCAGTATTTGAAGGCTTGACTTCCTTACTAGAGTAATCGTCCCCTTTGCTCATTCCTACGCCATCATCTACTATGCCAAGATTCATTTGCTGTTGAGTGAGAGCAAGGTCAGGTATTCCAGTGATTATCTCCTACACCTATGCAAACAGATTGTTGCTAATCAACTCGGAATTGGATGTAAGAATGTCAGAATCCAACTGAATAATTTTCCGATCCAATTTCTCCTCCACGCTCTCAAATTTCACATTGATGTGGTCTGAATTGGATGCTCGATTCTTTTCCAACAATTCCACTCACCGCATGAGGAGGTCAAGCCTTCCCATCAACAATTTGAATAAGAATTCAACTGCCTTCTTCCACCAATCCATGTCGATCTTCGAAGGTAAACCTCTCGAAGATCTCATCACCAAACCTCTTAGAAAGGCATAATTGCTCGGAAGAGGCTCAGAGATTAAGTGAGTAGATGCCTTTGGTGGAGGCATAGTCGAGTTATATAACACATTCTCTAGAGTCTCGTAATTTCACTTTTCCCTCACCATTGATGCCTGCAAATCTTCAATCTTCATCCACATTAAATAGTTATCCTTCCCAAGGGACCTGTTAAACCAACCTAGCATCCAATTTGCAATGGCATGACGTGAAATTTGCATGCGTCTCTTCAATATTAAAATTCTTGGTTGATATGTCGTCCTCCCGAGAAGGTTATTGAACTAGCGGTCTACGGAACCTTTGTGCCTACATATGAAGCTCTGCGGAGATCTTAACAGCTTACCTCAATACGCCAAAACACAGCCAAGTGGGTACCCTGCTTGTTCCATCACACGTCTATCACCCGTGTGAATAATCATTTTGTTCATAATGTTCCTATCAGAACCATCATTGATGGATATGTGCTCTGAATAAGACGTAATACAACAAAGGTATGGGAATGATTCCCAGGTCTTGTCCATTTAATTTGAATTTTCGCACCCGAGGATCGATCCACGATTTGCCATTTCATTGGCGTCCCGATTGAGTTGTTGGAGGACATGGAATAGGGTTAGATTTAAAAAAAAAATCATGTGAAGATTGATCCTCTTTACTATTGAAGGAATCAAATGGTCAGGATATTGATTGGGTTTTGAAAACATTCTAATTTCCATGAGGGAGTCCCCTATGACATTTAATTCCTTGATACCATGACTTAGAGCAATGTTTAATCGTTTCCAAAGTGTGAGAAGCTTGGATTTATTATTGGTTGTTGTTCCTAATCCCCATGTGAATCTAAATTCAACTGGTTCGCTGGGGCAAAATATCACCCCTCCTGCTCTTGTCTCCCCTGGATTCCCTTTTGCAGCATCATCAAAGAAGAGCATTGTCGACAATTTCTTATCTTTCCAAGATCGAAATTCCTCTTGGTTGAATCCTAAGCACTAAAATTTTCTCTCATTGGGTTGAACTATGAAGCTTCCAACATGATTCGAGGAGGTGTTTATTCTTAACCAACTCCTCTTTAGATCTGATAGCCCTTCCAGATTAGAATTCTTAATACCTCTCAAAGAGAGTTATTCGTAGAGTAGAGATATGACCTTGTTGGTGGCATGGATGGTCGAGGGGGATTCCTCTTCGAATATTGCCTGGTTCCTTGTAATTGATATGACCCAGCATGAAAACTTCAACAAATTTTTCCACGCCCTCTTTATGATAGAAGACTGGGAGGTTCCATGATCAGTCCAATTGACGAACATATCCTGCCAGTTTGGAGGGATGGCATGTATGTGCAAGACCTTCTCAAATGCATATCTACACATAGCAAGAGATAAAGGGTATTCATGAAATAAGTGTGGAATTGACTCTTCATCTCCATTGTATAGGACGCACCAAGAGGGACCCTGAATACTTTTACACTTTAAATTTTTTGTTGTGAGAATTCTTATGTGGACCAAAGTCCAATAAAAAGCATTCGATTTGGGAATTGCATCCCTATTCCAAATTGCTTTACATATTTTTGATTGGGATGGGAAGGGAAGTCTCCTCAATAGGGATTTGTATCCTTCTTTTATTGTGTACTTAGATGACTTACCAAGCCTACAGGATCTAAAATATTTATCATATTTGTAAATGGGAGCTAGATATTTCAAAAAGGGGATCATTATTTCCCATTTCAAATGCAGATGTTTGGGAATACCATGGCATTCCCATCCATTCCAAATTACTGAATCATCCCATATTGAAATATATTTCAGCCTTATGACCCCATTATCCTGAATCCAATCCATGAGGGGATTGAATTCAACAGAGGGAGAGAGAAGGGGACTAGGAAGATAATTGTCCTTCCACAAATTTATTTTTTTCCCCGTTCCCAGCTTGCCATCCAAAATTTTCAATAATAAGGGGTGCTTCCTTTTTGGATAATCTTCATATTTGTGATCCACTGCCTGTCCACTGTGCTTTTTCAGCTCTTAGAAGTCGAGATTTGTGAAAGTACTTTTTTAAGAACGCCTCTTACCAGCAATCCTTGGAGTCAATGATTAGCTTCCAAACTAGTTTGGCTCCCAGGGATATGTTGACCATAATAGGGTCTCGTATCTCCAAGCCCCCCTCTTCTTTGCGAAGATGGACTATATTACTTGATCAAATGAAATTTCTTATCATTGTTCTTTCCCCCCTACCAAAGAAATATCCTGAGCATGATACTCATTTGATTTAGCGTTCCTTTTGGAGCTAGAATCCCAAAGAAAAGATCAATTGGAAGGGAGGAAAGCACGAACTTGATCAAGGTTTCCTTGCCATCCAGATTCAGCCAAAATTCTCCCCACCCTTCATCTTCTTTCTATTTTTTTGCAAAATTTCATCCTAATCTTCCTTGTTTGGATTTCTTAATGAGACAGGGACTCAAAAATATTTAAATGATCTCCACTCCTGTTATTTGGAGAAACATAGGATCAATGTTATTTCCTGAAACACAAAAGTCGAGCAGTTCCAGCCATAGAGATAACTCTTCCTCTTATTTACCAAACCCCGTGAAAGCTCCAAATAATTCTCTAGAATTTTTTTAAACCTAGACGCAATAATTTTGGAAGCGCCACCCAAAAGGATGGTATCATCCATGGATAGTTAGTGATTAACAGCGTTAACATTCTGGGAAATAGATAGCCCTAGTAAGGCGCCAAACTCTCAGAATTTTTTAATATTTGGACTCAAACTCTCAGCTACTATAATGTAAAGCAGGGGAGAGAGTGGGAAGCCTTGTTGAAGGCCTCTTGAGGCTTTAAAAAATGGGGTTGGCATACCATTAATCAACAGGATGATCTAGGGAAGACCAACACAGGAATTTATCCAATTAACAAAGCCCTTGCTGAAACTGAGTTTTTCCATAATACAGAGAAGAAAGGAATGACTTACCTAATCAAGCGTCTTCACCATATCCAACTTTATGACAAAACTCAGTCTCCACTTTCTTGACTTCAATGAATCGCTTCTTGGACTAGAATGATATTGTCCAATATGTATCTGCTCTTGAGAAACCCACCTTCATTTTCTTATATCAATCTCAGAAGGATCCTTTTTAACCTTCCCACAATGATTTTTTTCAGTATTTTGTAAGAGGCATTACACAAAGATATGGGGTGAATCCTATTGTAGGAGGTGGCATTTGATTCCTTTGGGATTATCACTAAAAAGCTAGAGTTTTCCCCCCTCCTGTTGAAGATAATGGAGAATGTCCTAGAATAGGTAGAGTTGGTTCACGTAAACTCGGGATAGGAATTAGTTTCTATTTCTTAGGATGTTGTTCTAACTTCCCTAAAACCATGTTTTGTATTTAATGTGTAATTACATGAACAATGTACAGCGTTCTGCAGAGCCAGACTCTCCTGGTTCAGACTCTCTTTCGTAGCGCTGACCAGTGGGTTTTATTCTTATAATACAAACATTGCCATTTTTATCATGGTATCAGAGCGTCACGGTTGAGGAACCTGTACGCTGGCTGGTGGGTGGTTCTTTAAACCGAGATCATCACAGTTGTAAGTCGGATAATTGCGACGATTTCGTAATCATCGCTAGTTTTCAGTGTACCCCTGCGACGAGTGCACTGTAGCTCCTTCGCGCATATTTTCTAACTTTTTCGTCGCAGCAAATATGTGTACAGTTGCGACAATGTCATAGAAAAGACAAGCAATTATGAGACGATCGTGGAAGCCAACAACAAGGCTGTGGATGCGAGGGGAAGCTTATAACAAGGCTGTCACTATCAGAGAAGCTGCGTGGAGAAGCCAATAACAAGGTTGAAGCTAACAACAGGAGGTTGTCTGGAGGCTGAGAATAAATCCACAGTGATCTACAGGTGTGCTGCGAGATCAAACAACATTGAAGAACAGTGATCTGTCTCTGTCACAGATCTGGGGTAAATTTAACATTTTTTACCTGTCGAATTTTTTTTCTAAATCGCCAAGATGAATAACAATATATTTGAAGCATGCATGAACGAGCATAACAAGCTCAATGGTTCCAATTATGCAAATTGGAAGTTCAAGATGCAGACTCTGCTAGAAGCACAGAGTGCTTGGATGATTGTGAATGGGGATGAGCCGAGGCCCGCGGCTGGATCAGCATTGGTCCCAGATTGGTAGAAACGAGAAAGTAGAGCAAGGATAATGTTAAATATGTCAGTGAAATACTGCATCATACCACACATCAGAGAAGGAAAGTCAACTAATGAGATCTGGGGAATTCTGAAGGAGTTGTATGAGATCAGGAATTCAAATCGTCTTCTATTCCTCAAGAGTAAGATCCTATCCATGAAGATGGAGGAGAATGAAACAATTGCTTCATTCGTAGCAAGGATCAAGGATCTGAAAACCAAATTATCAGACATTGGTCATACAATGGACAATACAGATCTTGTAACCATTACAATGAATGGTGTCACTGATGATTATCAAATGTTCATCACTGGGATAAATGCCAGAGAGAAGATCCTGCATTTTGAAGAGCTGACAGGTATACTATGCAGGAAGAAGAGAGGATATCGACTCTGAAGCCCCAGAGTGTCGATCTTGCATTGTTAGTGAGGAAAAACTTCTACAAAGGGAAAGGAGGTCCACAACAACAAAATGGAGCAAGTTCACAGAAATGGCCAAATCTGACCCAAGGTATGCACCCGAATAAAAACTACTCTGAAACTAAATGTTTTTATTGTGGAAAATTGGGTCATATTGCCAGGGAGTGTAGGAAAAAGAAATATCATGAAGAACAACAGAAGCTGAAAAGACATGCAGGTCATCTCGCAAATGGTGATCAGGTGCAGAATTTAAGATTGTTCATGGCAGATCGTGATGAAAATGTTGATGCAGACATCTAGTATGTAGATTTAGGAGCGTCAACACACATGACAAGGAATAAGCACTGGCTGGAGGATTTTAAAGAAATCAACGAAGGTGCATAAATTTACCTAGGTGATGACAGAAGTCATCAAATCAAAGGATGTGGGAAAATTTTTGTCATTCTACCTGATGGTAATATCAAACAAATTTATAATGTTATGTATGTGCCTGGCATAACAAAGAACTTGATTTTTGTATCTATGATTATAGATCAAGATTTTAAAGTTGAATTTTTAAAATCTAACTGTTACATTAAGGATCTGCTAGATGGCATGAAGACAATTGCTACAGGAATCCGAACAGGAGGACTGTACAAGTTGGATGTGAGACCTGCACCGGTTCGAGCATTGACAGCAGCGAGCCTGACTACAGAAGAGCTTTGGCATCAAAGATTCGGCCACATCAACTACAATGATTTGTTGTTATTACAAAGGAAGGAAATGGTAAGAGATCTTCCTATGCTAAAACAAGTACATAATGATTATGATGCCTGTACTTTAGGAAAAATTCATAGAGAAGAATTCCTTGTTAGAGTAGAAAAGAAACAGAGGGATATACTGGAGTTAGTGCACATAGACCTTTGTGGTCCCATGCAGACAAAATCATTAGGAGGTGCACTGTATTTTATATTGTTCATTGATGATTGTACGAAGTTTTCTTGGGTGTATTTCTTAAGTAAGAAGAGTCATACATTCAAATACTTTAAGCAGTTTAAAAATATGATTGAAAGAAAAACAGGGAAACAGATAAAAATTCTCAGCTCTGATCAAGGGGGAGAATACAGGGAGGATGAACTCATCAGATATTGTGAAGACCATGGAATTTTGCAGCAGTTTACAGTACCCCATACTCCATAGCAGAATGGAGTAACAGAAAGGAAAAACAGAACTCTGGTGGAATGTGCTAGAAGTATGCTTAAAGGTAATAATCTTTCAAATGGTTTTTAGGCTAAAGCAATGAATACTGTAGTTTATTTAAAAAATAGGAGTCCTACAAGAAGTCTTGAGTCTAAAACTCCTTTTGAGGCACTATATGGATATAAGCCTGCAGTAAAACACTTAAGAATATTTGGATGTAAAGCATTTTCCCACATACCAAAGGAAGATAGAAGAAAATTAGACTCAAAAGCCATCAGATGTACTTTTATAGGGTATTGTTCATCATATAAAGCATACAGATTATTTAATCCCTCTACTCACAAGATATTTGTTAGTAGAGATGTTAAATTCCATGAGAAGGATAATGAAGAACCTGATGAGCATTATGATGGATGGGAAATTCTGTACATTGAGGAAGAAGAAGCAGAGAACAATCAGGGTCAGCAACAAACAAAGGTAGAGGATGAACAACAACAACAGCGACAGCAGCAATAGCAGTAGCAACAACAACAACAACAGTAGCAACAACAGGAGGGAATAAATGATGATCAAATACGGTTTGAAACCACCACCCCACCACTCAGGAGATCAGGTAGGAAAGCTCAAATGCCTACAAGATATAGGGAAAATGCTTTTATAACTAGTTTGATGAATGTGGTTGAACCGTCTAGTTATAAAGAAGCAAATGAAAGTAGTGAATGGAAAACAGCCATGGAACAGGAATATGATTCAATAATCAGAAATAACACTTGGGAATTGATTGAAATTCCTAGAGGAAAATAGACCATAGGTTGTAAATGGTTATATAAACCGAAAATTAATGCAGATGGAACTATAGAAAAACTGAAAGCTAGGTTGGTAGCAAAGGGGTACTCACAAAAAGAAGGGATAGACTATGAAGAAACCTTCACCCTTGTAGCTAAATTGAACACCATCAGAATGTTAATTGCTTTAGCTACTAAGAAACAATGGATGATGCACCAACTAGATGTAAAGTCTGCATTTTTGAATGGAGAACTAAAAGAAGAGGTTTATCTAGAGCAACCAAAAGAGTTTGTCCAGAAAGGAAAAGAACATTTAGTCTGTAAATTGAAGAAAGCACTTTAAGGACTAAAACAAGCTCCTAGGTCGTGGTATGAGAAAATTGATTCATTTTTTCTACAAGCTGGCTACAATAGAAGTAAGAATGACCCTAATCTTTACACCATGAAAGATGAACAAGGGTGTGTAGTGTTGATTTCATTATATGTAGATGATTTGATAATTACAGGTGATGCTACATATCTAATTGATGAAATCAAGCAACAGATGTCACAGATGTTTGAGATGAAGCACCTTGGTGAACTCAGATATTGTTTAGGTCTTGAAATCTGGAGAGATTCAGGTCAAACATTTATGTCCCAAGCAAAGTATGTCAAAGGCCTGTTAGAAAAGTTTAGAATGGATCAGTGTAAGCCTGCACTGGTACCACTATAACAGAACATCAAATTGCAGTGTGAGGATGGCTCAAAAGTGGCGGATGCAACACTTTACAGACAGTTGGTTAGGAGTCTAATCTACCTAACCACCACTAGACCTTATTTGGCTTATGCAGTCAGTGTGCTAAGCCAATTTATGTCTAAGCCACTTGAAAGCCATTGGAATGCAATGAATAATGTTTTGAGGTATCTACAAGGTACTGTAGATTATGGAATTATTTACACTAACTATTCTGATGTTAGATTGGTAGGATTTGCAGATTCAGATTGGGCAGGAAATGTAGATTATCGCAGATCTATAATAGGTTATGCATTCAATCTTGGATCTGGGGTGATCACATGGAGCAGCAAGAAGCAGAACATGATCTCCTTGTCCTCAGCAGAAGCAGAGTATCAAGAAATGTGTGTAGAAACGTGTGAGGCATTTTGGTTGCAGAGACTTCTCGAGGATGTGGGGAAGAAAATACAGTCGCAAAAACAATCAGATGTGACAATCAAAGTTCAATCAAGCTAGCCAATAATCCGGTGTTTCACAAAAACACTAAACATATTGATACTTAATTCCACTTTGTCAGGGAGAAAGTGCAATCCAAAGAAATTCATCTAGAATATTGTAATACATGTGATAATGTTGCAGACATTTTCACTAAGCCTCTTGGAAAAGTTAAGTTTCAAATGTTTAGGGAGATGTTAGGCATATATGTGAACCCATTCTCCATTAAGGGGGAGTGTTGAAGATAATGGAGAATATCCTAGAATAGGTAGAGTTGGTTCACGTAACCTCAGGATAGGAATTAGTTTCTATTTCTTAGGATGTTGTTCTAACTTCCCTAAAACCATGTTTTCTATTTAATGTGTAATGTACATGAACAATGTAGAGCATTCTATAGAGCCAGACTCTCCTGGTTCAGACACTCTTTTGTAGAGCTGACCAGTGGGTTTTATTCTTATAATACAAACATTTCCATTTTTATCACCTCCAACCTTTCCTTTTACTATGGTCCAATTGACAATTCTAATCAAACCCTTCTTGATCAAAACCAGAATGAACGGTAAAATCTTATGGAGAAACCGTCAGGTGACAGGTCCAAAGGCCTTTCTTGGATCCATGGACCAAATTGCATCGATTACCTCATCCTCTTAGTCTCTTGCATGAGAAGATTATTCTCGTCATCTGAGATCTCCGAGGGGAATGGAGCCAAGAATTTCTCCATCTTCTCATCGTTAAGATCCCCTTCCAAAGAGAAAAGGATTGAAAGTGGATAAAGGCTTCCTCTGTTATTTCAGAAAAATTGGTAATTGGGGGCTATCTTCTGGGATGATTTCCATCACCCTGTTTCGAAGCTCCCTTTCTTTGGTATGCTTGTCGAAGAAAGAGGTATTTTTATCCCCTTCTTTCAACCAAGTGCTTCTAGACTTTAACCTCCATAACTCCTCCTCCTTCCTATTCTCTTGAAAGATTTATTTGTTGATCTTATTCTCCCTTTCTATATGTCATTCCTCCACCACTTGGTCTTCCATTATTCTAAGTTGGAGCTCCAATTATTTTATCAATTCTTCCTTTCTCTTCCAAGTGGGACATACACATCATTTTCCCATTTCCTTAGTGCTTATTTTACCGACTTGATTTTAGATTCTCATACATAGGCAGTGCATAGGCATGGGATCCAAAAAAAATTATTCACCATGCTCAAGAGATCAACTCTCCAACCCCTTCTTCTTCCATCCATCCTGGATTGTAGCGAAAGGGGATTGGCCCCAAGTCCTTCTTGTCTTCCAGAACCAACACAACTGGTCTATGATCTAACTCTCTAGAGGCAAAAATTGAAGAGTGGGGTTTTAGCCCCTGAAGGATTCATGAACTATGAATGAGAAGTCGGTAGAGTCGAGCAGTGATGTGACAAACTGTGACTCTTCTATTTGACCAAGTGAAATTTCATTTTTTAGGCTTTACATCTACCAAATCCAACTCAATGATGATATCCTCCATATTCTCTCTGAACGGATCTCAGACTACGTTCCCACCCTTGCACTTGGAAGATAGCAGAGTGGTGTTGAAATCTCCACCCACTATGCCATTTTTGCTACAACTGTTATTTTTTAGGGACGAAAGCTTTTCCCATAATTCTAGCTTCTTTGAATAAGTAGAGGACATGTAGACATTTATTACATTGAACCTCTTATTTGTAGCCTTTATAGCCTTCTTTTCTAGTTCCACCATTATCCAGTTTGGGGTTTTGACATTGTCGACCAAGGATAATTGTCCACTAAGCAAAAAAATCCCCATTCCACCTGAGGCTCCCCTTGAGATTTGACCTATTCCTTCATTTTCCTTCCAAAAGATTCTGGATGCCTTCATTAGATGTTCTTCTTCCATCTTCGATTCCTATAGGAGAAAAAATTATGGTTGTTCCTTTTTTATCAAATATTTTACTGAGAAGGCTTTAGAGGGTACTTCCATACCCCTTATATTCCATGAGAGTAACTTCATCGATTGGGAGTTGAAAGTGATATTGGACCACTCTCTGATGTTTCTACTGTGCCTTTAAGCCCGAAGGATTTTAGGATATTAGGGATCTATAATTGGCTCCCAAGATTCTTGTTTTGTTCGGCTTCAGACTCTCTGAATTACGTTTTGGAGTGTCATCCCTTCTTCTTAGCATTGCTCCTTGTTTCTTGGCTACTAATTTCCTCACTACCTCCTTGCGCCTATGATATATTCCTGGTTATTAGTTTCCTTGGGCCCTCCTTGGGCTTGCACTACACCTTGACAGGGGATGACAGGTGAGCCAATTGACAAAGTAGAGAACCCCAGTCCAAATTTGGAATACACTGACTATGATGAGGTTGGTTCACAGGAGGGTTTGAGTCCATGTTGGCCAAGTTTATTTCTCCATATTCTAGAGGATCCTCTGTTATGTTCTCCTCGACGTTCTCTTCTTGATTCTCTTGAACATCCTGTTGTGAGGCTTTTGAGGACTGGAGAGCCCCAAATGGTTCACAGAAGAAGATGGGACATTGGTATTTTTCATTCTCTTCTTGTTGTTTTCCTGACCTTTCTTATTTCCTCCATTTTTTTGAGTTTTCCATTGTTCAGTTTAGTTTACTTGTCCATCTTGATTCCCTTCCAGAGCTTCAGATTTAGACTTTTTGCAATCCCTAAAAAAATGCCCATACTCAGGACAGACCCTGCATTTAAAGGGAATTTGTTCGTATTTGAGGATCTGGTAGTGCTTCCATCTTCCCATCGTAATAAAGGTTTCAGCTGGAAACCCCTTCTCCAAGTCCACCTCGACACAAATCTTGGCACAGATGAACTATCCTCCTTTTGGTTCGACTCTATCTATATAGTTCCTAACTTCATTACCGATGGTTTGAAGGTACTCATTGCTCTAGCAAGACATAGGGAGGTGGTGAAGTTTAACCCACACAGGCACATCGTTGGGGATATCCTTAGTTCGGTCAAAGTCTAGATTCCATCTGTTCAGGTACATTCCTCTGCTTCGGAAGAAATAAGGTCGTTTTTTAAGATGACATCTTTGTCCTCCTTGAGCTCAAACGGGAAGGCAAAGAATCTATTGCCCACAACAAAAACACCCAAGTTTCCCTTCATTTTGTCCTTTCAATTCTTCTTAGTCTAGTACTCCATTGACATGGGAGAAAGCCACATGCCCGTAAACTTCCCCACTAGGGCATGGTCAAAATATACCAAAGACAAATGGCAAATGATCGATGGCATCGCCATAGATGGAATTCCCTCCATGCGCTTGACGAACTTCGATGGGTTGTCTTTGGGTCGTTGCTTTGATGGGAGAGAACCAATCAATGCCTAAAAGGCAATTGCATTGTCAATCAGAAGGGTAGGAGCCCCTTCCGAGATGGCCATCGCTGGCGGGTGAGCAAGGGATGCAGTCGACTAGGGTTTCAAAGAGCACCAGAGAGCGAGATTGCCACTTCATTAAGATAAAATGTTATTATCAAATAATAAATATTTCATATTTTTAACATGGTATAAATTTATTTGCATCTTAAGCATAAAGTAAATTATAATACAATGATAAATAAAATACAACTGTATTTATTAAGTTGATTGAGAAGATGGGAGATTTTAAAGAGATTCTAAAGAATTAGATAAAGTTAATAATTGAAATATGACATTAAGATAATTTGACGACATATTTGAGAAACAAATCGTAAGATTTGTCTAATTAAATTTAAATTCTTAATAACGCTCTAACGTGTTAGAGTTAAATAAAAAAATAGTCACTCTCCATGAAACTCCCCTAATATATATATCATTAAATATCTTAATCCTTACTAAATCATAAATTACTTATTAAGTGTTGACTTATAACAACTGCCACTCAATTAACAATTACAACAATAATCACTATAATAAATTTAAACTGCATTTAAACGTTAGCAACCAATTAAAATCAATTTAAAAAATCAAATAAAAAAATAATAGTTAAATTAAAACCATATTTTCCTTCGTGCAATGTTAAACTCTCCGATTAAAGTCAAATATAAAGCGCTCCCTTTTTTTTTTTTTTTTTTTGTATATCAAGCAACCTCTTGAAATGGTTTCACGAAAGTGATTTGACCCCTTTGTTATATGCTTATTTTAATATTGACATCGTCATTAATATAATATAATAGCATATCCTTAGATTGACATTTTGTTACATATTTATTTTAAAAATGGTATTATTTAAAAGTTTGGTAAGAGATTCCTTAATGCTATGATAAAACAAAAGGTTTATTTTGATAATGATTTGGTTTGAATTTTATTCAAGCTATGATTATAATTATAATCATAAATTAATTAATTTGAAAAAGAATTATTACGTGGAATTTAAATTATTAGAATTTTTGTAAAATAAAATATTTTTAAATATATTTAATTGATCAAATTTGGTTTGGGTATGTTTAAGAATTTGTTTTTTAATGTATAAAAATAGATTAGTTATCTATGATTTAGAATATGAAAATATATTATTTATAGGTTATTATTTAATTATTTTAAGTAGCGTTAATTTATAATAAGTATCAAAATATTTATTTCATGATATGTCTTACATTGCTAAAATTTAAAAAATCATAAAAACTAACTAAACTAGCCCTAGATCCATCTTAAATCGAGAGAGATCAAATGTCTTTTAACTCTAAAAAAAGTGTGTACCTAAGATATTTGATCCCTCTAGGGGCTTGGTAAATCTAGTGTTAAGATAGATCTAAGTTAGTTTAATTATTAATGATAATTACAATTATTTATTTTATTTTATTTTATTTTTATTTTTATTTTTATTTTTAATTTAATTTTTATTCTTATTTTATTTTTATTTTTGCTATTATTTTTATTTTTATGCAATTTGATTGAGTCAAAATGTTTATATTACATAACTGGACGTGATAGGACAGGACATCATCTCTTCTATACTGGACTAGAGAGCATGTCTTGTGCAATTATTAATTATAATTGTTTATTTTATTTTTATTTTTTATTTTAATGTAATTTGAGCAAGTCAAAATGATTACATAACATAACTGCACAAGACAACAAATCTTCCATATTGAGTTGACTTTATTATTATCACAATTATTAATTCTAAAAAGAATTAATATATAAGTTAAACATATATGCATTTTTAATAACATGGATAAACATTTCTAACCATGAAGATTCATCCTCACTTTACCATGGAGATTTTTAATTTATAAATACACTTTGTTACAATATCATGGGTAAATACCATGGCTTATCCAGAAAATCATAATTCACTTTATACAATATTGAATTCATATCACTTTTTTTTAATTAATCAATTTAATTAAAAGGGAAAAAAAAGGGTTTAACTGCTTTGAAGATAAATCTTATTTTTTCTGTTTTGTAAGCTTGGCAAGACCCTTTTCATTTATTCATTTTCATCAAAAGCGGGTTACAACCATAGTCAAGACGTTCAGTGGCCTCAACCTGCCCATTGGGAAACCAGGTCTATTGGCCACCGAACAACATTATATACCATGAAACCAGGTTTGTTGGCCACCAAACAGCATTATATGCCATCCAAAAAAAATGTTTTAAGTTTGTCTAACAATGTCTTGTAGGACTGCATGTATGGAAACCATGTACATCCTAAATATCTATAGCATAGACACCTAGTCGACATCAAGTGCAACCATAAACAAGCAAATTACTAATCATCAGAGGACTCCACAAGAGCTCGGCCCTTTGCACTTGAACCCAGTAATTCAGATTGAGGAAGACATGGAATGTGTGTTTCAATGCCGCTAAGACGAACATTCTGTTGCTGAATTTGGAACTGAATGAGTTGAAATTCTGTCTGAATTTTTGGAACTGAATGAGTTGAAATTCTGTCTGAATTTTTGGAACTGAATGAGTTGAAATTCTTTCTGAATTTTTGGAACTGGATGAGTTGAAATTCGTTCTAAATTTCCTGAAAACATGGATGAGATTTGACGAGCCTACTAGAAAGGTCATCAAAGCCTTGGCCCAATACTTTTCATCAATCAAAATAATTTTTAATTTTTTATTTATGTATATTATTATGAATATTCTAAAATAATCTTTAGAAATTAAATGTTTACTATCTACCTAATAAATATTGATAATTAAATTAAAATTCTAAAAATCTTATTTCAAAATAAAAACACCTATCAACTAAATTATAATAAAAAAATTCCCATATTTTATTTATATATATTTATATTTGTAAAAACCATATATTATAATTAAAAAAAATAAATTAAAAACTAAATTAGAGTGAATGAAATCGTTTTAATATCCCAACTGCTCTTTATTATAATCCATAGGTGTGCAACTTTAATATTATTAATTTAATAGTCCAAATTTCCAATATTAAGTTATTGATGGTAAATATAGACCCAAATCTTATTCACCTTGAATAAACTCTATTTAATATATTCTAAATATTTGATATGGGTTTCAGATTTTACACAACTTTATTCAACTTCAATACAGAGGACGAGGTAAAGGGAGTTTCATTTAGTTTAAAAATGGTTGGGTGTATTTTATTTCAACCGGGAAAAGAAATCTAACTTCACCACTATGGGGAATAAATGAAATATTTATGAGCCTAAAATTATTTCTTCTTTATAATAATTTCGTTGCACAATTTATTTATTTATTTTCAATATGAAAATATGCTTTTCAATAATTTGTAATTAATATATAGCTTTTGTGGTCTTAATTATATTAATGTCTAAACATTTATAAAATTGCACAATTTCTTCAAAACGGTTATCATCATAGAATAAATATTTGTTTTTATAAATTTATTTATCATAATTTTGATGATATAATATCTTATTATTATTGTACAAATTCTTCAAAAACGTTATCATCATAGAATAAATATTTGTTTTTATTAATTTATTAATCATAATTTGGATAATATAATATCTTATTATTGATATATTCCAGAATTTTGAAAAATTATATAAATTTTTTTATATTAATAACAAATTTATAATCTTTTATATATTTATTAGAGAATTTTGAGTTATTTGAAAATATCTTCAATAACTCGTACAAAGGAAAAATATTATCAATATATAAAATAAAGATAATAACAATGCATTTTTCTCTTTATAATCACTTTGATTTACTCTTCCAATAGTTATAAATAACCTTTCTATTATCATTTGGGGTTAATTGCTTGTATACCCATTACCAATTCATGACATACCCATTACCAATTCATGACATATTAATATTGATCGAAAGCATACTATACACCTAATACGAAAAATATAGATAAAAATAAATATAATTGATATTATTTATTTTTTGATATAGATTATAAAAAACATGGTCTCGTAAAGACATCTTTTAGGAAATTATAATTGGTAGATATACACTTAATTTGATTAATGGATTAAATGACACATCGTTGTGGCTTTAAGATTGGAAAACTGCATTCAATCTTTGATCTAAAAGGAAATTTGGTTCAAAAGTCAGATTATCTAAAAAAATGCATTTAATCTTTGATTTAAAAGGAAATTTGTTCCAAAGGTCGAATCACTTGAAAAAATGCATTCAATCTTTGATATGAAAGGAAATTTGGTTCATCCCATGGGGGCATCTCAATTGGTGATCGAGGTAATGTGAGTCCTGAGAAAACTGAGAGATACAAGGTTCAAATCCCCTCGATTGTGACCTGGTTTATGGTGTGGAGGATAGGTCATAGACCCCCAGAGGTTTGCTGGTAACTACGTGTCGGGCGGGCTATTGAGTTCCTTTGGGATACAAAAAAAAGAAGGAAATTTAGTTCAAAGGTTGGATCACCTTTTAGCATAACTTGCACATATAAGATTAAATTATTTCTAGATAATTTAATATGGGCTTTACTTGGATAAGGGGGAAATTGCACTCCTAATCTTGGATACTCATATCTTTTAGGACTGACTGGGTGATGACAAATGGTGGTGGCAAAAACTTTGGAAAGTTAAAGCCTCTCTAAAGTGTAAGTTGTTTGGCACATATTGAACCATAAAGTTTTAACATGGGAAGCTCTCTAAAAAAAAAATTGAGCATGTCCATGTATTTGTTTACTTTGTAGATATAGTGAGGAAAACACTTCATATTTATTCTTGCATAGAAATTTTCTTAAAAGGTTTGGGTTGAGGTTGGGGAACTTTTGGGTATTCAAAACCTTTAGAATGTGAAACCATAAATACATGCTTTCATGTTTGGTTTACTCAATAATATCCAAAGTGCTTCATGGAAATCCTATTTCTGGTTCTATGGGGAATATGGATAGATAGAAACTTTAGGGTTTATTTGAGGAGAAGATGGCGCTTAATTCTTCAAGTAATTTCCTTGGTTAATGATTTATTTGCATATTATAAGGATATTCCAAAAGTTAAACCACAAAAAAAACTATTGAAGATATATGTGGCTAAGTCTTTAACTTGTCAAACATTGGGATCACCTAGAGTTAGTTCAAGAGAAGATAGAAGTTGTCAGAGTGGCTCGTAAGGAAATGAATGCACTTAAGGCAGTGATCGAAGAATTCCCATCCAAGGTTGGAGTTATCATAAATTTCCTTAACCATATTCCTAAGAGGGAGGTAGTTAAAGCAAACCTCGACAAATCCCAGTTGGTGGCGAGAGCTAACCAAATGAAAATGAAACAAAAATTGATAACATTGGTAGAAAATAAAGTAGAAGCACTAACAAATGAAGTACAAGGTTTTAAGGACATGTGTGAAGTGTTGTACAAGAGGAAGTTCCCACCATTTTTTGATGGGCATGGGGATTTGTATTCCAAGGAATCCCTTATGAAGATCCTAAATGAAATTAAGGAAGATCATAAAGGCTTTAGGGAGGACTGCCCACTACATGGGAAAGATATTTTAAATCTATATGAAGACTATTTTGAAGTTGTGTTCATGCTGAGAAGCTTCTTAAAAGAGTAAGGTGAAGTGGACCATTAAACTGTCACAACCTTGGAAGGGACAATTGTGGATGCACAATCATGCGACGTCCCCTTGGGAAAGGAATGGAAAGGATTATCGGATTTATATAAGTTGACCATTCAAAGTGGATATGCACTAGCATCATAGGTGTCGTCGGAAGAAGCGGGCTAAAGTTCCAGGCCTATAGAGCTGTAGCAGGCACAACCTCAACCATTGGCACTAGCATCGGCACAACCAAGGAAGGCACCATCGGTAGCCCATCCAAGGTAGAACATGGCCCAACTAGCACCTAGTATACAGGCAAGAGAGAAAATGATTGTTCATTACACCCAAATCAAAAGGGACCCACCCACAGTTGGAATATTTTGTTGGAAACTTCTAGAGGAAATTTGTTACAAGACAACTTCCATTTTGAAAATCATTCCTAGAGGTTTTTGAATACCACTAGTGGTTTAAGAATAGGGTCTTGAGTTTTGAGTGCTTATACATAAGCCTCACTTTTGATCTAATAGAAGAAAATTTCTAGTGTAGGAGAAACTCTATCAAAGTTTTTCCAGAATTTGTTGGGACATTTGAAGCTCTCCAAGGAGGAATTCTGAAGTGAATTTTGCACTGTCATTTCTTCTTTCTCAATTAATTCTAAGAACCCATATTTTTACTTTGATTTTTGCACAATATTAATACAATTTCAAGGATTTTTCATGGAAAATTATGTTGTAAACCTGGTTTATTATGAAGTTGAAATGGGATTGTTAATTAAAGTAAATTTTGAATGAGTATGATTATTTGCTTTAATTTTGGAAAAATTTATCAAGGTTGTTGAAGAGTATCTTGGCTGCTTTCATGAGTTTTACATAGGTTTTAAATGCAATTGCAAAATTCAAAATATTTTGTTATATTGTAGTTGAATTCTTGATTGCTCAACTACCCATCTGATTTTAAGAGGTTCAAAGAAATTCTTAATTGATCTTTTGAATTTGTTAAGATTTGTCCTCCATGTGTTCCCTTACTTCAAACACTTTTATTTCTTTATGTCAAATGCGAAGCTCATGAATGCTCTAACTAAAAACTAGTTGAAATCCTACCTAGCAAAACTATTTTTAATTGTTGACACTTTCCCTTACCCAGATTCTCAGGAGAAATTTAAATTTTAAAATAGAAATTGAAACTTTATTTTAATGGAGTTTACTCATTGTAATTTGTACTTTCTTGAAGAAAACGCGTAGTGAATGTTATAATGTATGAGATGCTTAGATTTTAGAAATGTGCAACAAATATCAATTAGAGTATAAGTTATTTTCACTGCATTATAACAGAAACATAGGTATACTAACAAAGATCAAAAATTTGATTCAAATGGCTGAAAATAATTCTTCATATTCCTTTACTTTTTTGTGACAACTTTATGGGGAAAGTAGGGTGCATGAAAATTAAATTTGAACAAACACAGAACATCAACATAATTTAAGGCAGAATTCACACAACCATTTAATAGAACAACATTCATAGAAAATAAGAAATAAAGTCTGATTTAATTTGCTGTAATTTCTTCATCATTTTATTTTTCTTATTGAAGCTTGAAACCCACAACAAATACGCGTGAACATTCAAACCTAAAGCATGCAGATATATCCTCAGCAAGACTTAGATAAACATAGATGATTTCATACATAGAATTTCAATAGAAATCCAAAATCATAACAACAAATTAGATCAAACATAGATGTTCTCAAGCTCTTCACTATAGCACGACATAGTGTGACTCTTGGGCCCCAACAAATACCATGGTTCATTTTTATTTTTTTATTATTTTATTTTTATAGGGTTACTTTTATTTTTATTTTTATTTTATTTTGACCAAGTTAAAATGTTTACATTTCATTATGTTAAAAAATCTCTATCATACTGGGTTGCAGAACACCACTCATCGCAATAAAGAAGAGGTATCTTATACACATTGAAGTCAAATCTATTTTATCATTGGATGAACTAGGTTAAATAATTACCCATAATTTCTCAAATAAAATGATAAGTACCGAAAATATTTATTCAAAATTATTCCTTTAAAATATCGTGAATTTGACTACTAATATGAATAAAATATATATATATAAATAATATAAATTATAATAATAAAAAACAATGATTAATTAACTAATAGTTAGTATTGAAGAGGTATTGCAAAGGCATGTTCTAAGGACATGACCATTTGGGAAGAGGTACCTTCCTAGGTATATAAGCAGACCCTCACCCTTATTTGTAATCATCTCACTTATATTCAAATATTCTCATATAATATATTAATCGTTCCATGATGGACGTTCTTATATATCATATATTCTGAGTATTTTGTTGTGTATATGAAATTTGTTTGTTACATTGGTATAAGAGAATTCCTCTAAGTATACGAACTTTGTTCATTACATTGGTATCAGAGCGTATACGAAATTTGTTCGTTACATTCGTATCATAATTGTTTGATCCTTTGGCCGCCCAACTACTGCATAGAGCCAATATGATCCGGCCTTTGGCCATCAATTTTTATCAACCTTCTTTCCGTCATAATTCAAGCATTTTGAT
Organism: Pinus tabuliformis; assembly: GCA_031772625.1. Lineage (NCBI taxonomy): Eukaryota > Viridiplantae > Streptophyta > Pinopsida > Pinales > Pinaceae > Pinus > Pinus tabuliformis. The sequence continues at coordinate 1,117,818,947 of CM062819.1, forward strand.
ACATAGCTCGAGGTTCTCCATTCGGTTGGATTCACCTTCAGGTATTTGGCCATTGAAAAATAAAAATATTAAAAAAAGAAGAGATATACGAAAAGATTACAAAACAAAGAAACAAATGGCATGCCTTGTCAAAAATAATCTTTGAGGACAAAGATTTTTGAAGACGACGGCAATGCTATGAATAAAATATATCTAAAAAATAATATAAATAATAATAGTCATAAACAATGATTAATTAGCTTACAGTTAGTATTGAAGAGGCATGTTCTAAGGACATTACCATTTGTGAAAGAGGTACCTGCCTAGGTATATAAGCATTCCCTCACGATCATTTGTAATCATCTCACTTGTATTCAAATATTGTTATATAATATATTATCTGTTCAATAATGGACATTCTTATATACCATATATTCTGAGTATTTTGTTGTGTATACAAACTTTGTTCATTACATTGGTATCTGAGCATTCCTCTAAGTATACGAACTTTGTTCATTACAACTACAATTTATTATAATATGCTCAAAATAAATATTTTATTATATACTTTCAAAATAAGTAGGATATCTTTCTTGCAAAATAATGTTATACAATAGTCGGGGAGGCTGGAGTGGGAGGGGTTATTTTTGGCCTTGATGAAAAAATATAGATTAAATATGCTTGGGGGATAGGGATCTCAACCAATAACCAGGTGGAGTTCCTAGCTCTTTGGGAGGGGTTAGAATTGGAAATAGAGAGGAAAATAAAAAAGTTGATGGTTTTTGGTGACTCCATGATAATAGTTCAATAGGTATTTCAAGCCCAAAATGATTCAATGTCGAGGCAAACTCCAATTCTACACCAAATTAGCTTGCAAATCTCTAAGTTTAAAGAGATTGAGTTCCTTCACATCAAAAGGGAACTTAATTAGGAAGTCGATTAGATGTCCAATAGTGGAGTCAAGCTAGCACTTGGAGTGATGAGAATTAGTGATTCCACCCTAAACAAACATATCCCATGAGTTTTAAATTACATGTACCCCTAAAAGTGGACTTAGTTCTAAAGGAGGATATCAAGGAGAGGTGGATTCAAGTTCAATGTAAAGGAAAATCAAAATGCAAAGGCAAAGGATGGACATCTAATCCCTGCGACATACTATTAAAAGACAGTTGAGATGGATGAGGTTTCAAACCTAGAAATGAAATCCTTTAATTAAATTGAAATGACAATCAATAAGTATGTTGGCCAGTGAACTGATGGTGGAGATTTGCATACGGGACAAGTGTAAATTAAATGAAATCAAAGCTAGATATGTAGCACAACAAAGGTTAAAAAACACAACATCAGAGTAGTCAAGTTGTGTGTTAATCCAGGAGCACTTATGGTTTCAAACCTCAATGTAAAATCACTCAAATGTAAAGGAGAGCATATGACATTAAGGAAGGGACTTGGCGAAGGAAAAAATCCAAATTTCAAATTTGCAAGACAACAAACATCCACTCTTCCCATTTTCAAGATAATTCAGTCTGGAAAAAAGTGGCATATTTTAATGGAGTAAGGTGAACTTGATAGAGGAATTATGATGGGGAATAATACTACGATGATTTGTAGGTATAAGGCATGAAAACATTTAATTCCAACACAATTTATATGCTAGTCAACATCGATATGAATCATTTATAAAATGGAGGCAAACTGCATTTTCAATATAATAGACTGGGTTTGAAATTGTATTAGAGGAAAGGATAAGGTAGGAATCAATAGCAGCATAATGGAGCCACAGTAGATAGAAAAACAAGTCATAGCTCAATATTTGGTTCAATCATGGGAGACAATTGAATTGATTTTCAATTGAATGGAAAAGCATGGTGAAATGAAGCAGGAAAGTGATCAGGTTCAAATGGAGTTGTTGCACCAGAAGATCGGAGGGTTGCAGGACAAAATGGCATGCATGCAAGTCTCTCTTAGTTGCCTAATTGACAAGTCATACCATATTTTTCTAGGATTAGTAGTTTCACTCGCTGATAGGGAATAAGAAAAGAAGGAGGAGACTGATAAATCCATGGCAAAAGCAACAAAGAAACAAGAGATCATGGTAAATAAATTCAATGAGGCCTTGGGCAATACATTGTGTATACAGCTCCACGATGAGGCAGAAAGAGAGGACACTCTAGTTGTAGGAGCCATGGTGGAAGATAAAATCCCTTTTCTCTATTTCTATGATATGAAAATATGTAAAAATATTAGGGGTATTTTGGAAGGTGTATAAATTTAACTGCATTATACTTTTAGTATGTGTTCTAATAGCTAGTGTGATAAGATATTTCCGTACTTGTTTGTGCAATGTCGAAGAAGATCGAGTGTCTAATGTAAAAGGAGTTGGCCTTCAAACCCATCTTATCTAATAGAAAGACACTAATTGTTTCCTTTAAAAAAAATGTTATACAATAGAGTGAATATTAAAATACAAAGTTATTGTGTCGAGAGGCGTATTCTACAACCCACTGTGAAGGTGATGTATGATTTCATCTATGCTCAATATGGAGTTGACATGTGTTCTTTTTAAAATAAAAAAAATATATATACTCTAAATAAAAAACAATGATGGTTATAATAAAAACATAAATGAATGGTTAGTTCATTTTAAAATAAAACATATATGCTCTAAGTAATAAATCAATTTCTGCTATGATAAAAACACACATAGATATACATATTTGGTTAAATGAATATACATATTTGGATCCTTTTAATTAAAAACATTATAGAACATCAATAATTCCACTCTCACTTTACTCGCTCGGGTCATTGTTATTACGCCTAAAGACACATTCTATAACCCTGTGTGAGGGCGATGTGGTTTTGTTTGTGCTCAATGTGAAGTTGACACATGTTCTCTTTCAAATAAAAAAATATATGCTCTAAATTAAAAAACAATGTTGGTAATAATAAAAACATAAATGAATATACATATTTGGCCAGTTCCTTTTAAAATAAAATATATATATATATATATACTCTAAATAAATAAAAATATGTCAATTATAATAAAAACATAAATGAATATACATATTTGGTTGGTTTTAATTAAAAAATTATAAAACATCAACAATTTCACTCTCACTACACTCGCTCGACTCATTGTTAGTAGTACAACCTAGTATGAAGGTGACGTGTTAAAAATATTTTACTTTCACTCTCAATGTGATAAATAAGATATTTCTATGTCTATTTTAAGTAACATAATTTTATATCAACTTTAGAAAGATAAAATAACTTTTATATTTGCTACATATATAGAGAGAAAGAAAGTATATATATATATATATATATATATATATATATATATATATATATATATATATATATATATATATAATAATTTAGTGATTTCTAAACAAGGTGTAACACCCTCCTCCCACATCCACCCAAGTAACCATGCCAACCAGGCTAAACATGAGACGAGAGGATACCATGTCCAAATTTGACCTCCTAGGTGACCTTAAGGAAGTGGAATCGATGGAACATCACACACAGTCATCCAACAAAGTCAACTGAACCCTCAGAAGATAAGTCAGTCACTCAGACAGCCTGTCCCTGGGTCCCACTATTGTTCTAGACCTTTGAGGCCATATTCCAAGCATGAATGTGGGACCCATATAACACATCAAAAATACCAATCAATGTGGATGTCACCAGAGTTCTCCACCTACAGTGTGAAGAATTTGAGTGCCTCCTAGTCTCTCAGGCTTGACCATGCATCCACAGTCCAATCCAGGGGTCACTAGGCCCTAGAATGAGACATACTCTCTAGGCTTTACCATTTATTCCATCCCGGAAGCTCTAGGCCGAACGGAGAGAAAATCCACCTCTTGGCTTTACCGTATATCCTTTCATTCACCAGCAAGAATTCCTAGGCCCAACGAGGCACATAATCTGGCTTTACTGCAACCCAGAGTGATCTGGATTTAAACAGGAACACAACAAATACAAATATAACTATAAATATAGAGATGAAGAAAAATAACACTTCATTTCATTAATATAAAATACTGAAATATGCTTACAAACATAATGAAAATAAGACTAGCTCGAGCGACGATCGCTTATCTCTGAGAAGAGATGTTGCAGTTACATGCCTCGGAGTTGTGTTACAATGAGGCTCAAAGGCCTATTTATTATTCAAAAACAATGGAAAACCATCAACATCCAAAAATATAAGCCTAGGAGATGAAGTGCCAAACTATGGGCCCCGTTTGGGTAAATTGGTGCATCAACTTCCCAAGGTCGTAACTTTGGCATACGATCTTCGTTTGACGTGCAGAATACCTCGTTAGAAAGATCTATCCAAGGATTAAAACTTTTGAATGGACAATATTAAACAAAATACCATATTGGCCTCTGGTTTTCCAAAAAAACTTCATTTAGGGCCTCAAAACAGATCTGAACGTTTAGGACCCAAAAAACTGTGAAAAAATAGTAAATTGTGCTACAAATAAGGAAACTGGAAAACTGAAAGAAACATGGTGGGGGTCCAAATTGGAACAGGTGGGTGGCCACCAATATCCACCTGGATCATTCCTCCCCCCTTAGGAACCAATGGTCCCCATTGCGTTGAGTTCCTTCATGAGATGAGGAAACTTCTACTGGACTTGGTCCCTGGTGAAGGAATTGGCCTGCTTTGACAACTCGATATAGTTGGATCCTTTGTTGTCAGGTGTTCTTGATATACATGTCCATGATCCGATCATTTGAGGATTGTTCCATGCAGTCTAGATTTAACTCTGTAGGTGTGAGTTGTTCTGTAATGACTGATGTATCCAGCAATGGTGGGAAGTATGGTTGAAGGCAGTGCACGTTGAACACTAGGTGCAGGCCAAGGAATGGGAGAATGATGAGCTCAAACACAGTGTCTCCCAAAACCTTGGTAACAGTGTAAGGACCATATCAGAGTGGTCTGAGTTTCTGATAGGCTCCGGTAAGGCATTCCTTGTGCAAATGCAACCAGACTTTGTCGCTGCTTGTACTTGGCATTTGATTTCTCCAGAATGTCGTGGACCTGTTGGCGGATGTCTTGGATGTGCTCAATGAAGTTGTTTTCCTTATCGTCTTCAGACTGGACATGAGCCAAATCTACCTGAGTAGCTGCAAATGGTATGGGCACATCAATGGGACATAGTGGTTGGAATCCCAAGCCCACCTGAAAAGGGTTGTGTCTAGTCAAGTTGTGGAGAGCCCAGTTATAGTTGAGTTGGACATAGGGGAGGCTCTCTTCCCAACTGTGTGGATGCTTTTAGTTGTCCATGCGCAAAATGTGTATGATCATCCTATTGACGACCTCTGTTTGGCCATCAGTTTGGGGATGGAAAGTTGTGGACTTAGTGAGCTTGGTGTCCAACATCGACTAGAGACTGGACCAAAATGTACTCAAGAACTTGCTATCCCGATCTGATATGATAGACTGTGGGATCCCAAAGTGTAACCACACTCTTTCAAAGAAGATTTTAGCAGTGGCTTCTGTTGTGATATTCTTCTTGTAGGTTGTCATAATGGCCATCTTCGAGAATCTATCGATGACCACAAAAATATAGTTGTTTCCATGCTTAGTAGAAGGAGGGATCGACATGTAATCCATGGAGATGGATTCCCAACGTTTACTAGGGGTAGATAGGGGAGTATAGAGGCCTTTCTTCTTGATGGTCCATTTGGCAATGGCGTAGGAAGTGCATGATCTGATGTACTTCCTGACATCTTGTCGAAGATTCGGCCAATAGAAATACTTCTGTAGTACTGCCACCTTTTTCTTGACCCCAAAATGCCCAGCGACCTAACTATAGTGCGCTTCCCAAATGATTTGAATTGGATCCATGAAGAATAATCAAAGCACCATGACTGTATCAAATCAAGACAAAAATTTGAATTCAAGGGCACAGAGCGATCAGGAAGACCTTTGAACAATGGCAGTTGGCAGCCAGCAAGGAACGATGAGGACCTCAGTCAAAGCGCGTTGACCAAGGCCCATGGAGACCACGCGGGAGATGAAATTGGCCATTGGGAATCCTGGATCAGGAAACATAGGGCATTTCTGAGCGCTAATCATGCATCGCTGGGCAAAACCCCTCAAGAAGGAAAGCCCCGAAGCACTCGGTCGCATGGAAGCCAGGAAAACCATGAGGAAAGCGCTAAAGGCTAAAGGCGGGACCTGCGCTCCAAAACCGACGGTATATATTGGGGGCACCCTTGGGCAGTAAGCGGATTTGGAGAAAAATGAGCGAGTCCATTCAGCGCCCGACGCGTGGCAGGCAAAGGAGAGAGAAAACCACTGCTCATCGCACGCTAACGGTCGAACAAGTCAACTGCGCGAAATGAACGAATAACGTCAGATCTGGGGGCTCCAGATCTAATGGCTGAGATCGCGCTTGATGGGGAAACCGGATTTGACAAGGGATTAAGCTGCAATACATAAGGATTTGAGGTCTGATTTGACCACTGAGATGGCAGATGACTCATTCCACAGTGTAACTGGAAAACTAAACCAACAAGGAAGAGTTGGCACAGTTCGCGAGAGGACAAGTGGCTACTCCCTATGAGCCATTGATGATGATGCAGAGACAGGGAATTACAAGTGAAAAACAGTAGGCGATTCGACGGAGGTGGAAGGGGAATCAAGCAGTCATGATATTGATTTGCCTCAAAGCCATGAATAGATATAACAGAACACATGGAGAACGGAGAGAAGAAGACAAAGACAGAGAAAAGAAGAGATAGTGAAGCAAAGAGCAGAAGAGACAGAGAGCCGAGCTGACTTGTAGCATAAGGCAGCATTGAGCAATCCCTGAGAGGGATTGTTGGGAACTGAGCACCACACTAGGCTCCTTACATTAAAAACTAGAAAGGTTAAGAGCTGGTAAGGAAAAGAGTCTGTGCACTCTAGTGGCTTGGGGAATCCAAGGACCACCCTGCCAAGCAATTCTGTTTCAGGAGACTTAGTTTGAGCTCCTCATTGTAATTCTCAGCTTTAAAGACACAATAAAAGAAGGCCACCACTAAGATTTGGACCGGAGACGTAGCCCTGGAGGATAGGGTGAAATCCTTATTAATTTTTTTGTTCTTGTGTTTGCTTACTGTGTTTCTCTTGCTATTTTCCATTTTCTAGTGTCTGTGTATTTTGCAATCTGATTGATCCATTGCCTAAAATAACATGGACACACACCATCACATGATTCTGTAATACCTTCATTCAATAATTATTTAACTGAGGTCACTCAAGAGTGATTTTCAAATCAAGTGGTATCAGAGCTCTAGGCTGTTAAGGTTAGACAAGCTTGTGTTGGTTTAGCTGTTGAATGCTAACTAGATCAAAGCTCAAATTAGGAGAAGGAGAGTTGGTCGAAACTAATCCTGAGATTGGGAGAGTCTATCCTCGGAAGACAATGTCAGAGGAAGGTTCTATGGGGCCAGACCCTTAATTCATAGAAGGTTTCCTAGCCATAAAGTCCATGGTAGTAGAAATGTATAGGGGCTTTAGAAAACACAAGGATGAAGATTCATCAGGCTCTAAACAGGACAAAGGAGAAGATGAGTCACATTTCCATGACCACTCAAAGGGAAAAGGGAAAGAAGAAAGCTTTCTCACACCTCCTAATAGCCCTGTACATAACAAGAAGGCATATTTGATTAAGATAGATGTTAAATTTGATTTCCCTATATATGATGGAGAGTTGAATGCAGAAAAGTTGGACAATTGGATTAGACAAATTGATGTTTATTACAGAGTGTAGAGTATTGATTGAGACAAGAGCAAGATTCAGCTGGCAAGCCTACGCCTTGGAGGCACTGCCTTGGTTTGGTGGGAAGGCAGGACCCAAGCTGACATGAAGAGACATGGTAAGACCATCTCTGTCTGGAGTGAATTTGTTTCTGCAATCAAAAAGCAGTTCTATCCATTGGCCTACATGCAATAAGTCATGATGAGTTATCAAACTCTTCGTCAGTTGAAAGGGCAAAGTGTGCAAGGGTACACTCAAGAATTTAGAAAGAGAGCATCAATTCTAGGAATCTCATTAGACTCACCTGAAACTCTTTTGAAGTACATTGGTGGTCTACACAGCTACATGAGGCACACTATCCTCATGTTTAATCCCACTAGTATAGCTGAGGTATCTGTACAAGCTACTCATCTAGAAGCTAGAGGAAAGAATGGAAGTCCAGAAGTTGGGGGACCATCCCAAACCAATGCAAGCAAGAATAAGGAGAAAAGAAAGCAAAAGTGGAAAGCAAGGAAGGCTAACACTGCACAGAAAAGCAAGGACTCATGCACTCACTTTAAAAAGGATGGGCATGATGATGCGCACTGTTGGATTCTGCATCTAAAGCTGAGACCTAAGAAGTTCGAGGGAAAGAAGAAGAAGATTGTTGCAGTTAATCAGAAAGATTTGGGGTCAGACTCAGGAGATGAAACAACCATTATAGCCACAGGTATAAAAGGTAAGAATTCTGAAGCATATACTAATAATTCTACTCAATCTATTATTGATGAAGAAAATGAGAGAAAAAGACATGACCTTTCCCATATTCGAGTTGTTTCCAAATATCAAAAGATTGATACTTTGTTTGATAGTGGCTCGCAAGTAAATTTAATTTCTGAAACAATTGTAAAGAGGTTGGGATTAGTAACTACAACTCATAAGAAACCATACCCATTAGGATTGTTTAATCATAAAACACAACTACAAGTGGCTAGACAGTGAAAACTCAAGTTTTCTTTTGGGTTAGCATTTGTAGATGAGGTTGAGTTAGACATAATTCCTTTGGATATATGTGGAATTGTTTTAGGAAGTCCTTACTTGTATGACAGAAAAGCTATTTTATATAGAGATGAGAACAAGTATCTACTTGTTAAAGATGGAATCGAATACTTTGTAAGAGCTCATAAGCTCAAGAATAATTATACTCTCATAAACTCAGGGCAGATGAAACGAATGATAAATTCATGTAAACAATTCCTATTGATGGTTGTAAAGGAAGAGAAACCTGATAAAACCAATGTATTTGAGGGTTGTAATGCTAAACAGCAAGCTGATTTAGAAAAGGTTGTTTCAGAGTATGATATCTTGTTTCAAGAACCTAAAGGTTTGCCACCCAAAAATGAAATAGTGCATGATATTATTTTGCAGCAAGATGCTCCATTGCCTAACATTGGAATGTACAGGTTGTCTGCTTTAGTGAATGCTGAAATCAAGAAGCAGGTATAAGAGTTGCTCGAGAAAGGGTTCATCAGGCCCAGCACATCACCATGTGAGTCACCAATTGTTTTGGTAAGAAAGAAAGATGGCTCGTGGAGAATGTGCATTGATTACCGAGCACTGAATAAGATAACGATAAAAAATCGTTATCCCCTTCCTCACATAGATGATCTTTTAGATCAATTAAAGGAAGCTGTTTATTTTTCCAAGATAGACTTGCACAGTGGATACCATCAGGTCAGAGTTGCAGAACAAGATGCATGGAATACTGCTTTCAAAACAAAGCAGGGATTGTATGAATGGTTGGTTATGCCTTTTGGCTTAACTAATGCTCCTGCTACTTTCATGAGATTAATGAATGATGTACTCAGACCTTTCCTTGATGATTTTGTTATTGTGTATCTGGATGACATTCTGATTTTTAGTAAAACGTGGTAAGAACACTTAAAGCATGTTAAGCAGACACTAGATGTTTTGAAGAGAGAAAAACTTTATGTTAAACTCTAAAAATGTGAATTTGCCAAAACATCTCTAAATTATTTAGGTCATATAGTAGGGGGTGGTGAATTGAAGATAGATCCCTCTAAGGTGGCAGTCTTTGTGAATTGGCCTAAATCCAAATCTGCTACAAAAGTTAGAAGCTTCTTCGGAGCAGCACAATATTGGAGGAAGTTCATTTCTAACTTTTCCTCAATTGCAGATCCCTTACATGCTTTAACAGGATTGAACAAGGTGTTTTAGTGGGGAGGCAAACAACAGAAAGCCTTCGACACCTTGAAAGAAAAGATTAGTACAGCACTTGTACTAGCACTGCCTGATCTTCAAAGACCATTTGAGATCCAAACAGATGCCAGTGACTATGCCAAGGGAGCAATGTTGACACAGAACAATAAACCCATATGTTATCATTCTAAGACATTTAATTCTGCAGTAGTTAACTATCCTACATATGATAAAGAATTGTATGCATTAGTACAGAGTGTGAAAAAGTGGAAACATTACTTAATGGGCAAAGAGACTGTCAGGTCAGGCAGTAACTCCTCAAAACAAATTGATTCGTGTCTCTATTCCTTCAAGTTGATCTTTATTATATACATGAGGGAGAGACTATTCACTTCATCTCCCGATGACTGTTCATATTACTCATTATTTATTTACATTATATTCACCCAATCCTGATGATTAGGCGTTAACATTCCCCCCCTTAATCTAAAGGGATGTTGGTGAGTCTAAGCATCATTCTGAATTGTTCAAGCTTTTCTCTTCCAAGCGCTTTGGTGAAGATGTCTACAATTTTCTCATTAGTGGAACAATGATGGAAATGGATTGTTTTGGCCTCAACATGATGTCGAATCAGATGATATTTAGTATTGATGTGCTTCGTTCAATCATGGAACTTTGGGTTCCTAGCCAACTTTATTGCAGAGGTATTTTCAATCATGAGTGGAGTTGATTGTACTTGTTTTACCTGCAAATCTTCAAGAATTTTCCTGAGCCACACAATTTCTTTTGTTGCTTCCGCTACTACCACGTATTCTGCTTTTGTTGTGGAATTTGCTGGAACTGATTGTTTGCGTGATCTCGAGGAGACAACTCCTGATCAAAGACTCATAGCATATCCTGAATTAGATACCCCAGTTTCTTTGTCTCCATCGAAGTCTAAATCAGAGTATCCAATCAAGCTGAAGTTGTCCACCTGTGTATACTTGATTCCAAAGTCTTGAGTTCCCTTCAAGTACCTTAGAACTATTTTTGCTGCAGACCAATGACCCTCACGAGTCTTTTGCATAAATCTGGAGAGGATTCCAATAGCAAATGAAATGTCTGGTCTGGTAGTAGTTAGGTAGTTGAGACTTCCTACAAGCTATCTATACTTTGTTGCATCCTCAAATTCTTTTCCTTCAATAGATGTGAGCTTTAAGTTTTGTTCCATTGGATTAGTAAGAGGATTGCATTCTGTCATGCCAAACCTGTTCAATAGATCTCCAATGTACTTCTTTTGATAAAGAAATATGGACTTCGGATGTTGGGTTACTTCAATACCAAGATAGTAATGAACATAGCCCAAATCAGTCATTTCAAGACTTTTCCCCAATTCCTTCTTTATGGATGCAATGTAGCTTTCATTGTTCCCTGTCATCAAAAGATCATCTACATATACCACAAGATATACAATTGTTTTGCCAACTTTCTTGACAAATAAAGTTGCATCATCAAGATCATAATGTTTGAAATTGAGTTTCAGAAGATGCTCAGTTAGTTTTTCATACCAAGATCGCGGTACTTGTTTGAGGCCATACAAGGACTTCACAAGTTTGCATACTTTATGTTCATGTCCTTTCACAGCAAATCCTTCAATCTGGGACATAAAAACATTCTCTTTTAGATCTCCATTCAAGAAAGAAGTTTTTACATCCATTTGATGGACTTTCCAACCGTTCTGAGCTGCTAGGGAAAAGAGTGTTCGGATGGTAGCCCATTTTGCTGTGGGGGAAAAAGTATCCTCATAATCGACCCCTTCCTTCTGTGCAAAACCTTTTGCCACAAGCCTAGCTTTGTGCTTGTCAAGTGAGACATCAACTTTATACTTGTTCTTGTAGACCCACTTGAAGCCAATTGGTTTGGTTCCTAATGGAGGATCAACCAGCTTCCAAGTGTCATTATTTTTGAGGGAATCATACTCCTTTTGCATCACTTCTTTCCATTCATCACGAGAAGCAGCTTCTTTGAAGGAAGTTGGTTCAAAATCTGTAGACAAGTTCAGTTCACAATCATAAGAAACATCCATATCATCAGGTGAATTAGAGTCATCTACATCACCTCCAATTTGTCGGTTTGAATTTCTAGTTCCTGTCTTTCCAACCTCATCAGGATGAACACTTTCAAGTGTCTTTGTCAGCCACTTTGGGGGACCTTTCTCAGATGGTCCAGGCTGCTCCATTGATTGAATTGGGACTGAATCAAGGTTGAGTCTCCCAATTATGTCAATTACATCACTTAAAGCATCATCCGTTGTTGGAGTTTCATGGAGGGGAGAGTGTTCTTCAGAAGAAGATTCCACATTTTGATCTAGTAGAGGAATCCCCCCTTCAATATCTGGAATCTGATTATCAAATTCTTGAAATGATTTTGCTTTTGCAAATCTATCCAAGCAATCAAGTTGCCGCTCAACAATATTGTCAGTTTTGGATGATTCAAGAAAAATTACATCTCTAGATACAACAAACTTTTTATTTACTTTATCATAGAGATGATATGCTTTGGAGGTGTTTGAATACCCTAGGAAGATACATTCACAACTTCTAGCACCAAGTTTGTTTCTATGTACCTTTGGTATCAAGGCATAACAGGTGGAACCAAAGACCCTGAGATGCTTTACCGAAGGAACATGTCCATACCACATTTCATATGGAGTCTTGTTTCTAATAGCATTAGATGGACATCTATTCTTTATATATGCGGCACATAGAACAACATCAGCCCAAAACATTATCTTTACATTTTTTAAGAAGAGCATGGATCATACCATATTTAAGATTGTCCTATTCATTCTTTCAGCTACACCATTCTGTTGGGGATTATAAGGCACAGTTGTTTGATGTTTGATCCCATGTTGGCAAAGATATTTTTCAAATTCATTTGATGTGTATTCTTTTCCATTATCAGTGCGAATAGACCCAATATGAGATTATGCATCATTTTCAATCCATTTATGAAAGTTCTTGAATGTCTGAAAAGCATCAGAATTGTTCTTCAATAAATAAACCCAACACATTCTGGTGTAGTCACCAATAAATGTCATCATATATTTATTTCCATTTGCAGAAGGAACAAGCATTGAACCACATAAATCTGAATGAATGAGTTCAAGTTTTCTATGTGCTCTTGAATGTGAATCATGAAAAGACTATTTGCTATGCTTTCCTAGAATGCAAGCATCACATTGCTTAAATTTCCTAGGAATTGTAGGCAAACCAACAACACCATTTTTCTTCAACAAGCGGAGGTTGTCATAGTTCTAATGTCCAAATCTAGAATGCCATAATAAACTTGATGGAAGTGTACCTTCTTCATAATGAGAATTTTATGAGAAATTTTGTGCACGAGCAGAGGTTCCTTGCAGCTTGAGAAGCCTTTCTTCTTCTATTCCCCTCATGACAAGTGAGTGGTCAGATGCTTTTCTTACCTCAAGCTTGCCATAAAACATATGAATAGAGTGACCTTGCTGGCAGATGTGGACCAAGGACAACAAGTTTCTCTTGAGCTGTGGGAGATATAGAACATGATGCAGAAGAAAGTCTAGAAGACCAGACAGTTTAAGCCTGATTGTGCCAACCCCTGATGGCTTGATTTTTGATTGGTCTGCAAAGTATACTGCTCCATCAACATTGTCATTAAATTCTTCAAAAAAATCTTTTCTATGAGTCATGTGGCAGGTTGCTCCTGAATCAAGTAACCAATCATTTTTCCAAGAAGCAAGTGAAGCATTAAATAAATCTTCATTTACTCCAATATTACATTGTGCCACAACATAGTGAGCGGATTCAGGTGCTTTACCTTTGTCTGTATCATCAATTTTACCTTTCTATTGGTTTCTTTGCTGCTCAATTTTGTCCCATGGTAACTTGCATGTAGAGGCATCATGTGATCCATTTCTTTTGCAGCGTATGCAGTGCAAATCTGCCTTTTCTCCTTGAGAGTATCTGCCCCCGCTGCCTTTGAAATATCTTCCTCTTCATCTTCGACCACCTCTTCCTCTGGAAGAATCTTGCGCAGGATTCTTTTCTTTATGAGCAAGGCACACAGCCTCTTCAGAAGATTTAGGGGTTGTCTTCTTTCCAAAAGCTTTCTCTCTTTCAGCAAACTTTTTCACAAGAGAGTCAAAGGTGATATCTTTGAGATTTCCATTTGCTTGCAATGACTCAAGATAATTGGAGTAAGTAGGATAAAGTGCCTTGAGAAAAGCAATAAGAGGAATATCCAATTCAACCTTAGTGGATTTGATATCATGCATTATAGACTTTACTTCAGATGCAAGGGCAAGAGGATCATTATTTTGCAGTTCAATAGTGAAGAGTTTAATCATGAATTGAACAACTTCAAGTGCAGAATGTGAGTCATAGAGTTCTTTAAGCTTTTGTAAGGCTTCAAAAGAAGTTGAAAATGGCAAAATATGGCGACTCACCTCTTCATTTACAAATGTTGTGATTAATGCATAAGATTTGTTGTTCTTGTTTTCCCAAATGACGAGCTCTTTGTCTGAGGTAGGTTGTTCTGGCTCTTTGTCTCTGTCTCCAACACACACTCCTTTCCACAACTCATGGAAAATGAGCGTGTGTTTTATCATCCGGGACCACTCAGGATAGTTCTCTTTGCGAGTGAGAACTATTCCCACAATGGATATGATTGAATGCATACTGTAACAAAAAAACTTTTGCTACAAAACTTTTACTCTTAATGGGAAAAAAATATAATTCTGATATGACTGGACAACAAACTCAACTCGACAGCAAATGTCAATACCCAAGACATATATATCGGCCTTTTTTGGTAATACGCACTATTCAAAATATATATCGGTTCCTTTTTACATTGATCACCCAATGCAGCCCTTCAAAATTTTAACTCACATACACATCATAGGACAACGTTCAATATATAGGCAGCGTACCAAAACAACGTTCAAGATACCATGTACATTCAACGCATGGCATTTAACTTCAACGCTTGCACTTCATAAACCAGTGTAGTGCTCTCCCTCGTAGTGTCATTCTTAGGTTGACAAAAGCAATTAAATGGTATAAATATTTCACGATGAGCAGAGCAGGTCTAAAAAACAATGCTTGTACATTCAACGCATGAGCAGAGCAGGTCTAGAAAACAATGCTTGTACATTCAACATATATACCAATGTTATATGCCAAAAACTTCAACGTATAGCCAAAAAAAACTTCAACGTATATACCAGCGCTTCCGCATCAACACTCTTTCTTGCAGATCAATCTTCAGAGGCTTTGATTCACGCACCAGCAGCGTTTCACGCAGTAACCTTGGTCATGGAGATGATTCATGCACTCAACACAGCAGTAGTAATGCTCTTAATGCAGTAGCAATAATGCTCTCAACGCAGCAGCAGTAATGCTCTCATCGCAACAACCACACCATTCATGTAGTAATTCAGTAATGCTCAGAGCTGAGGCAGGGCAGAAATGGCGCAGAATTAATTATGGTAGACAGAGGGCAGAATGGCGCAGAATCAATTATGGCAGACAGAGTGCAGAAGATAGACTCCACAGGGGCAGTGGACAGAGAGCGCAGTAGGCAGAAGGGAGTTACAACTAATTTTGGGAGCTGGCTCTGATACCATGTCAGGCCAGGCAGTAACTCCTCAAAACAAATTGATTCGTGTATCTGTTCCTTCAGGTTGATCTTTATTATATACATGAGGGAGAGATTGTTCACTTCATCTCCCGATGACTGTTCATATTACTTATTATTTATTTACATTATATTCACCCAATCTTGATGATTAGGTGTCAACAGAGACAATAATACATACTGATCATCAACCACTTCAATATTTACACTCCCAAACTAAGTTGCAACAATCAAGACATTACAGATGGATGGGTTTTCTACAACAGTTTCACTTAGTCATCAGATATAGAAAGGGCATACATAATAAAGTTGCAGACATGTTATCTAGACCCATTATATGTGCATCTACTATACTTAAGCATAATTCTATGTTACATGAAAGTTACATTGAACAATATGCTCAAGACATAGACTTTAAAGATGTATATGCAACTTTAAGTCAAGGCAAAAGAGTAGAAGAATTGTACTATCATGTAAAGGATCGACTCTTATACCATTGTGGGAAGTTATGCATTTCACAAACTGAAAGAGTAAAGATAATTCAAGAAGCACACACTTCTCTGATATCAAGTCACTTTGTAAAACAGTTGCATAGCTGCAAAGATTTTGTTATTAGCCAAAAATGAATGAGACAATTTCTAGATATGTAAGAGGGTGTACTATGTGTGCTAAAAGCAAGCCCAGCGATAGAAAACTAGGCTTGTACACTCCATTACCAGTTCCTTCTCAACCTTGGGAAAGTGTTTCCATGGATTTTGTTGGAGGACTGCCTAAATCTAGGAAAGGTCATGATTATCTATATGTTGTTGTGGATAGGTTCAGCAAAATGTGTATTTTGATACCTTGTAATAAACAGATTACAGCTGAACTAACTACAAAACTATTTTTTGAACATGTATGGGTTCATTTTGGATTACCCACTTCCATTGTATCTGATCGAGACACCCGATTTGTGGGGAAGTTTTGGTCAAGACTATGGGAACTGATGGACACCAAACTGAAGAAAAGCACAGCTTTTCATCCACAAACTGGTGGCTAGACAGAAGTAGTTAACAAGACAGTGATCCAGTTACTCAGAGGATATTTCAGCAAACATACTAAGCTTTGGTTGAACATTTGTGTTATGTGCAGCATGATTACAATAGAGCAAAACATTCTTCTACACAGAGATCTCCTTTTGAGACCTGTTTTGGGTTCACACCAAGGTCTCCTTTGGATTTTGTCTTTGGTAAAGACACCACAGTTGAGGGACACAATGATTTGGACAGGGCAACTAGGTTCATTGAACAAATCCAAGAGATACACCAGGCAGTACAGGAACAGCTGGAAAAGAGCCAAGCCAAATACAAGGCAAGGCATGACAAGAATCGGATGGAGCATAGTTTCCAAGTTGATGACCAAGTCTAGCTATATATCAGCAAGGACAAGATGCAAGGTGAAGGTAAGAAGCTAAAGCCTATCAAGTATGGACCCTTCCAGATACTTGAGAAGATTGGTGAAAATTCTTTTCACCTTGATTTTCCAGCTTACATGCACATCTACTCAGTCATAAATGCAGATTGCTTGAGGTTGTTTGAACCTTCACTAATTTAGGATCCCGAAGAGCAAAGTCAGTTTCCTTCTATTGATGACCTGCTACCTGAATATCTTAATGAATTGCAGGAGGAAATAGTTCTATACAAGAAGGTGAGGACAAAGAACAAAGGCGATGTTGAGTACCTTGGAATTAGGCTCAAAGGTTCAAGGCCGAGCAGTGCAAAGTGGATAGAGATTGGACAAGTGAGACAGTTGTACCGTCACTTAGTCGACGCTTGAAAACCAACTTTTGGTGGTCCAAAAGCTTTTTTAGTGGGAAGGATGTGATCCGAATTGGATCCATGAAGAATAATCAAAGCACCATGACTGTATCAAATCAGGACAAAACTTCGAATTCAAGAGCACAGAGCGATCAAGAAGACCTCTGAACAATGGCAGTTGGCAGCCAGCGAGGAACAACGAGGACCTCAGTCAAAGCGTGCTGACCAAGGCCCACGGAGACTGTGCGGGAGGCGAAACTGGCCATTGGGAAGCCCGAACCGGGAAACAGAGGGAATTTCTGATTCGCTGGGAAAAACCCCTTAAGAAGGAAAGCCCTGAAGCGCTCGGTTGCATGGAAGCCAGGAAAACCGTGAGGAAAGTGCTAAAGGCTAAAGGTGGGACTCGCACTCCAAAACCGACGGTATATATCGAAGGCACCCTTGGGCGATAAGCGGATTTGGAGAAAAATAAGCGATTCCATTCAATGCCCAACGTGTGGCAGGCGAAGGAGATTGAAAACCGTCGCTCATCGCGCACTAACAGTCAAGCAAGTCAACCGCGCGAAATGAGCGAATAACGTTGAATCTGGGGGCTCTAAATCTAATGGCTGAGATCGCGCCCGATGAGGAAACTGGATTTGACGGGGGATTAAGCCGCAACACATAAGGATTTGAGGTCCGATTTGACCGGTGAGATGGCGAATGACTCATTCCATAGTGTAACTGGAAAACTGAACCAACGAGTAAGAGCTGGCGCAGTTCCTGAGAGGACAAGTGGCCACTCCCTGTGAGTCATTGATGATGACGCAGAGACAGGGAACTCCAAGTGAACAGTAGCATGAAATTCAATGGAGGCGAAAGGGGAGTCGAGCAGTCATGAGATCGATTGGCCTCAAAGCCATGAATAGACAAAACAGAACACAAGGAGAACGGAGAGAAGAAGACAAAGACAGAGAAAAGAAGAGACACTGAAGCAAAGAGCAGAAGAGACAGAGAGCCGAGCCGGCCTATAGCATAAGGCAACATCGAGCAATCCCTAAGAGGGACTATCGGGAACTGAGCACCACACTAGGATCCTTCCATTAAAGACCAGAAAGGTCAAGAACTAGTAAGGAAAAGAGTCTGTGCACTCTAGTGGCTTGGGGAATCCAAGGACCACCCTGCCAAGAAATTCTGTTTTAGGAGACTCAGTTTGAGCTCCTCATTGTAATTCTCTGCTTTAAAGACACAATAAAAGAAGGACACCACTGAGAGCTAGACCAGAAACGTAGCCCTGGATGATAGGGTGAACTCCTTATTAATTGTTGTGTTCTTGTGTTTCCTTACTGTGTTTCTCTTGCTGTTTTCCATTTCCTAGTGTCTGTGTATTTTTCAATCTGATCGATCCGTTGCCTAAAATAACATGGACACACACCAACACATGAGTCTTTAATACCTTCATTCAATAATTATTTAACTGAGGTCACTGAAGAGTGATTTTTCAGATCACCAAATCATCTTGGCACGCTCACTTGAAGGAACACAAATGTGTCCCAGGTGGCATAACAAGGCATCCTAGACGTGAAAATTTGGAATTTACTGACCCTCTACGAGCGTCTAGTATGTGTGGCCCAATTTTGGGTCACTTTTGTAGAGAAGTGGCCACTCAAAAGTCTCGTGCCCACAAGATTTGAGCATGATGGTTAATGCCATGATCGGTGTTCGACTGAGGCAGCTTGCAACATTATTGTTGCTTCCCTTTATGTACTTCATATTCAAATGGAATTGTTGCAGGTATGTGGACCACTTCTGATGGTGATCATTCTACAATTTCCCTTACATCTGTATGAATTACAGGGTTCGGTGGTCTGTGTGGATGACCGTTTCCTTCCCCAAAATGTAATGCTTCCATTTTTGGCAGGCCTACACAATGGAATACATCTCTTTGTCATAAGTGGGATACTTACGGACTATGTATGAAAGTGTCTCACTGTGATATGCCATTGGATGCCCCTATTGAGTAAGGACTACCCCAATAGCATAGTCAGAGGCATTTGTCTCCGTCTCAAATGGTTGTTGCAAGTATGGTAATGTGAGCATTGGTGCAGTGAAAAGGTATGTTTCAACTCTGTGAATGCCTTCTGTTGAGATTTATACCAAAAGAAATTTTCTTTCACTCCTCCCCTGGTGACTTGACTCAAGGGCCAAGCGATATGAGAGAACCCCAACACAAACCTGCGGTAGAAATTGGCAAGACCCAGAAAGTTGCAGAGCTCTGTCAAAGTGGTTGGGGCTAGCCAATCCCGAATGACTTGGATCTTGGCTAGATCCACATGCACCCCCCATTCATTAATAATGTATCCCAGATACTGAACCTGGGTCATGAAAAAAGTGAATTTCTCCAAATTAGCATAGAGCTTTTGTTGCTGCAGTGTTAGGTGAACCCGTCGAATGTGGTGGAAATTCTCTTCCCAACTTTGTCTGAAGATGAGGATGTCATCCAAGTATACCACTACAAAAGAGTTGGTGAATGTTAGGTCCCTATACTACTAAAGTAACCCATTATTGTTATTAGTGCAACCCCCTTATTGTATTAGTGTGCCCATATAGTCCCCATGTTGTTATTATTATGCCCCATAGGAGTCCACTATTGTTATTGTTGTGCCCCTACAATATTATTGTTATGTAGGCTCTGATTATATTGGGACCCCTTAGACTCCTATATATATAAAGGAGGTCTTTTCATTTGTATCATCCAATACTTGTTGATTTATGTAATGTAAAGGAGGTTTCCCCCTCGAAGAGGCTGATTTTTAAGTCGTTGATCTATCTTTTCTATCTTTTTGCGAGTTGGTTTCATAACATTTGGTATCAGAGGTTTGAATTCTAAGGTTTTGTTGCTCAAACAGGTCATCGTGGCATTTTCGATATAACATTTTCTCTATGAAGTTTCAGAAGATAAAACAAACACCCATTTGATCCGAAATCATTATGAACCTTGGGTCCGAATTTCGGATCTTGTCTCGCTATATTTTCATAGATATGATCTGAGGAAGTTAGGGTTTTTGCAAGCTTCAAAATTCCATTGCAAATAGGTCATCGTGGAATTTGAGCTATAATTCTTCTTCTACGAAGGTTCAGACTCTGAAATTGAAACCCATTTGAGTCGAAATTTCATGAAGGTTGGGCTTGACTTGCAGATCTTGTTTTGCTACATTGTCGGAGATATGGTCCAATACATTTAGGTTTTTTGCAGACTCTCGAATTACATCCCAAACATGTGACCTAGGGAAAATCGTCCTAACTTTATCTTTGAGCATCATATTGAGATTCATAAAAAGTTACAGAAATAGGACATCTTGTTGTTTTTAGTGTATAGGTTACAGGTCCTAAGGTCGAAACAGTGACACATGGCACTTCGTATAATTTAGATCTATTGACCTAGTCTATAATTAGGTCATCGTGGGAGGTTTAGCATAAACCTTCCTTGGAGAATCCAATCTTGATCAGACTTATGCGGTTGGAAAGAGGATGCAGAGAGCTACTGTAGGACATAATTTCAGACCATCAAAATCCGAAATTACAGAGATACAACAGATTCAATATTGAGCTCCTACAAAGTGAAAAAAGGTGTGTAGTTGTTTTAAAGTTTTGCATAAGTTTGGTTGAAAAATTATTTTGAAGGAATCAAAGGGAATGGAAGCTAAGATGGATGGTATAGAAGAAAAACTTAAAGGCGACATGTAAGATTTGAATATTGACAAAGTTACTTCAAGAAATGCTTACTAATGGTGAAAGGGTAGTAAAGGAAACGCATGATGAGAAAAAAAGAAATGTTAATCATGATTTCATAGACTCTAATGTTGGATTGAAGACCCACCATGTTCCAAAGATATATATGAGGAAGTTTCATGGAAAGGATCCCATAACATGGATACTACAGATGGAGCAATAATTCGATCTCCATAATGTGCAAAACACACAAAAGGTGTGCATTGCAATTTTATATTTGGAACCAAATCAGTTTGTATGGTATCGATGGCTTTTCTCTCGTAAACAATTTGTCACTTGGGCAATTTTTATGGAAAAAATTATAGCACATTATGAGGATACAAAAAGAAACACCTTTTTTTTCCAATTGATAAATCTCAAAACAAAAGGGTTCAATGATGGAGCACATTGAGGACTTCCAAAAATTGAATATACGGGTAAAATATATTCCAGAGGAGCATAGGATTGATTTGTTCGTAGGGAATTTAAAGTATAACATCCAACATGAGGTTCGCCTTTGGGAACCTAATTCATTGGAGAAGGCATTCAGGTTGGCAAGAAAAATGGAAAGCAAAATTATGGCAACAAGGAAGCCAGCCGCTCACAACTATAAAGATGGAAGTGTTGTTTCTCCTATCCTTTCACCACCTACAAGGTTGACACCACAACAATTGGAAGAAAAAAGAGAAAAAAGGCTTTGTTAAAATTGTGATAGAAAATACACTAAAGGTCATAAGTGTGTTGAGAAGAAATTAATTTACATAAATGGGGAAAGGAGCAAGAAAAGGAACAAAAAACGTCAAAAGAAGAGGATATACACCAGGAACCAATCCCAGAGAAAGAAGAAATGAATCTGACCATATCTTGTAATGCATTGACAAGAATTACCACTCCTCAAACTCTCAAGATAGAAGGGCATATCAAGAAGAAATAGGTAATAGCGTTGATTGATTTGGGTAGTACCCATAATTTTATTCATTATAAGATAGCCAAGGAATTGAATTGCTTCCTAAATACAACACAAGAGTGTCAAGTAATGGTTGAAAATGGAGGAATCATAAATTGCTCTGCAAAGTGCCATAATATCAAGCTATCCATGGGAGAACGTGTCTTGAATATTCCAATGCTTTCCATTCCAATGGTGGTGCAGATGTTGTACTAGGAGTCCAATGGCTACAATCTTTGGGTACGATAGATTTTAATTTTCAAGAACTTTTCTTGAAATTTTTTTGGGAAGGAAAGGAATTTGAATTAAGGGGTATCGAAGGGAAACCGAGAAAGATAATCATATATAACAGCATGACAAAGCTTCTAAAGAAAGAACAACGGAGCATAATTGCACAATTATGGTCACTAGATGTTCCCACATTGAAATCGTCTATTTCTCTAGATCTCCAAAACATTTTGGACAATCATTCCAAGGTATTTGAGAATCCAAAAGGCCTCCCACCTATTCGTGATCATGATCATGTTATTCATTTGATTCCAGGTACTGTTCCCCCAAACATCACGCCTTACAGATATCCATATGCCCAAAAGAGTGAAATTGAACGTATGATTGAAGAAATGGTAGAGGTTGGTATAATTCAACTTAGTCAAAGTTCTTTATGTGCTCCAGTGGTATTGGTACACAAGAAGGATGGATCATGCACATGTTCTCGATTATAGGGAGCTCAACAAGCTTACTATTAAAGATAAATTTCTCATTCTTGTCATTGATGAATTATTGGATGAATTACATGGAGCAATTTACTTCACTAAGTTGGATCTTCATTCAAGATATCATCAAATCAGAATGAAGACTGAATACATTCCAAAAACAACATTTAGAACTCATGACGGTCATTATGAACTTTTGGTCATGCCTTTTGGCCTTACCAATTCACCTGCTACATTTCAAGGTTTGATGAATTCCATTTTCAAACCCTTCCTAAGAAAATTTGTGTTAGTATTTTTTGATGATTTACTAATCTATAGCAAGTCTTGGAAGGATCATGTTCAACATGTTGACAGGGTGCTCAAACTATTGGAGGAGAAACAATTATATGCAAAAAGCTCCAAATGTTTCTTTGCAGTACAAGAGGTGGAATGTTTGGGTACTCAGTTAGCTCATAGCTCATCTTATCATCCTCAATCTGATGGGAAAACTAAGATAGTGAAAAAAATTGGAACGATATCTTTGTTGCTTTGTATCTGATAAACAAACACAATGGGTCAAGTGGTTGCCTCTAGCTGAATGGTGGTATAACACTTCCTTCCATACTGTAGCAAAAATGACCCCATTTATGGCACTTTATGGATATCATCCACTATCCATCACATCATCTTTAAAATAAAATTCTAAGGTTCAAGCAGTGGAAGATCACATCGAGCATCAGCAACAAGTTCTCAAATCTTAAAGGATAACCTCACCTTCGCGCAGAATAGAATGAAACAATAGGCATATCAACACTGCAACGAAAGAACTTTTGATGTAGGTGACAGGGTATTTCTACAAATACAACCATACAAACAAATGTCCCTCAAGCAAGCTAAGAAGGATAATAAATTATCACCAAAGTATTATGGTTCATACAAGGTGTTACAAAATATTGGTACTATGGCATACAAATTGGAGCTTCCTGCATCTTCCTGAGTGCACCCAGTTTTCCTTCATGCTTAGAGAAGGTTATAGGTGAGAAGATCCCAGTTCAAACAATATTGCCAGAACTCGACGAGGAAGGAAAAATCATATTGGAACCAAAAGCAGCCACAAAAACAAAAATTGACAGCTACGGAATCGATCAATTTTAGAGTATCTCATCAAGTGGAAGAACCTACCCGCAGAAGATTCCACATGGGAGGATGAGAATTTTATACAAAAGCATCCAAAAATACTCAAGCGTTGAGGACAACACTTTTTGAAGGAGAGGGGCATGTTAGGTCCCTATACTACTAGTGTAACCCCTTGTTGTTATTAGTGCAACCCCCTTATTGTATTATTGTGCCCATATAGTCCCCATGTTGTTATTATTATGCCCCATAGAATCCCACTAATTTTATTGTTGTGCCCCTACAATATTATTGTTATGTAGGCTCTGATTTTATTGGGACCCCTTAGACTCCTATATATAGAAAGGAGGTCTTGGCATTTGTATCATCCAAGAATTGTTCATTTTTGTAATGTAAAGGAGGTTTCCCCCTCAAAGAGGTTGATTTTTAAGTCGTTGATATATCTTTTCTATATTTTTTTGAGCTGGTTTCATAACAGTGAATGGTCATAAGATGTCATCCATCGACCTCATGAAGTTTGTAGGAGCATTGGTCAACCTGAAAGGCATAACCAACCATTCAAAAAGTTCCTCCTTGGATTTTAAGGTGGTATTCCACACATCAGATGGTTCAATTGATACATGGTGATATCCGGACTTCAAGTTGATATTACTGAAATATTTTTCCCCCTTCAGTTCATCCAGAAGGTCATCACTCCATGGGATTGGGTACCTATTCCAAACAATGATCTTTTCCAGTGCCCAATAGTCAATACAGAGTCTCCAAGTCCCATACTTATTCTCTACCAACACGATCAGGTTCCCACATGGTGATGAACTCAACCGGAAGTGAACTTTCTGCAGCAGCTCTTGAATCTGCCTCTTGATTCCGTCGTTCTCCAGAACAAAATGTTGATAGATTGTTCCATTGGGAAACGGTGCACCTAGGGTTAGATCGATGGAGTGCTTGACCTGACAGTGGAGTGGCACCCCTGCGGGGGAGATGAAGATGTCCTCTTACTCCTCCACGACCTTGTCCATATGTTGTTGTCATGTGGAGGGGCCCTATTCAAAGGTCATGGCCACCATATTCTTCTTTCCCTGAGGGCGTATTAGCAAGAAAAAAAATCTGGGTTGTGGAAATGAGGTTACTGCATTGTTTTGCAGTAACCAAAGAGATGGTAGTAGGCGGTGCAACCTCTGGTATCCTGTACAACTTATTTCCCAAGGTAACAATAACAGCACGAGGCCTTGACTCATACACATCATGTCGCTTCCACAAGTATGGTTGGCCTAATAATACATCACAAATATCAAGGGGAGCAATATCACATAATACCTCATTCTTGAAGGGCTTGACGTTGTATGGAAGGTCGCACTGCTCGCTCACGCAAGGATCCCGTCCTTGGTGAGGCCACCTGATGGTGTATGGTTGTGGGTGTGTTGTGGTCGGTAAACCCAACCACTTCACCACCTCTGCTGAAATGAGGTTCTTTTGGCTCCTGCTGTCGACAATGAACTATAGCGGGGAACCCTTTACCCACATCTAGGAGTGGAAGAGGCGCTCCTCCTCCTCTAGATCTTTGAGTTCCTCCTTCCGAACCGTCGTGGTGGAAACAGTGGCATTGGGCTCTGCATCGATAATCTTCTTCCCTTTGTCATTCTCCTTGTCAAGTTCTGACTCAGAGTCAGAACATGCATCTAATTCTGAAGCCTTTAGCTCGGCCACTAGTGACTGCTTGGCCCGACACTCACTTGTGTTGTGAGTGGAGCTCTTATGCAACTCACACCACTTTCTTGTGTCCTTCTTTGGCTTCACAATGTTGTTCTTTTCTTGCGGCTTTTGCGGGTAGTCGTAGGCTGCCCCGCCTTGGATTTGTCCTTTGTTATGTGGTTTGGGGGCACATTTCCCTTACTTTGGATGCACAAATCCAAAGTCTCACTTCTTCTGTTTAAACTTCTGCTCAATTTTGATGGCGTATCGGCATGTCGTGTCGAGCGAGGAGATGTCCAGGAACTCCATCTCATCCTGGATGTACCTGTGTAGGCATCTGCAGTACTTGAGTACCGAATGTTTCTCAGAATCCTTGATACCCAACTTCGTACGAAGGGTATGAAAAACATTGGTAAACTTCGGCATATCTTGGTCCCTTCCCTGCCGCAGCATGGGAAACTTTATGTATTTATCGTCATAGCTCCCGACAAGGTAGTAATTCTCCTTGATGGCATCTTGGAATGAATTCCAAATGGGTGCGGCTGAAAATAGTGAGGTCGTACTTTTATCCTACTACTCACGGTAGGTTTCCCACTAGTCCTTGATGTGGGGGGCGGCTTTGAGAAGATCAAAAGTAATCTTTTCCTGACTGGAAAAATCATGAACATAAGAATATCCTTCTAGAAAATTTAACCATTTATCTACAGCATCTACATCTATTTGGCCCTCAAATATGGGAATGTCAAAGTTTAATTGTACCTTAAAAGGAATGGAGCCTCCAGAGTGGCTGTTGGATGTGGATGCATCGTCGGTGGGTGACCGTTGAAGGATTTGGAAAAAGTTATCCATCATCGGGTTCCTTTATTTCTCGAGTGCCTCCTTGAGCAATATTTCGATAGGATCTCCTGCTCCCTCATATTTATTTTCTTCCCCCATGGGCGTTCGTTGGGGTTTGCGAGGTTGATCTTGCAAAGGTTCAACTAGATAGAACCCTAACACCTTATAGCTTGACCTCATTGGGGACATGCAAAGAAAAAAAAAGAAAAAGCAAACCGCTCTGATACCACTGATCTGGATTTAAATATGAATGAAACAAATTACAGATATAACAATAAATACAAACATGTAGCATAAATAACACTTCATTTCATTAATATCAAATACTGAAATATTCTTACAAACATAATGGAAATAAGACTAGCTCGGGCGATGGTAGCTTATCTTTGAGAAGAGATGTGGCAGCTACATGCCTTAGAACTATGTTACAGTGAGGCTCAAAGGCCTATTTATTATTCAAAAACAATGGAAAACCCTCAACATCCAAAAACCTAAACCTAGTAGATGAAGTGCTAAACTATGGGCCCCGTTTGGGTAAATTGGTACATCAACTTCCCAAGGTCGTAACTTTGGCATATGATCTTCGTTTCACGCGCACAATACCTCGTTAGAAAGATCTATTTGAGAACTACAACTTTTGAATGGAAACCATTGGTCCATGACCTTTGATGGCCCCATTTGTTTCAAAAAAACGTCGTTTAGGGCCTCAAAACGGCTCTAGAAGTTTAGGACCCGAAAAATTGCCAAAAATAGTAAATTGTGCTACAAAGAAGGAAACTGAAAAACTGAAAGAAACAATGGTGGGGGTCCAAAGTGGATAGGTGTGTGGCCACCAATATCCACCTAGATCACACAGTCTAGTTCAGGAGTTACTAGGTCAGTGGCTTCATGCATCCTCAGTCTAGTTCAGGGACCACTACACCATGTTTTTGTCAATTTGGAGATCCACCCCACTCAGCTTCAAATCCAATCTGGCCATCCCACATAAATTGAACCCATCTCATCAAAGTTATCAATAAATTGCAAGGCTAGGCTGAAAATACTGTCACACATGGAAAAACCCATGCCATGGTAGAAAAGAAACACATGCAATCCCATGCATGCCAAATCAAGCAAGGAAAATACACATGCAAGTTGATACTTGCAATGAATTATGTTTTAGTTGCTTGATCATGCCTTTATCTACTTGATCTTTGCTTCCTCTTGCCTACTTTTCCTTTCTTTCTCCAATGCCAAAGTGATCCAAGAAAATTCTACGTGTCCAAGAGTATGAGAGAGAGAGAATAATGAAGAGCTCCAAATCTAAACCGACAAAAGGTTACCAACTAATCCTCATAAGCCTTTTTATGAATGAGGCCTCTATTTTCTTCATTTTCCATTATTTTCTTTCATTTTCCTCCTCACATGAAACCTATGATCTTTCACCTCCTTTTTGTCCTAATTCCATTATTTTCATAAATAATTGTGCCAAAAATTCCATTTTTCCTTTCCAAAGCCTTAGTCATTGCCTTTGCCCATTTCCTTATCCACAAAAAACCAAATGAAAAACCCCTAGGATGTCTTGCCCAACATTCAACTCGAAATAAGTGTCCCATTCATCCATGGTTATTTTTTTTTACTTTTATTACATGGAATTTTCACCATCGTTGTTATAGAACCCTCCCCCTTAAGGGACACCGTCCTCGGTGTTCAATCACTCATATACCTCAGCAACCTACTGAAAGAAGACATACTGCCTACGGAGCTTTATAACACAACTCGATCCAGTATTTACAATGAAATATCTGCTCAAGAGAAGAACATCATGACAACATGACAACATACCACATAGTGGAGCTTTATATCACAGCTCATTATGGTATTTATAATGATCATCCTATTGAGTGCCAATCCAGATGACATCATAACATCATGATAACATAACCACATGATAGCATAATAACATGATAACATAACCATAATGACATGAAACCCATACCGCATAGTGGACCTTTATAACATAGCTCATTACGGTATTTACATCCATACACATGGGAACATATAGGAACATCATCATAAATATAGATACCAAAACACATGCTAAATTATATACCAAAACATATATCAAACATACAGTAGTCGTCATATCTAAGCACATTTCAAAACATCATATAGCATATATAAAACCATCATAAAGCATATATCTAATCACCATAAAGCATATACCAAACCACCATAAGAAAATACAAAACCACCATAAGTAAATACCAAACCATCATAAGCAAATACCAAACCACCATATGAAAATACCAAACCATCATGTCAAGCTACTTTGCCTCAACCGGCAAACAAGGAAGGATACATGGCTCACATCTGATCTATCATCTCCCATGTAGATTCATAGGGCCTAAAGTGCTTCCATTTCACTTTAGCTTGCTCAATTTCTCGGCTCCGCAGCATGAGAACATTTTTTTGTAATATACACTGAGGCTCTAGCTGTAATTCTCCATCTGGTTCCATCTGCAATATAGACCAGTCAATTACACAATCAGCGTCCTTAACATACTTATTAAGCAAAGATACATGGAAAACATTGTGGACTTTCACTTTTGGAGGTGGTGCAAGTCTATAGGTTACTGGCCCAATCCTCTCAATGATACTAAAGGGTCCACAAAACGGTGGTGCCAGTTTGGCACATGATCCAAACAAGCAAGGAGCTTTTCTTCAGTTTGATGTGCAAGTACACCTGTTCCCCAACCTAGAACTCCTTGAATAGCATGTTCCTATCTTCATAACACTTATGCATATCATGTGTTGCCTTTAGATTCTTCTTGATCACCTACATCAATTGTTCCATGTCTACCAACATATCCGGTCCAATCTATACTTTGCTAACCAGATCATTCCAACTAATGGGAGTGTTACAACGCCACCCATACAATGCCTCAAAAGGACTCATCCTCAATGACTCCTGATAACTATTGTTGTATGCGAACTCTACCAAGGGGAGATACTCTTCCCACTTCCATTGTTGATGCATCACATACATCCTCAACATGTCCTCCAATATCTTGTTGACCCTCTTTGTCTGTCCTTCTATTTTTGAATGATAAGTTGTGTTGAAGGCCGACTCTGTGCCCAAACCTGCAAATAACTCCTTCCAAAACTTGTAAGTGAACTTCGCATCCCTGTATGACACAATCTTCTTCAGAACACCATGTATTCTAACCATATCTTTGATAAACACCTATGCCACATCACTAGCTAAGAATGTAAACTTCACTGGAATGAAGTGTGCAACCTTTGTTAACCTATCCACAATGACCGTGATGGAATCATGCTACTTCACTATCTTCAGCAACCCTATGATCAATTACATGGAAAATACTTCCCATTTCCATTCTGGAATCACAATCGGTTGTAGCAGTCCACCTGGATGTTTACACTCTTCTTTCACTCACTGATAGTCGAAGCATCTAGCCATGAACTCTGCTACATCCCTCGTCAAATTCAGGCAATAGTAATATCTCTTCATCGCTCTCAGTGTCTTTTGATAACCTGGGTGACTTGAATATGGTTTTACATGAAACTCCCTCAATATCACCTTCTTGAGATCACTATTATCTGGTACATATATCATGTCTCGGAACCTGACCAATCCATCTATTGTAAGACAATAGTCCATGCCATGTGCACCTGCACCTGTACCTATACATGTACCTGTACCATGACCTGTACCTGTACTATCACCCTGCTGCAACCTGTGCACAATCTCCATATACCTAACATCCTACTATCCTACCTGCAAGATCCTATCTTGTAAGTTTGTCCCATAGGAGCTCACAGCTGCCAAGTGATATACATGTACCCATCTGCTGAGAGCATCTCCCATCATGTTCTCTTTACCTTTGATGTACCTGATTTTGAAATCAAACTCGCTGATTGTTGCCAACCATCTAGCTTGCCTAGCGTTCAGATTTGGTTGGTCAAACAAATACCTCAACCCAATGTGATCACTCATAAGCATAAACCGCTTGCCAAGAAGACAATGCCTCCACATCTTCATTGCATGTATAATCACTGCTAACTCAAGATCATGTGTCGGTTAGTTCTTCTTGTTCTTGTTCAGTTTCCGCAACTCCTAACGTACCACATTTCCATCCTGTATAAGGACTCCAACAATCCCTCTCTTGCAATCATTTGTGCATACCACAAATTCTTTGTCCCGATCTGTAATCTGTAGTACTGGTGCACATGTCAACAACTGCTTAAGCTGCTTACAGGATAAGAAATTAGTGATAAGTTCCTAATGAACCTCCTATAATAGCCTGCCAGACCCATGAAATATCTCACCTCATCCACATTCTTAGGAGCTACCCACTCCATGATGGACCTTATCTTCTCTGGATCTATTGCAATGCCCTGCTTAGAGACCACTTGCCCCAAGTAGTGTACCTCAGTCTAAAAGAAATTGCACTTGCTAATATTAGCATACAATTGATGCTCTCTGAACAACCTCAATATCGCTGCTAAGTTCTCGGCGTGCTCTTCCTCTTTCTTAGAATATACCAGTATATCATCAATGAACACAATAACAAACTTATCCAAATATGGACGCAACACACTATTCATCAAACACATGAATGTAGTTGGAGCATTAGTTAAGCCAAATGGAACAACAACAAACTCATAATTCCCATACCTGGTCCTAAACGCAGTCTTGTAAATGTCCTCCTCTTTGATGTGTACCTGATGGTATCTAGATCTCAAGTCAATCTTTGAGAACACTACTGCTCCCTTCAGCTGATCAAACAAGTCATCAATCCTCAGCAAAGGATATATGTTCTTGATAGTCACTTTGTTCAACTACCTGTAATCAATGCATAATCTGAGGGTACCATCTTTCTTCCTCACAAACAAGACCGGTGCACCCCAAGGTGATACAATTGGCCTAAAGTATCCCTTGTCCAACATTTCACTTAGCTACAATTTTAACTCAACCAACTCAGGTGTGCTCATCCTGTAAGGTGGTTTCGATGTTGGAGCTACCCCTGGCACTAACTCAATCGAAACGTCTACCTCCCTGTGAAGTGGAAACGCTATAATGTTCTCAGGAAATACATCCTAAAACTGCTACAACTCTGGATATATGTTCAACACATTTGCATCCTCAACCTCCTTACCCTTATCACTAGAAGTGTGTACTAAAAATAGCTTGCACCCTTTCTTGCGGCAACTCTTTGCTTGCATAGTTGTCACCATGCTAACTAATGTGGCTTTCTTCTTACCTTGCAAGACTCTTGGTTCTCCGTTGTCATCAACACACTCAATATCTTTTTCATAACAGTCTACCTTGGTTATATGTAGATACAACCAATCCATGCCCAATAACATATTGTCTGATCCCAACAGTAACACATTCAAATTTGTTTTTGTAGGCATACCATTTAAATCAAATGTGCAAGCTCTTACCCAATGATGAACTCGCTTCCTTGTACCTATAGCCAACTACACTAACCAAGACTCTGCATGCAATTCCTTATTCAAACCACACTTGTCCACCAAGTCATGACTAACATAGCTATAATTAGATCCAGGGTCAATCAAATTAGAAATAACTTGATCACAGAGCTTATCGTCCATCTCAATGATAGATGTATGATGTTCTTCTTGCCTGTTGTCCACTGTTGCATAGATATGTGGAATACTCTGGCCAACATCCCCAACAGTTTGCGCCTCATGTGCATTGTATATCTTAGGCCTTCCACCCTAATGTTACAGACAATATCTCCTAAGGTGTTCCTCACCACATGTCCAACACTCCAACCGACCAGTGCCCTCACCTCTATGTTGTTGTTGTTGTTGTTTTTGTGACTGATGTCCCTGTCTAGCTACATTAAATCTCTTTTGTGTAGCCACATTTTCTTTCCCATCTGCATGTTGAGGCCTTGTCCTCTTAGGCTGCTATTTATCTCTACCTTTGTATTTTCCCTTCCGTCCATGCTGATATTCATTCTTACGCTTTGATCACTCATCAAAATGCTTCAGTTTCCCAATAACTTCCTCAAGTGACCAAGGCTCATCATACTCAATCTGATCTCTAAACACTATTGGAAATCCAAAGAAAAACCTCTGAAATTTAGCCTTCTCATCAGTAAGATGTGATAGTTCCAGAAACTTGGTCGTGTACTCTTCGTCTATCATTGATCCATATTTAACTCATATAATTATTTAGCCTTACCATCATAGTACCTTTCTGGCAAGTACTTCTTCCTGAAAAGCCTCTTGAATTCCTGCCAATTTGGGCCATCTGTCCTGATGTCTCTAACTTGTTTAACATCTTCCCACCAGATGTTTGTTTTACCTTTCAATATGAAGATAGCTAGTTTAGCCTTCATGTTATCTATGTAATCATGCAACTCAAAGAATTTATTCATCCCAAGTATCCAAGCCTCTGCATCTTCCAGCTTCTTCATATCTCCATCAAAAGTAGGTGGTTCTGCTTTCTTGAATTCACCCGGAAAGTATCCCCTATCATTCCTCCTGTAAGGATGATAATGATGACGATCGTGATGTATATGAGAACCAGAACTAGAATAATACACGTACTTATTGCCCCTCCTTTCCGGAGTGTCCAAAAACCTGTCATCTATCACAATGTCAGATCAATCTGACCTGTGTCTACCAGGAGATCTACTTCCATATGCTCCATTAGTCCCATCCTCATGTGCATGGCTGATCCGAAGCGGTCACTGTAGTTCTGACAAACTCTGAAGAAGTATATCATTGACCTCTGATTGCTTCTCTTGTGCCTGTATGATCTGATCATTATCTTCCTTACAACTCCTTATATCTTCCTTCAATCTTCTCAATGTATCAGACAAATCAGAAGTATGCCCCACACCATGCTACTCATCTGATGCGTAGGGAGATTCTACATAATCTACCACCTTGCTATCCATTTGATCTTTCTCTTTTTGCAATGCATAATATGTCAGATAAACCAAATCACAACAAACCAACGTACCTTAGTATAGCTCGCAGAGGATACCTTGTCTGCAAGATCACCAAATTAGTGTGATACATGTATTACATAATCATAACAACACATCGACTTACACAAGTAAATGTATCAAAACATAAACATCACTCTAACTAGGATCCAGTTTTCAATGCAAGGCCATATCAACAATGCATGCTATGACCTCATGCATGAAAACAACCATTACTCCATTATACACATTGCTACATGCAACCAAAAATATGCATAAGTAATGCTTAGCCAACTACAAATATGCATAAACGCATGTAATAAAACATAATTGATTAGTTCTTGCAATCAATTTACAAGACTGATACATGTAATCAAAATATTCAAAATGTAACCTAACATACAAGGATGTAAGTATGTGACATAAAATCAACATGTAAGCGACAAATAACCATACATAGTCAGTCACATACTCATGTCAAATATTGTTTACGAAAACAACATCAATTTCTCCATGATAACCATGCTACAACACTAATCCAACATAAATCAATTGCAACAAGTATATAAGTGTAAGAGACACACATGCAGCTGACATGCATCATGACTAACACATTCAACCCATCCAGTTCGAGAGTTCAACCATGCTCTAATACCACTCTGTAACACCCTTCTCTCACATCCACCCAAGTAACCATGCCAACCAGTGTAAACATGAGATGAGAGGCTACTATGATCAGATTTGACCTCCTAGGTGTTATGAAACGAACTCACAAAAAGATAGAAAAGATAGATAAACGCCTTAGAATTAAGCCTCTTCGAGGGGGAAACCTCCTTTAAATTACACAAATGAACAATTCTTGGATGATACAAATGAAAAGACCTCCTTTCCATATATAGGAGTCTAAGGGGTCATAATACAATTAGAGTTGACATAACAATAATAATGTAACTACACAATAATAACAATAGTGGGCTTCTATGGGGCACAATAATAACAATATGGGGACTACATGGGAACAACAATATAATAAGGGGGTTGCACTAATAACAATAAGCGGTTACACTAGTAGTATAGGGACCTAACATGCCCCTCTCCTTAAAAAAGTATTGTCCTCAATGCTTGAGTAGTTATGGATGCTTCTGTATAAAATTCTTGTCCTCCCATGTGGAATATTCAACGGGTAAGTTCTTCCACTTGATGAGATACTCTAAAATTGATCGATTTCGTAGTTGCCGCGTTCTTCTTTCTGTGACTGCTCCAGGTTCCAATATGACTTTTCCTTCCTCGTCAAGTTTTGGAAATGTTGTTTGAAATGGGATCTTCTGCAACTTTTGAATGAGTTCCCACCCTACTTATACATTCTTCCATTCATCACTTGCTTTGTTTATCGAATTTGGTTGGATAATTATACCAACCTCTAACATTTCTACAACCATACATTCAATTTCACTCTTTTGGGCATATGGATATCTATAAGGCTTGATGTTTGGAGGAACACTTCCTGGAATCAAATGAATAGCATGATCATGATCATGAATAGGTGAGAGGCCTTTGGGAGTCTCAAATACCTTGGAATGATTGTCCAAGGCTTTTTGGAGATATGGAGAAATAAAAGATTTTGATGTGGGAACCTCTAGAGAACATAATTGTGCAATTACACCTCGTTGTTCTTTCTTTAAAAGCTTTGTCATTCTGTTAGAGCTGATTATGTTTCCCGGTGATACCCCTCAATTCAACTTCCTTTCCTTCCGAAGAAAATTTCATGAGCAGTTCTTGAAAATTAAAAGATATTGTACCCAAGGATTGCAGTCATTTGACTCCTAGTACAACATCAACACCACCCATTGGAATGGAAAGAATTAGGCTATTCAATACATATTCTCCCATGGATAGCTTGATATTATGGCACTTTCCAGAGAAATTTATGGTTTCTCCACTTGCAACCATCACTTGACATTTTGGACCTGGATATAGGAAGCAATTCAATTCCTTGGCTATTTGACAATGAATAAAATTATGGGTATTGCTTGAGTCAATCAACACTACTACCTTTTTCTTCTTGATATGTCCTTCTATCTTGATAGTTTTAGGAGTTTTAATTCCAACCAATGCATTACAAGATATGGTCGGATTCATTTCTTCTTTCTCCAGGGTTTTTTCCTGGTGTATATCTTCTTCTTTTAACGTTTCTTGTTCCTTTTCTTGCTCCTCTTCCCCATCTATGTAAATTAATTTCTGCTTAGCACACTTATGACCTTTAGTGTATTTTCTATCAAAATTATAACAAAGCCCTTTTGCTCTTTTTTCTTCCAATTGTTTTGGTGTCAACCTTGTAGGTGGTGAAAGGCTAAGAGAAACAATAGTTCCATCTTTATACTTATGAGTGGTAGGCTTCCTTGTTGTCATAATTTTGCTTTCAATTTTTCTTGCCAACCTGTATGTTGTATCCAATGAATCAAGTTCCCAAAGGTGAACCTCATGTTGGATGTTATCATTTAAATTCCCTACGAAGACTTCAATCATATGCTTCTCTAGAATATCATTTACCCTTATATTCAATTTTTGGAAGTGCTCAATGTGCTCTACCATTGAACCCTTTTGTTTGAGATTTATCAATTGGCTAAAGAAGGTGTTGCTCTTTGTATTCTCATAATGTGATATCATTTCCTCCGTGAAAATTGACGAGGTGATAAGTTGTTTACGAGAACAAATCCCTCTATACCATACAAACTGATCTGGTTCTAAATATAAAGATGCAATACGTACCTTTTGTGTGTTTTGCACATTATGTAGATCAAAATATTTCTCCATATGTAGTATCCATGTTACGGGATCATTGCCATCAAAATTTCTCATATCTATGTTTGGAATATGCTAGGTCTTCAATCCAATGTTAGATTCTATGAAATCATGATTAACATTAATTTTTTTCTCATCATGAGTTTCCTCTACTACCTTTTCGCCATTATGAGGCCTTTCTTGTAGTAGCTTTGTCCCACCTTCCTTCAAACCTTCCATGTCTTTCTTCAAATATTCCATTCCTTTCTTCCAATATGCTTTCATACCATCGATATCAACTTCCATGGCATAGATAAAACTATTTATCTTAGTTTCGATCGCATTCTTCAAATCATCCATCCATTTTTGGTTACTAGGTGTTTCTATTTT
Source organism: Pinus tabuliformis (assembly GCA_031772625.1). Classification (NCBI taxonomy): domain Eukaryota; kingdom Viridiplantae; phylum Streptophyta; class Pinopsida; order Pinales; family Pinaceae; genus Pinus; species Pinus tabuliformis. The sequence goes on from CM062819.1 coordinate 1,117,855,538, forward strand.
CTTGATTCGAGTCATTATTTTTCTTGCTTTTATCATCTCGATCTTCAATATGTCGTGTCTCTGAAATTTCAGATCTCCAAGGTCTAAAATTATGACTTGCAGTAGCCCTCTGCGTCCTCTTTCCAATGACACCAGTGTGATCGAAATTGGATTCTCCAAGCAAGAGTTATGCCCAATCTCGTAATATGACCTACTTATATACTTTTTTTGTAGAGCAAACTTATACGAAGTGCCACATGTTATTATTTCGACCTTAGGACCTAAAACCGATACATAGAAAACTACAGATTATCCTCTTTCTATAACTTCTTACGAAATTTCAATCTGATGCTCAGAGAGAAAGTTATGATGACTTTCCCAAGGTCACATGTTTAGGATGTACTTCGGAAGCCTGCAGAAACCCTACATGTCTTGGATTGTATCTCCGAAAATATAGAGAAACAAGATATGAAATTCGGGCCCGAGCTTCACCAAGTTTTCGACTCGAATGGATTTTAATTTTAGAGTCTGAAGCTTTGTAGGAAAACAATTATAGCGAAAATTCCACGATAGCCTGTTTGAGATGGAATTCTGGAGTTTTCAAAAACCCTAATTTCCTCAAATCAGATCTCCGAGAATCTATCAAGACAAGATCTGAAATTCGGACCCAAGGTTCAACAAGATTTCGTATGAAATGGGTTTTTTTTATCTTTTGAAATGTCGCAGGAAATATTTTATAGAGAAAATTCCACGATGACCTGTTTGGAGTAGAGAAACCCTAGAATCCAAAGCTCTGATACCAAATGTTATGAAACCAGCTCACAAAATGATAGAAAAGATAGATAAACGCCTTATAATTAAGCCTCTTCAAGGGCACAACCTCCTTTACATAACACAAATAAAAAATTCTTGGATGATACAAATGAAAAGACCTCCTTTTTATATATAAGAGTCTAAGGGGTCATAATACAATCAGAGCTGACATAACAATAATAATGTAACTGCACAATAATAACAATAATGGGCTTCTATGGGGCACAATAATAACAATATGGGGACTACATGGGAACAACAATATAATAATGGGGTTGCACTAATAACAATAAGGGGTTACACTAGTAGTATGGGGACCTAACACTAGGTGACCTTAAGGAAGTGGAATCGACGAAACATCACACACAATCATCCAACATCATCAACAAAACCCTCAGAAGACAAGTCAGCCACTCAGATAACCTAGCCTTAGGTCCCATTGTTGTTCTGGACCTCTGAGGCCATAGTCTCTCTCATGCTATGGGAAAGGAACCAACCAGAGACCTAAATTCACTCTCATAGGCCGGCATGCCAGTGACTGTGGACCAAACTTGCCAGTTCTGTGCTAGTGACCCCAGGATTTAAGCCACTTTTTCACGCCCATAGCCCAGGCCACCGCCCGGAATGGAATGAGAGCTTGAAATAAATAAAAGTATAGGGAAACAATGAAGAAAAAACAATAAATTCAACAAGACCTTAACCATTATCCATGATAGGCATTTCCTCAAACATATCATCGACATGTAACCTACATGTGTAAACAATTGAATTAAGTGTTGGGATTTCATACTTATCTAGGAATCTCTATAAACCATTGTTCCCTCATGTAATTTTCTTCATATTAATCTATTAGATCATAGACATATTATCCATTCACATACAAGTAAAAACATGCTGAGAGCCATACATAGTTGTTGTCATAAAATGTGCATATAACCAACATAATAGGAACAAAAATACAATAAACATATCATCCATCAAAATCCATATATACACCAGTAAATTTACACATGAAAATCAATGGAATGAATTTCTCATTAATCAATGCAATGAACCAACCAGTGATGGGACTACCACATTCCACCCGACCATAGATTGGTTGATCCAAGTCTCTCTTCATCCAATCACCCCCATGCCATATTCCAAGCATGAATGTGGGACTCATAGAACACATCAAAAACACCAATCAATGTGGATGCCACCAGAGTTCTCTGCCTACACCATGAGGAATTTGAGTGCCTCCTAGTCTCTTATGATTTACCATGCATCCATAGTCTGATCCAAGGGTCACTAAGCACTACACCAATACACACTCTCCAGAATTTACTATGCATTCCATCCCGGAATCATTAGGCCCAACGGAGAGAAAATCCACCTCTTGACTTTATCGTATATCTCACCATTCACCGAGAAGGATTCCTAGGCCCACCGAGGCACACAATCTGAGTTTACTGCAACCCACAATCCAGTTTAGGGGTTACTAGGCCATGGATTCGTGTATCCTTAGTTTGGTTCAGGGACCACTACACCATGTGTTTGTCAATTCGGAGATCCACCCCACTTAGCTTCGAATCCAATCTAGTCATCCCACATAAACCGAATGAGAGAAACCATCTCATCAAAGCTATCAGGAAATGGCAAGGCTAGGTTGAAAATACTACCACACCTGGAAAAACCCATGCCATGGTAGAAAATAAACACATGCAATCCCATGCATGCCAAATATAGCAAGGAAAATACGCATGCAAGTCGATCCCTGCAATGAAGCCTGATATAGCTATTGTATCCTACCTTTCCCTGCTTAATCTTTTCTTCCTCTTGCCTTCTTTTCCTTTCTTGCTCCAATGCAAAAGTTCTCCAAGAAAACTCTAGGTGTCCAAGAGTATGAGAGAGAAAGAATAATGAAAGAGCTCCAAAGCTAAATTGACAAAAGGTTACTAACTGATCCTCAGAAGCCTTCTTATGAATGAGGCCTATATTTTCTTCATTTTCCATTATTTTCCTTCACTTTCCTCCTCACATGCAACCTGTGACCTTTCACCTCCTTTTTCTCCTAATTTCCATTATTTTCATAAATAATTGTGCCAAAAATGTCATTTTTCCTTTCCAAAGCCTTAATCATTGCCTTTGCCAATTTACTTAGCCATAAACAACTAATTGAACACCCCCTAGGATGTCTTACCCAACATTCAACTTGGAATAAGTGTCTCATTCATCCGTGGTTATTGTTTTTAACTTTTGTTACATGGAATTTTCACCAAGGCTCATACACAAGGGAGATGTGTAATTCATTTAAGTATTAATATAAACTTTATATGTAGCATTTAAAAAATGTTTTTTGTGGTTTATAAATAAAATATCTCCCTATTAAGTAATATTGATGTGTATTTTAAATATATTAATAATTTAAATAAAATACAAAAATATATTGATAATTTAAATAAAATATAACATTTTAATATAACCAAGATAGTCTGTAAGTAAGATATTTCAATGGCCATATTAAATCAAATATTTCAATATTAACTAACTAACTATATATATATATATATATATATATATATATATGAAAAAATTAATTCCTATGGTTAATAAATTTTTAAAAATTTCAAGTAAATTCACTATTTTATATTTTGGCTATATTTTTTTGCCAATTTTGTCTAAAATCTAGTAAATATTTGTTGGAATTTCAAATTTAAGTTGTGTAATCTATACATTTGAAGTGCCCAAAGAGACTTTCAAGACATTGTATTCATTTATGCATTAAAAAATGCATCTATCTATATATTATATAAAGTAATGAAAAAAATTATGATTAAAACATTTTTAAACATTTCAAGTTATTTAACTATTTTATATTTTGGCTATATTTTTTTGCTTAATTTTGTCTAAAATCTAGTAAAGATTTGTTGGACTTTCAAATTTAAGTTGTGTAATCTATACATTTCAAGTGCCCAAAAAGATTTTCAAGATATTATATCCATTTTTGCATTAAAAAATGCAATATATATGTGTGTGTGTGTGTGTGTGTGTGTGTGAATTTTAATCAAAAATTTATCCATAGTATGAGTTGCAAATAGTTTCTCATGTTTTAGACTCAAAAAATATTTACATAAGAAGAGATTTGACCCTTCTAGGTATTTAATATATCTGTGATTAAGATAGATCTATACTAATTATAATTTTTATAGGAATAAAGTAATATTAACATAAATAATACAAATTCTTATGTTAATAAGTTTTGTGTTTTCCTTTAATTTTATGAAGAAATTTAAAACATTGATAACTAAGTGAGGTTATCTTAAAGGATATAAGATTTGGAAATAAGAATCTCGTAATTGGAAAAGTTAAAAACAGTGAAAGATACCAAGTTGATATTTTAGAACTTGGAACTTTTATCCTCATATTTCATCTAAAACATGGATTAAAAAATAAAATTGTCATTACTTTAAATATGAAGATCAAAATGCACTTGCAAGTATGAGAGTAATGTAAATTTTAACCCTGTACAAAAATTACCTGCAAATGAATTCTTCAAACGGAAAGACTATACAATGGTGAGAACATAAAACAAATATACACAAAAATTTTCCCCTTAATCCCTAAATTGGACTACCAAAGTGATTTTTATGATTTTTCATTATATTTCTTTCAATGTTACAATACATATATATACATCTCGAAGCATTCATAAACCCCAATCCATAACCCTAGATTAGAACATAATCGTAGTTCTCGTGACTAGATGTACAAAATACCATGGGAAGAAAACCATCATGCCCAAAACCATGTGCAAAACCTATGCACAAAACCATGGGTAGGTTTGCCCACCATCTTTGGGTCTGCCCCCCATCCTTTGGTCCGCCAACTATTATTGGATCTGCAAAAAAAAATAAAAAAATCTTAGGGTGTTGTCGCTCCCCCTGTGACCCCCCCACTACACCCGACACAACATACAACATGTGACACTGGTCGTGGAAAGAATATAACACATGCCCAACATTCTCCCGCTTGTTGTTTTCTTTCCACACAGTGGGTCAAAGGCGAGCTTAGTCATTGGTCCAGCCCTGCAATGTCCATTGTTTCTCTACACCAAGAAAACTTTCCAGTGCTCACCGACTTCACCAATGCATTTGCAACATTATTCAAAGTGTTCACCTTTACCAACAACACATTTTTGTCCTCAACCATATCCCTCACAAAGTGATACTGAACATCAATGTGCTTTGTCTTCGAATGATAAGCAGGGCTCTTTGCCAAGAAAATTACACTTTGGTTGTCACAGTCTATCATTATAGCTCGTTGTACCAACCCCATACTTGGACACAACCTCTGCAACCAAATTGCTTCCTTGCTTGCATGAGTGGCTTCCACGTATTCATCTTCTATAGTTTAAAGTGCCACTACAGACTGCCTCGTTCTCATCCAACTGACTACTCCTCCAAATAGGTTGAACACATACCCACTTATAGATATTCTCTAATCCATATCTCCAGCCCAGTCTGCATCAACAAAGCCACAAATGTCCAAAAATCTATCCAATCCTGATCTTCCTTTGTAGCACAAACCATAATCACTAGTGCCATGCAAATACCTGAAAACCCACTTCATTGTTGTCCAATGCTCCTTCCCTGGTTTTGACATAAACCTAATCAATACACCCACTGCATGTGCAATGTATGGTATGGTGCAAACAATTCCATACATCAAGCTACCAATTTCACTCGCATATGGAACACGGGACATGTCCTCTTCTATTCCTGTGTCTTAGGACATTGTTCAACATATAACTTTACACCTACAGGAATATGAACCTTCACTAGTTTACTATCCTGCATATTCAACCTCTATTATATTGTCTTGACATACTTCCTCTAGTTTAACCAGAGCTTCTTCTTTTCCCGGTCTCGTTTAATTTCCATGCCCAAAATATAGTTTGCAACACCAATATCCTTCATGTCAAATTTGGAGGAAAATTGAGTCTTCAAATCCTGGATAATTTCTTTGTCATTTCCAATCAGAAACATATCATCCACATACAAGACCAGATAAATAACATGGTGACCAATTAATTTAACATACACACAGTGAACTACTTTACTCTTTGTGAAGCCAAGTCCCCATATATATGTATCAAATTTCCGATACCACATCCTTGGAGATTGTTTCAACCCATATAGTGACTTTTTTAACTTGCATACTAATTCTTTCTTACCCTTCTTTACAAAGCCTTCAGGTTGTTTCATATAGATCTCTTCTTCCAGATCCCCATCGAGAAATGTTCTCTTCACATCCATGTATTATACTTCAAAATCAAAAGCAACAACAATAGATAAAAGTAATCTAATAGAAGCTAACTTGGCAACAAGAGAAAAAATATCACCAAAATCAATTCCTGACACCTAAATATAACCTTATTCTACCAATCGATCTTTGTATTTCTCCATCTTTCCTTCTACATTCATCTTCTTTTGAAACACCCATTTGTTGCCAATGTTTTTCCCTCCATTTGGCAACTCCACCATATCCCAAGCCTCATTATTGTCCAAATATGCCATTTCTTAAACCATGGCCTCTTTCCAGAATCTGTTATCCTTTGAATCCATTTCCTGCCTGATAGTTATCGGATCATCATCAATAATAGATAAAGAGAAAATTGAACATAAATCATATGGACTATACCTCTCTGGCTACCTTCTCTCTCGAACTGATCTTCTCAAAACTGGAGTTTGTGGCTCTTCCTCTTCTGATTCATGTTCTGCTATAGAGTTTGATTCTTTCTCCTTTAGTTCAAACTCTATATTTTCAGGTTCCTTTGGTAGTAATTCATGTTTAATAACATCCTTCACCTCTCTAAACACCACATATCGGTTGTACACAACCTTCCTTGTTTATGGGTTCCAAAGCTTATAACCTTTTAAACCATCCCTATACCCAATAAAGATGTACTTTTCATATTTACTATCTAACTTGGTTCTTTTCTCTTTTGGAACATGTACATATGCATCATATGTAAATACCTTGAGATGTGAGAGAGAGGGCTTCTTACCAGTCCATACCTCATGTGGAGTCTTATCCTCCAACGTTGATGAAGGTGATCTATTAAATAGGTAGCATGTTGTATCCACTGGCTCTACCTAGAATTCTTGTTTTAACATGGCACCATTGAGCATGCTTCTTTCCTTTTCCATCAATTTCCTATTCATTCTTTCTGCAACTCCATTTAGTTGAGGTATGTATGCAGTAGTATTCTACTATCTTATACAACACTTCTTACAGAACTCTTCAAATTCCTTCTTACAAAACTCTCCACCATTATTTTCCTCAACACCTTAATCTTCTTCTCTATCTGATTTTCCACCAGAGCCTTAAACTTTTTAAACATGTCAAAGACTTTAGATTTCTTCCAGAGGAAATATATCTATGTATTCCTCGATAACTCATCTATAAATGAGACATAGTACACAGACTTACCCAGTGATGGAACTAAGACAGATCCAAACACATCATTGTGCACAAGGTCTAATATCCCTTTCACCCTCTTAGCACTAGAGGGGGAACTCACCCAATTATGCTTCCCATATACACAATGTTCACAGAAATAAAAATCTAAACAAAATTTTGACATACCTTCTACCATACCATTACCATGCAATATTCGAGGGCCCTTCTCTCCAATATGTGCAAGCCTTTAATGCCATAGCATGGTCTTTTCTCTAGATACCATTATATTTTTTGCTCCACTTTCAGAACCATAAAACTATTGCACCCATCAATAACAATGCTACCCAGAAGCTTGTATAGAGTTCCAATCTAAACTCCGTGCATCAATACCAATTCTCCTTAAACCATCTTACAGGTATCTTTCTCAAACACTCTTTACACTTGCATCATCCATCTTGCTTGCAGAAATCATATTTCTGGCCAATGCAGGACTATACAGAACACCAAGAAGTGTTTTAATCCTTCCACCTTGCAACTTCAGCTTGACTTTTCCATATCCGATGATTATGGCCTTCCTCGCATCCCCTAAGAAGAATCCACCAGCATCATATTTCTTGTACTCGCAGAACCACTCCCTATAAGGAGTGTGTTAAATTTTCAAATTGTTCTATGTTGTATCAATTACTTTAACCTGGCAATTCAGTACTTCAATTAGCAATATTTCCGGTAACAATTAATCTTTCGAATCATGAACAATAATTGAAGATAGAATAATAAATGAAATGAAAAAGAATATAATCAATACATTAACAAGAGATGCCAAGTTTGGTCAAAGATAGGGGAAAATCCCCATAAGGGGAAAAACCCTTTGAAATTATTTTTCTATTATATTATCATAAAATGTTCAGCGGACAGTAAAATGAGCTCAATACAATATCATGCAGCAAAAAAACCCAATAACATTCAGAAAAATGTTTCCTACATCAACATATATGAGAGACAACTTTTCCCACCTGTGGTTAACTGCGGTTAACTTTGGTCAATGGTCAAATCTTAGTCAAAATTCCTAGTTGCGTGGAGGAGGAGTTGTGCGAGTGACTAAAGTCTTCCAGTAACTCCCTTGATCTTGCAAGCTAGCGATTGCAATCTAATTTGTCTTGTGACGAGCCAGCGACTATAACCCAAAACCCTAAAAATAGATGTGAGCTTCAGAACCTGTAATTTCATACCTTTGCGAACTTCTTTTGTCGACCCAACCTCAGACTTGTGCAAACCAATCAATGAAGAAGAGAAGAAGAAGATTCTTGGTGATGTCCAAATGATCTTGAGGTCACTTTTATTTATAGGCTTCCAAGGGTGACAAATTTACCATTAGGGCCGACCTATTCAAATATGCATATGTGGGCTTGTATTCATAAGTACACTTTCCCTTGTCCAAATTTGATGATCTTTAGGTCAATTTTGGTCTTATCAAAAAGAGGAATTCAATGCAATCATCATCTCCATCAAATTAGTTGTCCAAAGTGGAATTTGACCCTAGTTTCATAATTTAACACTCCCTCTCAACTAGGGAGAATTCCACCTGTCAATATATTATGACCATCGATCAACATGTCATCCTATCATCATATCATGTCTCATCTCTACTCAACTCTACCTACTGAAAAATTATCTAATATAAAGAAAAAGAATCACCAAGGAGATAAAGCTACCACCCTTTACATCATCAAAGAGCATATCTCAATCTAAAACAACATCAGAGAGTATATCTCAACCTGGAATCTCATGGGGGGGCTAAATATCTCCGACCCCATATCGAGGAATAGGCAATATAGGGGAGCACATATCAACCCATCCTATTTCCTACCGATATTCCCAACAATGACCCTCAAGATTCATGTGGTAGAACACATACATGATAATATGAGCTTGGGCTAGATACCCGACTGTTATACGGAATTTATACCTACAAATAAGTATATCTTCCCTAAGTGGGTAGTTACACTTAGAAAAACTAAAGTAAAGATGTTTAACCTTTTCCTATAATAAACAAATAAGATAAAAGAACCTACTTGTGATCCTTCGCTTCCTTTGATCTCCTTTGAGTTTCTCCCATCACTCCCGCTCAAACTGAATTTGCTCAATTGGTACCTGCCAACATAAACAGAACATGACAACAATCAAATCATATGATATATTTATTGTAAACAAATGGAATAAACAACGTTTGAACATAAATTCATCATAGATATAGACAAAAGTATTGGAAAAGGAACAAACAAATTTATTGATTGATAGAAGGAGAAGTTACACCTAATGTGGTTCAATCTCGTGTCACTCATCTAGCTTAGTCCAAGCCCTCATCACACCAATAGCAACATCAATCCAACAACATAACATTACTTTGACAATTATTTCAAGTCTCTAAACCAATAGTATTTCTCTATAATATCCAAGCCCTTTGTCTCTGTGATGGGAGGCCAATTTATAGATGAATGCAAGTGGTTTTGTCATTAATATGGAATTGAATGGTTTTCCATAATTGGATGATTATTTTCCATGTTCAAAGGGATGAGAGGATAGAGGATTAGATGATCCAAGGCTATGCTAAGTCGAGCTCATCTTGATAGTATAGGAGTTGGGTTCCTTCTAGAAGGCTCTAGAAAGGAGAAATATACTCAGGATCCAATGAACATTTTGAGGATTCTTGCTCAGTGCAGGCTTGAGTGGGCTTAGGTGCTCTACAACGCAGCCTTGCATGGGGCTACCTACTCTGCAGAGCACTTACCCATGACCAAGGGTGCGTTGGTGACCCAAGGAAGCACTTCAGCAGGGTTTGAAGTAAGGAGACTCTCATGGATGAAAGCACTCAATGAGGTGGCATGTATAGGGATGTAGCAGCTGAATTAGAGTTTGATAGACCCTTTTTACATTGATTTGATCATCAAGAGTGATGTTCCCAAATAGACCTGTAACAGTTTCCCCCTAAAGCATGAAGTCAAAAATGATAATGTTGAGTGATATTCTTTATGATGTGATGAGGAGGATCTGACGCAGACAGTGACCTGCATCAATTACAATACATAATATCATGATATCTTTGAATTTTTCATGAATTGCTGAGGGAAGGCATACCCAAGCTTAGCATATAAAATTTTCATTACATGTACGTAAATCAGATAGTCGTCTACAGATATAGATCCATGATAAGATGACTATTTGTGTAAAGCCATTGTACATATGATTTAGTACTCTCCTGAAATCGCAGCCTGGATGGATGAAACTAGATCTGGGGTCCTTTATCTCATTCAATCGTTTGCTCAAGTACGATTATAACCATGTGAAAATGTGATCTGAATTCAAACATGGGAAGACACTATCTGATTACCAGCAAATGATGTCAGTTGTTAATAGACGCGAGAGAAATCACCAATAATGATAATGATTCTCAAGGTACTACAGTACATTCTACATGGTGTGAATAGATGTTTTGATGTCAAACACCATACAAAGTCTTTCAGTCGAAGGCTTGTGATGTCAACCTATCACTGGAAGCGAGAAACTTGCCATTGATGTATGCAAGCCTCAAGGTACTGGAAGGGTGTTTCTAAGTCAACTTCCTGGATAATGTGTTGATGTCGACAAGAAGCGACTCATCGCAGGAGGGCCTTGATGTATCCCCCACCAATGACATGAAATGAGTGTAATTATTTTGAATACAGAATGTAACTGATGACACAATGATCAGGAATGGCAGTCATGAAAATGAAGGTTTATGAGTATTGCAAAGGGTGAAGTTTACTGAGTGACTTCTCTTGAACATGTCGGCGACACTGAATGAATTGGTAGCATTGACCCAAAACCAAAGTGATGGATGGTGTGATAGACCATAGGTATGATAACCATCAAGCAGATAACCCAACCCAAATAGTCATAGAGATGAAGTGAAAGTGTCATGTTCAAGAGCAACTTGCTACCATAAAGTGATTTATCCCTTTTTCCATTTTCACCAGTCATTTCTAACCAGTACCTATTTATTTTTTAACAAGCTTGAGGAGGATAACATATGCTTGATGTATAATTCTACCCTTTGGGTGAATCCATTGCTATGTGATGTTTTAACGAGTCTAATGAAGGTGAAACTCGGTCTTGTCATGATGGACAAGTTTTTCGCTATTTGATGCTTTAACAAATTTAACAATAATGAGAACTCGGTCCTTTTCATATTTAGAGAGTTTGAAAAGGGACAAAAAGAAAACTCCACAATTTCTTTTTCGTAAATTCGTCTCTCAAGTCTAAAAAAGTGTAAAATAATACAAAAGAGAACCTATTGACCATGTTTGATCAACGTATTCCTTTTTCGTAAGTAATCTATCTCAGTCTGGAAAAGGGTTAAACTTATACTAAGTAGATGTCATTTCCAATCCATTTATGAGCTGAAAAGGACAAGTGCCCAGCAATATTTTCATATTTTGAGAGTCTGAAAAGAGTTGAAAGAGGACACTAGGATGGTTCCTTTTTCGATGTTTAACAGAGCTTGAAAAAGAGATCAAAGTATGCTCTGTGGTCAAAAGTACATTTTACGATCATGCACGTCAAATTCACTATGTCAGTTGTAAACATGCTCAAAGAACCACCAATAGATTAAACATACCTGTTTCATTGGTAAAAATAGGTAAAAACTATAGTTTATTCATTTAATGAACATGAAATAACCTTAAAACAAGAATTTACCAAGTCATTTTACCATTTGACATTTACCATTCAATTTTCTGTTCTAAACCATTTTTTACCTCAAACTTCAGCAGTTGATTGCGGGAGATTCTATGGATCATTCTTCGTGCTGTCAGGACCAGGTACGAGATCTACCTCTTCTCTTTCATTTAAGGTCATTCTTTTTCAATTTCAGGCAAAATATTTAGGGTTTTGGGGTCCCTAGGGTAAATATATCACGCCCTAGGATCAACGCACTATTATGCATCTAAAACTGCGCTGCAGAGTAATCAAACAGAAGGGAAACTGCTCTACATCGCATTGTCTAAATATCAAGGGTGCATTGGACGCAATTTATAAATTTGATTCATCATTTCTACGCAAAATCTCTTCAGTTTTTTTCATGAAATGGATCCTAACTAAGCCTATGGTGTGATTTCAGACTTTGATCGAATCAGAATGGGTATCACATGGCATGAAAAGAACATGAAGAACAGGATATGGTTTCCCTAAATGATCCTAGTACTATTGAAGCCCTCAGAGATTCTGGGTTACTTAAATATTTCAGGTTATCTGGGATGAGGCAACAGTTAGAACTATTGTAGTTCTTGGTTCATTCATGGGATCCAGCAGAACAGGTTTTTCACATAGGGGACAAAGTGCTCCCTATATTGATCGATGATATTTACTTTCTCATGGGATTTTCAAGACATGGTGCCCCCATTTCTTTTTAGGTTCTCCCCGTGGGGGTGAATCAGTGAGGGACTACATTCGATATCTATGTCCACCAGGGACACAGCCTAGCAAAGATGGAAATATAAACATCAGGGATGTTCGTGATATGCCCTTGCAAAAAATCCTCTTTACTATCGCATAGTTGGTGGGTAGCGTGACACTTCATGTCACAAATAGATCATACATGCAGTATGTGCTTGAGTGTCTCGAGCCAACAATGTTCAACTAGGGTGAGGCAGTATTCTTTTTTATGAAAGAGCAGTTGACTAAAGTAAAAAGCAGTAAGACAAAAAGTTTCAGCTATGGATCGATCTTGATTGCTTTTAATTTGGAGAGAATTACATTGATGCAACCTCATCATGTGACACTGAGTTTAGCTAGTCCTAGAGATCCACGGATGTAGAGATGGGTAGAGTTGATGGCTAGACATGTTGGTCAGTCATCAATCTCATTTTCTACCGCATTCTTCAGTTGGCTCCATCAACAACATATTGTCATAGAGGAGCATCCATATGCAGGGATGGATTTCCGTAGAGATCCAGATTTGAGATTACCAGTGGGTGCTCAATGGGGTGCTATAGGTAAATTGTTTTGACCATGTATTTTTTATTTTTTGAGTTTTTACATGTTTTTGTGTTTTTTGATGTTTCCAAGACTAAACTAAAAAAGTTCTCATGTATATAGATTTTGGCACTCTTCAACCAATGTGTCATCAACAGGAAGCGGGTGAACCAATAGGGAGAAATGTCGGAAGAGCAATTTTCTAGGATTTACATCTGACCGAGACACTGGCAGAGTTGCAGCATCATATAGAGGGGTTAACCCTCGGTATACCAGATGTTCGGATCGAGGAGTTACTGTGATACTACAGCACCATATTATTGGTGTACCTAGCCGTTGGATGAGGCTATTGCGCATGTTAGCTCATACAATGACCTGTTATCATGAGCATCATTAGATCTACTTAGGATGATTTATTGTATGCATTTTGAGGTTTTGAGGTCAGATGACCAACATGTCTTGGACAAAAATTTTTGTAAAAACTTTGAACATCTATCTATTTTACTTTCAGTGTTTTTGTATGGTTATGTATAATCCTATTCAAATGTTGATGTGAATTGAAAATTTACTCTTTACATATTTCATAGATGTTTTTTTAACACGTAATTCCAAGAGATGAACTCTAAGGAATATACGATGAATAGTTGGATTACGGATGGTATAAACATTCGTAAGTTGTAGTACGACAAGTTGTGAGTCTAGCCTAATGATGATTCAGCGAATGCCAAGTGAAATGGAATCAGATAGGAGTTCGATCAATGCGCTATACTCAGTGATATTGTTCGTAGAATGACCAATACAAATCCCTTGAAAACTCACTAACCCGCCACATGGAGAGAATATGGCCCATGCTGCAGAGGATAGGTTATGCGTACTACGACTAGGACCATCGGCATAACCAACAAATGGATCCAAATATTCTAACATCTGCAACAAATGAAAAGTTGATTACTAACCACATAAAAACCCTAAAAATCACACTGTGACACACACACGCAATCAAAGCATATATATAGTGTTTTTACTACGCACAATAAAGCATAGTAACGTTTAAGATACAGCCTGTTTCGGGGCTGCAACAATGGAATTCCATCATAATCAACCAACTTGTAGGTGCCTTTTGCCAAAACACGCTTGATAATGTAGGGGCCCATCCATAGTGGTTCAAATTTTCCTGTTCCTAATTTATCGGCTACCTGATCATAAAGCAAGACCGAGTCTCCTTCTGAGAATATGCGAGGCTTGACATTGCAGTCATATTGTGGCTTCACGACGTGTTTCATCTAGATGGATGAGTTCTAAGAAACGTGCTTCATCATCAGACGTGTCAGGTGTTAGAGTCGGTCTTGTCAGCCCTCCGTCAGAGATCAAAATTTCTCTTTTTGCATTTCATTTTAGGTGTCTCACCTAGTTCACTCAGTTGCATTCCGCTAGGGGCATCGATCGTCTGATGGAAGGGTCTTGTCACTCATATCCCTCATGTCATGTACCTGCTGGTTCGTGTCTGATCATCAAAGTTCATCAAAGCAAACTTTTCAGTCATTATGGATGGTCTTTTGTCAGCCAAGAGTCATTTCAGTCATTAGGTCTAGGGTTTCGCAAATTTTGTCTTCAAAGTGTCCATAATACCAGCAGGCACATGAGGGAAGTTCGAAATAAGTTTTCATCGCAAAATTTCATCGTTATATCGCTTGATCATGACTTTTCTTCAAAACTCTGTTTTGAAGAAAAATCATCAATTTCGTCTTTTGCAATAAATGCCATGTATATTTTCAAAGTTTTTCAGTTGTGAAGATGTTCAGGCGCAGCCCTGGTCATCCTTTGCCGAAATCCAATGCCAACCATCCCTGCAAAAATAGACAAGGTTTCATCATTCAGCTCAAAAAATCAAAGTGGAAACAAGTAAAACAGAGTTATGTGAAAGTGTCAAAGTTTAAAACATTGCAAAAATGGGTTTGTCAAAAGAAAGAATCAAAGTCCATGGCTATATGAGATATTTTCCACATTCAAGCTTCATTTTCATGCATAAACTATCAAAGAGCCAAGTTAAGTTGTGAAAGGGCGAAGTCAGTAGTTTGACGTCGAAACTGAGGGTAAATTTTGTTGCGCGGCGCATTGAGTGTAGGTCGCGGCGCATAGAAGCAGCATGGCGCATTGAGTGGAGGTCGTGGCGCATACAAGCAGCGTGGCGCATTGGCCCTACTTTTGCAGTGTAAAATTACACACACGCGGCGCACACAGAGGTCGCAGCACGTTGGGTTAGGCGTGCGGCGCACAAGGCTGAAAGCATAAAATTTCTTGCCTTCTCTCTCAAATTCAAATCGATTCGGCCTCCTTTGCTCCAAGTTGGCTTGTGAGACATTGTAATTGTCATTAACTATGTTTGGTGTCAAATATGAATTTGATTATAAGAGTTTGAATGCCAAAACTCAAACCTTCTTATCTTGTTGAGAAATGCTCCCTTAGTGTTTGAAATTGGAGTTTTAAACTTGTTTTGGTGTTAATCATTCTATTCCCATCACCTTGTTTTTCCCTTCCCCTCACTATTATCTCATTCATCACTACAGTCACTCCCAAGTCCTATTATCCATATCCCTAAACCCTACCATTCCCTACCACTCTCCCTCTCTCATAACAATTATAAAATTCCCAAAACCTCAACCTCCCCAAACAGTGCAGTGGCTGTCCCTTCTCCCAAATTTTGTCAAACCAAAAGCTTTCAAAAGACAAAGTACCACTTGAAAAGACTTCAGTGTCTCCACTGTCCTATTTCCCACGGTCCCATATTGACTTTGACACCTTTAGCAAAAGCACCAAACTCTTCATATTCACCTCAGGCAACATAAATGAAGAAGGCATCGAGGAGACGTGAAAAGGCATGATCTTGGTCGAAGCTTCTTTGGCTGAGCATGATACTTGATGATGGACCTTCAGTCCAAATTTCAACAAATTTGGAGAAAATTTTGTCAATTTTGAATTTTTTTTGGCTTCAAAACAAATTTTCCTGCCCAACGCGTAGCACCACTTGGTGCGTGCTTATAATTGGGAGATCCTCTGGAGGAAAACTTTGCATTTCTGGAATTTTTATGAAATTTTATGCATGCTCATGAATTACCTAAGGATTTCATCAAGTTCTGGGTTGCCTAAAGGGTCAAAAACACACAAAAAATGACCTCTCTGCCACCTTTTGCACCCACAGGAAGCAGTCTTGGGAGATTGAAGTTTTGGAGGGGCAAATGACATCCAAATCTAGAAATTCCACTTGGGTTGGAAAGTAGACAGGCAGGGCTTTCCAACGAGCTATCATGAGCTCAATTTGGACTTCGGGAAGGGCCTCAAAATTAGCCTCAAAGTTGTGCTACGCATATAGGTTTCAAGCGCGGCGCATAGGGAAATTTGGCCTATTTTTCACTTAGCAGCTCAGAATTTCGCCCAGTTTTGACTAGTTTCACTTTTCCATGTAACTCTTGATTTATCTTGATGTAAATTTATGACTTTGATGTAATTTTGGCACATTGATACTCATCCATCTAGATTCATTCACTAAAAGGTGAAAAGATAGTGAATGAATCAGTTTCCTTTATTTAGAGGCAAGTTGTTTCATTGCCTATTTTTCAGTTCCTTGTTTAGATATGGTTGAAACAACTCCTAGAATGATGAGCTCGACCCCTATAGGCATGGGAATGAGTTAAGCTTGCCTATATCATGTAATTTCTCAGTCATTTTCAGGGTTGGACACTTGGGATTGCTTGGCACTCCATTGTACATCTGATTTCTACATTTTTGGCAAAGGAAAGACCTAGGTTTGCAGCACTTTTTGGGATCCCTGTGGCTCTGTGTTTTGATGGTGTTTTTCTCTATGTAATTTGTAAGTTCATTGATATTTGTGTGTACCATTTCCTTTCTATTTTGCTTCTGAAATTAAACAAATGAGTGAACAAAGGTAGAATTCATTAGATTGTTGTGCTCTGCCTTTCAGTTTTGTTTAATTTTCAATGTTTTCTTCAGTTTGAAGAGGATTCTTGATACCCTCTTGCCCTCTTCAGCTTCTCACCGGTCTGAACTCTCCACCTTTACAAATCAAAGCATCAAAACGATTGCCTTTCTTGCCCCAATCAGAACTCTGCAAAACTGGCCTTCATCCCTGAACCCAAATTTTCCTTTCCCTTGATTCCAACAAAATCCCCAAAAAATCAAATCAAATCCTTGCACTTCATACCTAGCCTAAAATTAGAATATATTTCAGTTATCTTAAGCCCCATCGATTATCTTTTGCTGAGATTGACCTGGAGAGAGCCCTCTCCTGTCCTTGTAGGGCTAGCTATGAGGTTGAGCATGGTTTGGTGTTGGTCCTGAATCCTGCCTTTTCAGCCTGAGGTAAAATTAGGCACTAACATCAGGTAACAAGTCAATTGCAAATTTTAGTGATGAAATCCCACATTGTATTGGCAAGATCGCCTCAAGACCATACACCAATTGGAAAGGTGTGAATCCAGTTGCATTTCTTACCGAGGTTTGGTAAGCCCACAAAGCTGAGTACAGGATCAAATGCTAGTTTAGTTTGTGAACTCCTATCATTTGTTGAAGCATTTGCTTAAGGAATTTGTTGATGGCTTCAACTTTTCCATTAACTTGTGGATAATAAGGAGTAGAACTATCATGTGAGAGTCCTAACTTGGCAGTTAATTCGGTCATCATGTGATTATGCAAATGCGAACCATGATCTGTGTGGTACACCAAACTGTGCAAGCACATGATTGAAGAAAAAAAGTGCAGCTGTCTCACCACTGTTGTTTAATGTAGGCATCGCCTCGACCCATTTCGTAAAATAGTCAACGGAAACAATAATATACCCATGCCCCCCAGCCAAGTGAGGGTTACATGTCATGAAATCAATGCCCCATTTTGCAAATGGTCCAACAGTGATGACAGGATGTAGTGGTGCAGGTGGTAATCGAGTTTTACGGTAAAAAATATGGCATGCATGACAACTTCTGACAACAGTAATGCAATCGTTAAATATGGTAGGCCAGAAGTAACCAACACGGAGAATTTTCTATGTGGTAGCATAACCAGATAAATGTCCACCACAAGCACCAGAATGGAAATCATTTAGAACTTTCTCGGCTTCCTCATGTGTGAGGCACCTACGAAAAATCGTATTGATACCGCGATGGTAAAGGGTGTCGCCAATGATCATATAATCTTTGGCTTGATATCGAATACATCATTGTTGCAAGCAAGAGGTATCAGACCGAAAAGTTTGGGTTTGGAGATAGATTAGTATATCTCCATACCAAGGGTTAGATGATGAGATCAGAAATAGAGACTCATCTGGAATTGATGGTTCCATTGTTGAGTCGATGGCGGTAGAGGGAAGGTCACAAAGAAGCTCAGCAAAAACTAGAGATTTCTTTGACTTGGATTTGATGAATTCCAAATCAAATTCCTGCAAAATGACAATCCATTTTGAATATTTTCCCCCCAGCAATTGACATGACAAGATGTATGTCATAGGGTTGCAATCCGAAATGACAATGGTCTTTCGGAGCAGGATATAATGGTGAAATCTCTGTACAGCTTGAACGGAAGCCAAATCTAGCTTCTCCATGTAAGAATACTTAACTTCCATATCATTGAGATTATGACTCAAATAATATATCAAATGTTCAATTCCATCTTCTTCTTGGACTAAAACCATAGCAATGGTTGTATCTGCAGTAGCGAGATTTAGGAAATAGTCATTCTGATAATTAGGGGAATACATTAATGACGCTCGGATCAGGGTATCTTTGAGAGCATCAAAGGAAGCTTGCGCAACCTGGTCCCAATGGAATGGAATTCCCTTTTTCAAATGACAAGTAAATCCTTTACCCATTGCGGCATAGTTGGGAATCAATCTCCTTAGAAAGTTAGCCTTCCTTTGGAGTCTCTGTATCTGAAGTAAATTGGAAGGTGGAGGCAGATCAAGAATTGCCTTAACCTTCAAGGGGTCAAGTCGAATTCCTTCTTTGGACACTACGAAACCAATCAAACGACCAAAACTAACACAAAACACACATTTATGTGGATTGAGTTGAATTTTGTAGTGTTGGCACCGTAAAAATATGGCTCTCAAATGTTGTGGGTGATTAGGCTATTTCTATGAATGAGAAGGTAATTCGTCTAGATAGGGTTGAATGATGTGTTTGATGTCATGGAAGGAATAATTCATTTCCCTCTAAAATGTTGCCCCAATGTTCTTCAAACCAAAATGGATTTTCCTATATGCGAATGTGCCCCAGGGACAAATAAAGGCAATTTTAGATTGGTCTTCTGGGCGGATATTGATCTAATTATATCCGGAAAATCCATCCATAAATGAAAATATTCACATCTGGCACATTCATCAATTATCTGGTCGATAAAGGGAGTGGGATATTTGTCTTTTGGACAAGCATGATTAACATCCCTATAATCAACACACACTCATATTGTTCCTTGTTTCTTCATGGCAGGAACAATATTGGAAACCCAATCGATAAGAGGAACGGGGTATATGAAACTAGCATGCAAAAGTTTTTCAACTTCTTCTTTTATGGTAGCAGCCTTCTTTGGATGAACAAGATGGAGGCGCTGTCATACCGGCTTGACATCAGGATACATTTTAATCTCATGTTCAACTATACTAGAATCAATACCTGGCATTTCCTCATATGACCAAGAAAATATATCATGGAATTCACGAAAAAGAGCACGGTAAGTTTCAAGTTCTGATGGAGAATAAGATTTTCCAACATGGATGTTTTCTACAATTCCAGGTTTGGTCGAAATATCGATAGAAATGGTTTCTTTGATATTCGATAAGTTTCATTCGGAATCGACTATGTCTATAAATACAAAATTTGAAAGGAAATCAACAATTGAAGGGTGATTTAGTTCATTTGGAATATCTTCTATGTGATCTGGAAGATGGGATTGATGATGATAATCTGCCCATGGTTCTTCTTCTGTCATCATTGATTGGATGATTCCTTCACCAGTAGAAAATGTACGTGAAAAAGGATCAAAGGAATTACCATATTCTAATGAACAATCAACCCATACAATCAGTAATGATGGATTTGGATTTGCTGCGCAAGCCAAAAAAAATATTGTTATGCGAGCTCAATTAGGCTTAGCGGCATGGTTTCATTACGCATATCAAGTTTGAAATTATTGGAAATCTTCCATGAGTCAGATGAAGTGGAAGATATCATGTTACAGGTCTCAACTTTTGCAACTTCTGTCGTTTG
Source organism: Pinus tabuliformis (assembly GCA_031772625.1). Lineage (NCBI taxonomy): Eukaryota > Viridiplantae > Streptophyta > Pinopsida > Pinales > Pinaceae > Pinus > Pinus tabuliformis. The sequence goes on from CM062819.1 coordinate 1,117,876,057, forward strand.
CGATGGTGACAGTAGTGAAACGGTGCTCATTAGGGAAGAATATTTGAAGAGACCTACTCTAATGTTGTGAAGAGATTGCAGAGGTCTATGAACTAATGAAATGCTTCCAGTTTCCTGTGAACTAGAGGCGAAGAAGGATAGTTGATCAATTATTGTGATTCTGCCTTTATGAGGGAAAGTGATCATATGAAAGTATGTCGAAACCACAGAAGCCATAGCGTAAACCCACAGTCTTCCTAGTAAAATATTGTAGTCAAGGGGTCCATCAATGACCTCAACTTCAACAGTTACAGTTTTTCCCCCTAGTTCTATCTACAGGTTAAAATTCCACAAGGTGTATAAGTGCAATCGTCAAAATATTTTAACATCGTAGGTGATCGTGATAAAGGCGCTGAGCCAAGTGTTTTCCAGCAATTCATTGACATGATACAAGTAGATTCACCTTCGTCAATAATGGTTCGGTGAATGAGGTGATTCAAAGCATTTACTTGGATCAAGAATGTTGATTGTGTTGGTAATTTTGGTGTATAACCCGCATGGTTAAAAACTACGAGATTGGAATCCGTTGGATCAATTCCACCAATTGCTGACAATAAAGCATGCTTTTGGGAGGGACAATTTTGAAGCACCTCAAGCGTCGACATAGCAGAAGGTGACTGAGCTAAATCTTCTACTATGTTATAATTTTGCACTGCTCGAGCTCGAGGGTTGAATGTAGATTTATGAACAACTCCCTTAGGCAGTTTTATTGTTAACTCTGGTGTAATGGGTGGTGGAATGGAGTCAAATGAAATCAAAGTCGAAGTATTGGGTTGATATATAGCCTCGTTATTCGAAGACGACGGTGGATTACCATAATATTTACTTCGTATAGTCACAAAAACATTAGTCTTAGGCTTAGTGGCGGATAGCATAAGCATTTGTGAAGTGGAAGCATGATCTGTAGCAACCAAATGAGTCTCTGGGTTTGGAAAAGGGTCTTTCAGCACAACGGATGTACTAGAAGTCTTAAGAAGTTTTGAGACTTCAGAGCGGTGAGGACAGTCTCGCATAAAGTGCTTCTCATTAAAAATTAAACATGGGTAATGAGGTTTCCTAGTCAGAGAAGAGGAATTAGATGATTTATCTTGAGGGGGAGAATTTTGTTTCTTTTTGGCTTTCCCCTTTTTCTTGCTTCCAAGTTTCTTTTCATTTTTACCTTTGTCAAATGACACGGAATTTATTTTAGAAGCAAGTGTATTATCAGGTGTATTAGAGGTTTGATTTGAAACAGCAAGTGTCTGACTAGATGGTCTACTTGTTGTTTGAGTGCTTGAAGAACCTATCACACTGTCACTGGCATGAGATTCCTTACTAGATGGAGGTGGTGGAATAGTAAATGTTGGTCTAGGTGCATTTTAAATCTTATCATAGAGCGTGCCAGACTGGGTGTAAATCAAGTCTAAGTATTGGGCGCTAGAAATTACTTTCTCTTCAATAACAACTCCTCCTTTAGCCACATCCTCGGTGATAGATGGCAACAAGGATTTAATAAACCACTCGGCTAAAAGTTGATTAGGAACAAAAGTTTTGACCATTCGATGATGACGACACCACTCATGAATATGATCAAAAATGTGAGTAGCAGTGGTCTGTTTAAAGTTGGTCAATAGTTCCGTTCCAGTTTCATATCTAATGGGTAACTGGAAATGGGTTAAAAATATAGTGGCTAAGGCTGTGAAGTTGTTAAATAAATCTCATGGTAATTCAATATACCACTTTGCAGCCAAACCAGTAAGCGTTCATTGGAAAAGACGTAGTCTTACTGAATCATCATTTAGGGATTTGGATGAACACCATAAATGAAAAGTCATAGCGTGATTGGACGGATCTTCTCCAGGGTTTCCATTGAACTTGGGAATATCATAAGGAAATTTGTGTGGAATCAATGGCCACCAAGTTGAATAAAGAATGGGATCATTGGTAAGCCGATTTAAATATGGTAATTCAAGTGTTGCTACAAAAGGCAATTTTTGGTTTAGGTCGGGTTGAGCATAACCAGGGTAAGATGGAATTGCTTGGGCAATAGGCCTTTGCATACTAGCATAAGGAATCAGCTGTTGGTAACCTTGATAGGGATAGGTTTTTTTAGCATATCCAGTATAAGGTTGTTGTTGGGAACCAGGATAAATTTGTTGTTGACCAAAACCAGCATAGGCTTGTTGACTAGAACCTGGGTAAGCTTGTTGTTGACCAAGCCCAACATAGGCTTGTTGACCAAGTCCAAGATAAATTTGGTATTGTTGCACTTTTTGTTGATGGTATTGTGGCTACCACAATTGTTGATACAACGGTTTTTGCCCACCAGCATAAGTTTGACCAAGTTGTAGATAAATTGGACCAGTATAAGTCTGAGTCATCCCAATTAACGGTAAACTGGCCTGAGGTTGTTGGATTTCAAACACCAATAGTTGTTGTAAAATGGCTTGAGAAGACTGAGTCTGTAGATCTAAAACTTGAGGGTAAGAGGTTGAAGGATCATCTTGCAAAGGTTGAGATACAATCCACTGAGCTTGCGACTGTGGTAAAGCCATAACAACAGGCGTAGTAGGTATGGATGAAACAGTTTGTATTGGTTGTGATGAATACACAAGCCTTGGTTGAACGGGAATTGTAGGTTGTCATTGACAAACAGTCATTCCAGAATAAGTTGGACCTAAAGATGACGGTATACTGACATATGGTGGCCCCCAAAGAATGGAGAATAAGCAGACTGGGCATATTGTTCTCCATATGGAGGTAATCTAGTGTTAATTGGATACATTAGACGGTAACGAGATGGACCAGCTTGATATTGACTTGATGGATGGAATTGTTCAGTATCCGTAAGTGAAGAACCATGTAAAATTCCTGAGGACAACATGGGTGAAGACCATGGACTAGAAGAAACACCGAAGTGAGTTCCAGATAATGATTGGTAACCTAGTGGGACGGATAGACCACCATACAAATGTGACTCAGGTGTTGTCGTAAACATCAAAGAAGTAGCGACAGTGGATGTTGTCGCAACTGTAACAGATGATATAGTCTGGAATTGTGTTTCATCGATAGTCAAATGACCCAATAAATGTCCTAATGAATCTACAGGAGTTTGAAAGTAAACAAGATCAAGAGGAGAAATATAAGTTAACCGAGGAAAGGAAGGATAAAGATAAAGCCCTGGTCCAAAACGAGTTGCAGTTCTAGGTGAAGTTTCTTCTTCAAATTCCTCTTCAATAGCAATCAAACTGGGTGGAAGGATTTCACCATTAGGTCCATAATAAATTTCCGGTGTTTGAATCTACGGTAATGGAGAAGTCTCAATAGTTACAAATGTCTGAGGATAAACTGGTCAATCGTCTTCTGGTACGGGAACGACTTATGTTTGTTCAACTTCGCGATCCAAGTGTTTTGGTAAAAGAACAACGGGTTCAGGATGAATTTCTTGAACAACTTCTGGTTGAGGATCAACTTCTTGTTGGACAACTTCAGTTACCGTTTCACTAAGTTCACTTTCAGTGTCCTCAGGTAATTGTAAAGGTTCCACTTTAGTAGCAGATAAACCAATAATAGTAGGAGTAATTGGAATCGCAGTACGTACTGGTATAGGTGACTCTGGTAAATCAAATGAAGAACCAAAAGTTTGTGATGTACTAGACTCAGTTAAACGAGACCGCTTTCGCCGACTAGGTGTAGCTTCAAGGGGTAAAGGTTGTTTACTCGCTGTCCTACGCGAATGAAGGAGTAAAGGTTGATTTTCTTCCATGATTGTTGATTGATTTTATTATAAAAAGAAATAAACAAAAATAGGGTAATCTAGGCAAAAGCATTACCAAGTAACTGTGAACTACAATATACCGCCTCGGAGGAGCCAAGGACTTAACACACGTGCAGGTAATCTCCTCGAACGTTGTTTTTGATGTATCGCAATATACAAGGTGGCCAAATCGGTTACCTATGGATGCATAGCAACCTAATGTAGTCATCCAAAATATGCCTGAAAGTACGTGGAGGCCCAATCCATGTTAGCATTGTCTAATGTGAAATCGCACAGTGAGAGCATTCCCTTATACTTTTCATACTATAACATTGCCCGATATACCCGAAAGTACGTGGATGAGCTACAATATACTTATGTATGTGGAATGAGGTATCGCACTCGGAATGTATCACAAACTGTTAGTGACAAATGCTATGTTTAACGACACCGGAACACGTCTCTAGCATGGAAAATTTTAGGGTTTAATATTTGCAGATGGGCTAATTTTCCATGATTTTCCCAAAAAAAATATTTTCCAATTTCCATTTTTTATAAAAATGATACGTCCAAATTTTACAATATAAAATTATTTTACCTTAAAAATTGCCAACCGTATATAAAGAGTATATATAAAATAATTATAAATTTGAAAAATTTTTACAAATACATTAGTAAACATTTTATAGTTTCCATATTAGGGATTAGTGAGATTCGCCAATGTTTGTAAACTTCAAGATAATTTTCCATCCTTAAAATTTTCCCTGGTCTCTAGCCTAGACCTCTAAATTTTATGCGTTAAATTACAATGCTCCATTAGGTTAATTGAGATAAATTTTAGTTGATCTTGTTTAAAAGCTTTCCTTTCAGGTTCACCGCGTGATGTTTCTGAAATTCCTAGAATGCAACTAAGATGGGAAACATTATTTTCATTTGATTTAAACAATGAAAACCGTAACTAAAAGGGATAGAGCAATCAGAATCTTTAAACAAAGAGCATAGAGCACATCTAATGCAACTTTCCCTATACCATTCCTACAAGCACACACAAACTTCTAAATGCATTATGCATGTTTTGGTTTTCATTTCTTGAATGTTTAGATGAACATAAAAGAAACTAAATGCACAAACGATCAATCAATGCTTTTCACAAGAAACAAAGACTTTACGATAGTTTCTTTTTCATAGAAATGAAGACTTTACGACGATTCTTTTTCAGAAAAATGAAAACTAATCAATGTAAGCTAACTTTGGGATTGACTCGACAATGATAAAGAAAATCTAAAGAAACATTGAACAAATAAAGCCAAAGTGGGCATGGAAAAGAAATGTTAATTTGGACTTTAGGGACAGAGAACATTGAACATTCAACAAACAAGATGTGAAACAGTTTAGAAAAATCAAGAAAAAAGATGGGTTTTTGGCTTGACAGGGACCAACGCAACCCTGAGTGGGAGACAGTGTGTTGCAGAGCACTGTCTCTAGGCTAAGGTTGCTCTGCAGCGCACTGTGTCAAGAACAATAGTGCATTGATGCCAAAGAGCACTATCAGTACACAAATAAGCACAGATTTTGACCAAACAAGCTTCAAAATGACTAAATATAGGTAAATGAACTCAAGCAAAGTCTACTGGTGCTGCTAAGACAAGGGATAACTACCAAGAATGATGGTTGTTCCCCAGTATGGTCGCCAATTTGTTATATGGAATTTATACCTATGGATAAGTATATCTTCCCTAATTGGGTAGTTACACTTAGAACAACTAAAGTAAAGATGTTTAACCTTTTCCTACAATCAATAGATAAGATAAAAGAACCTACTTGTGATCCTTCACTTCCTTTGATCTCCTTTAAGTTGCTCCCGTCACTCCTGCTCAAACTGAATTCGCTCAATTGGTACCTACCAACATAAACAGAACATGACAACAATCAAAGCATATGATCTATTTATTGTAAACAAATGGAATTAATAACATTTGAACATACATTCATCATATATATAGACAAAAGTATTGGAAAAGGAACAAACAACTTTATTGATTGATAGAGGAGAAGTTACACCCAATGTGGTTCGATGTCGTGTCACTCATCCAGCTTAGTCCAAGCCCTCATCACACCAATGGCAACATCAATCTAGTAGCATAACATTACTTTGACAATGATTTCAAGTCCCTAAACCAACAATATTTCTCTATAATATCCAAGCTCTCTGGCTATATGATGGGAGGCAAATTTATAGATGAATGCAAGTGATTTTGTCATTAATATGGCATTGAATGGTTTTGCATAATTGGATTATTAGTTTCCATGTTCAAAGGGATGAGAGGATAGAGGATTAGATGATCCAAGGCTATCCTAAGTCGAGCTCATATTGACAGGATAGGAGTTGGGTTCCTTCTAGAAGGCTCTAGAAAGGAGGAATATACTCAGGATCCAATGAACATTTTGAGGATTCTCGCCCAGCGCAGGCCTAAGTGGGCTTGGGTGCTCTACAACACAGCCTTGAATGGGGATACCTACTCTGCAGAGCACTTACCCCTGTCCAAGGGTGCACTGGTGACCCAAGGAAGCACTTTAGCAGGGTTTGAAGTCAGGAAACTCTCATGGATGAAAGCACTCAATGAGGTGGCATGTCTAGGGCATGTAGCAACTGAATTAGACCATGTTTACACTTATTTGATTGTTGGGAGTGATGTGCCCAAAATAGACCTATAACACCGACTTACCAAAAGGTAAGGATCACATGCCCCAAGCCTCCTCAACCTGTTGGCCAGACGAGGAGGGAAAATCCTAACAAGCTCGTCTTTTGGTTATGATGCCAACTGGGGTATACTCTATAAATACCAAGTTAGGGGAACCACATCTCCAACCCTATGGGTAATAGATAGGTTTGATACCCAATTTTCCATATATCCTTCAACCCCAAGAGCCCTCCATCTCAATTCCCACTTTGGTAGCTCAAACATGGGGGAAGAGTTGGCTCAGTTTCCTCGATCAACGATGCCTCTTATCAGGAGGGGTCATATCAATTAGTCCTAGCTAATCTCTGAAGACCAAGAACTTCCCTTTTCGCAAAGCCTTGGTGAGAATATCTACAATCTTCTCATTTGTCGATATGTGATGGAGTATAACATCTCCTCTTTGCATCATGTCTAGAATTAAGTGATATCATATCTCTATGTGCTTGGACTTGTCATGAAATAAGGGATTCTCTGCCAAACCAATCCCATTCTTTTTGTCGCAATATATCATTGTAGTTTCTAGGACCTGCTAAAGTAGCTCTCGAGAGATCTTCCTCAACCAAATACTTCGCGGCTAGCCATGCTAGCGCAATATACTATGCCTAAGTGGTACTCAATGCTACAGACTTTTTCTTCCTACTCATCCAAGATATTGTGCCAAGTCCAAGGCTAAAATGAAATCTAGATGTACTCTTCCTGTCAACAACGTTTCATGCCCAGTCAGCATTGGTGTATCCATGAATTCGAACATCTCTGGAATAAAATATCAGACCAAGTGTGATCTTCCCATGCAAATATCTCAAAATGTGTTTGACAATGATCAAATGTGTATGGAGAGGTTCATTCATGAATTGAATCAATGTATTCACTACATAGCATATGTTTGAAGGAGTGTTCACTAGGAACATCAAAGCCCCAATATACTATACATACTCGAATGGATTCACCAAATCAGGTCCTGCAACTTCTCCACATAACTTCTTGAAATTTCATTTCCATTGGTTTGGGTAGTGACTTGCATGCTATCATTCCAAATCTCTCTAAAACCTTCACAGCATATTTACCTTGTGAAAGGAAAATATCACCGAGCCTTTTCCATACCTCAAGGCCTAGAAAGTATTGCATGATTCCAAGGTCCTTCATCTCGAACTCAAAGGCTAGCTCCCTCTTACACTCAATCATAAAGGGCTCATTACCTATCAAGAATAGCTCATCAACATAAAAAACAAAAATCAACGGCATAACTTGGACTACCTTGAAGTAGAGGTTGGGGTCGACATTACTTCTTATGAATCCCAGCTTCACCAAATATTTGTTTATGTGGGGGTACCATTCTCTGGGGGCTTTCTTCAAACCATAGAATCCCTTCTTCAACCTGCAAACATGTGTCTTTCAATCCTCTACTTCAAATCTCTATGTCTGCTCAAAGTACACTTCTTATTGTAACATGCCATGGAGGAATGTAGTCTTCACGTCCATCTGATGAAGGGTCCATCCTTGACTTGTGCTAAGGGAAACTATCAAATGAATGGTTGTATATTGAGCCACAAGTGCAAATATATCATTGTAATCTTCTCCCTCTTTTTGGGAGAATCCTCAAGCCATGAATCATGCCTTGTATTTCTCAATGCTATCGTTAACTCCATGCTTGATCTTGAATAGCCACTTTGAATTCACCCACAGCTTTAACCTTTGGTCTTGGCACAACATCCCATACGTTATTCTTCATAATTGATTCGTATTCTTCGCCCAGAGCCTCTTTCCAAACTTGTTCTTTTATGACTTCTTTGAATGTGGGAGGTTCAGGTTGAAGCATAGTGCTGATGGCTGCGACATATCCCTAGTACTTGCATGGCTTCTTCCTTTATCTAAATGATCTTTTAACGGGATCTTGTCTCTCATCATCTTGTAATATATCTCAAAGCCAAAGTGGCCTCTTCCTGGAGGGAGGATCACATGGAGGAGGATCTAAGAGATCCATGGGTTCCATGAGATCATCAACAATATCTGTCTCAGATTTGGACGTTGGAAGGACCATATTAAATATCCATATCATCGTTGTTCTTAGGAGGAGGAGGCAGAGGAAGGTACCTTGCTTTTCCAAGGGAAAAATATTCATTAAATGTAAAATCCCTACTAATTTCAACCTTCCTTTGACCAGGAATATATATTCTAAATGCGTTATCATTTTCACAATATCCAATAAATGTACCTTTTCTTCCTGAGGCTTCCAACTTGTTTCTTTTTTCCTCTGGCACATGAAAATATACGGGGCAATCGAAGATATGGAGATGACCAACATTGGGCTTGACATCCGTGAACACTTATTCACAGGTCTTGTTGTCTAATGCTTGATGAGGTACCCTGTTTTGAACATGTACAACGACATTTGTTGTTTTTCCACAAAGGAACTTTGACAACTTTTGATCATGGAGCATGGCATGTGAAGCTTCTATAATGGAACTGTTCTTTCTTATAGCCACTTCATTTTGTTTGGGAGTATAGGGCACAATTTCCTCTTTATTAATACCTTCCTTTTTGAAAAAATAACTCCTTTGATATATACTCTCCACCATTTTCAGACGTAAATATTTTGATTTTCTACCTTGTTTGATTTTTGTTCAAGGCTTTGAACTCCTTAAACATTTTGAAGGCTTCAACCTTGTGCTTCAAATAATATATCCATGTGTTTCTTTGGAAGTCGTCAATGAAGGTGATATATTAGAGATGGACACCAATATAATGCACGGGCATCATACCACATATATCAAAATGAATGAGATGGAGGATGTCATTTTTCTTGTTCTCACTAGAGGGGAATGGTCCCCTTGTTCTATTTTCACTGGAACAACCTAAAAATACTCCATCATGATGGGCTTGAACCTTGGAAACCCCAAAGACCAATTTCTCCAACTTCGGGAGAGAATCATAATGTAGATGGGTCAGTCTTTGGTTCCATAGCTCGCTTAGATAATTGGTATCATGGACCAATGCTAGAACTGGTCTTCCAGTAACCTTGTAGATTCCTTCATATATTGATCCCAATGTGAATTCATCTCTCGTAGGTGATCCAACAGAACAAGTAAGAACATTTCCCCTAATGAAGGAAACCCTCATCCCTTTGTCTTCCAAAGTGGATATTGATACCAATTGTTTCTTCAATCCCAACACATACATCACATGATGGATAAAAATAGATTCCCTGGAATTCAAATGAAATTTGACAAACCCAAAACCTTTAACAGGATGAGTGGAATTGTCTCCAAGAATGATTTTCAAAATTGACTTCCTCTCTACCAAATTAGAGATAACTTCCTTATAACCAGAGAAGTGATGAGTGGCCCCACTATCAACCAACCAACTATCCCACGAATCCGAAGGAGATGAACTAGTAAGGGTAGAAATAAGAATATATTCAAATTGATTTGCAACATTACTTTCATACCTGGAGAATCTTGACTTCTTTTGTGGACAACGATCTTCTTCATGGTCACTCGGAGCATCTCTTCTTCTTATTTGATCTCTTCCATTGTGGTCATTCCTTTGGTCATCTCTTCTTCTTTGATCATTGAACCTATTGTTGTTCTTTCTAGTATTTTAGCATGGTCCATTGTTCTTCTCAAGGCAATCTCGAGCATAGTGGCCTTTCTTATGAAAATTGTAGCATTCAATGTGAAATAATTCCTTCCTTATATTTGCATTTAGAGGAGGAGGCTTTATTGAATTTGATGTACCTTATTTTCATTTCTTCTTATTATTGTCATGAGTGATGAATGCAACAGGCTCTCCTTCTTCATGTTTTTGAATCCTTCCTCTTGACATCATCCTCAATTCTTCTTAAGTGAGATTTCCAAAAAATTCATCAAATGATGGGAAGACATTGGTGTTGCTTATAGTAGTAATAAAGGTTTCCAAAATAGGAGGGAGATATCTAAGAGTTGCAATCACCAATTCCCTGTCAGACATAGATTCCCCAACTATTTGCAATTGATATCTAAGATAAGATATCCTCATAATGTAGGATTGCACAGATTCTACTTTGTTCATATTTTTGTATTTGAGTTGATCTTTCAAGGAGATGATTTCATTCAAATTTTTGACTTCATACATGCCAGCTATCTTATCATACATGTCCTTAGACTTCCTCAAATTTCCAATACATGTAAGTAAACTATCTCGTAAACCATCAGCTATAATTTTCTTTGTTTTTAACTCACCTTTCTTTTGTTTGTTCTTGATAGTAGTAGAAGCATTCTTTGGAGGCTCATGTACTTTTCCTTGAATTTATTCCAAAACATCATTGTTATCAACGATGATCTCCAACTTGACTTTCCATGTAGAAAAATTGGATGCGTCACCCACCTTCTTATTTTCCTTGAAGAAGGAATACATATTGACTTTATTAGATTGGATCCTTCAACATTCCTAAAGTTGATTGCTTCAATGCTTGTCTCCTTTTGAGCGTGTCCTTCACCTTAGCTCTTATACCATGTTAAATTTTTAGATTGTTCTATGTTGTATCAATTACTTTAGCCCAATTCAATACTTCAATTAGAAATATTTCCAATAACAATTAATATTTCCATTCATCAACAGTATTTGAAGATAGAACAATAAATGCAATGACAAATAAGACAATCAATACATCAAAAAGAGACACCAAGTTTGGTCAAAGGCCAGTGAAAAACCCCACAAGGGGGAAAACCTTTTGAAATTATTCTTATCTTAGATTGTCATAAAATGTTCAGCAGAAAATACAATGAGCCCAATACAATATCATTCAGCAAAACAACCCAATAACATTTAGAAATATGTTTCCAGCATCAAAATATATCAGAGACAACTTTTCCTATTTGCGGTCAACGATCAAATATCAGTCAAAATTCCCAGTCGCATGGAGGAGTTGTGTAAGAGAATGAAGGCTTGTAGTCACTCCCTTGAGCCTGCAAGTCAGTGACTAAAATCTATTTTTTCTTGCAATGAGCCATGTGAGCTTTGGACCCTGTAATTTCGGACATTTGTGAACTTATTTTATCAACCCAACCTTAGACCTGTGTAAACCAATCAATGAAGAATAGAAGAAGAATATAATTGGTGGTGTCCAAATGAGATTGAGGTCACTTGTATTTATAGCCTTCCAAGGGTGACCAATTTACCATTAGGGTTGACCTATTCAAATGTGCATATATGGGATTTTCTTCATAATTACACTTTCCCGTATCCAAATTTGATGATATTTAGGTTGATTTTGGTCCTCTAAAAAGAGGAATGCAATGAAATCATCATCTCCATCAAATCATTTTTCGAAATTGGAATTTGACCCTAGTTACATAATTTAATAAAGTGAAGTGAAAGGATGCACCTGAGTCAATCAACTATGCCTCATGGTCTACATGTGTACTTGAAGAAGAATTCAATTACACATCCACACCTTCATATGATGCGGTTTCTGCCTCTGCAGAAGGAGCACCATCAGATCTATTTCCTTTCTCAGGAGTTTTAAATCTATAGTCCTTTTTGTAGTTCCCTTCTTTTTCGCATTTCCAACATACCTTTACACCTTTTCCGGGATATTTAGATCTCCCTATAGATTTAGATATCCCACTTTAGGACTTATTTTTGTTCCTATTATGGGGTCATCCTCGTATAGACAAGGAATCTCCATTCTAGCTCTCCATATTTTTTTGTCTCATCCCCTACGACAAAAAGGATGTGATCTAAAATGGAGGAGATTAGTAATGTTGTACTAATTACCCATTCAGAATAAAAGCCAAGATTCTTATCATTTGTTTATCAAGTGCTTAAGGATTCACCATGTTTTCTTAATTAATTGATTCCCATGAGAGTTTCTTATGTAAATGTAATGAACAATTTCATATAAAACATATGTTGAACAACAGCAAAGAACATCAAAATACAACACACAACATATATATTTGATGAGGAGTTCATCCCTCCTGGGCTACGTCTCCTTGGTCCAACTTCCAATGCATGGACCTCTCTATTAAGCTCAAAATTACAACAAAAGTGTTTTTACAATGCTCAAATGACTCTGAAACCTGTCTCCATGAGTTCAAAATTCTCAAAAATGGCTATCTAGCCTCTTTTTGCATCCAATTTGGATAAGAAGTGAAGAAGTTATGACTTCTCCCACTATTCGTTCCATAAAAACTCTAAAACCGACATAATTCTACAAATTAGCCCCAAAATCTGCAAACTGGGCAAGAATGTCTCCGCGCGGCGGGCTATATCCTGTTGGTCATATCACAAATTGCAATCGAGGAAGTTCAGCGGGTTGAAGGTCTTGTTAACATGGCGGAACAATGCGATTGCGATATCGGCGAACCTGACAGGAGTTTTCACCAGAATTTATAAACACCTCGCGTCTGGGTACTTTATCGCATTTCGTAGTTCGGTGGAGAAACAGCGGTAGTCTTAAGCAGACTTGTTCTTCCTGCAACATGCGATTTGCAATCTGCAATTTATCACATTGCAATTTAGTAATTGTCGGGGGCCGATTCTGACCATTTCTCCCCTCATCGATCTATGATTGCGATTTGTGATGGCCTTATCGCATCGCAAGCCCGAACTTGTCGAGACCGATTTGTAATGCCTTTCTGCCTATGACTTGTGATTTACCATATGTGAGGGCCAATGGAAAGTTTCCACTTGGTGCCTCCTCATTCAATGAAGGACTTGCCACATCATCCAATCCTGCCATGTGGACAAGTCAAACTTGAACTTTGACTGGCTCTAACTTCTGGATACGAGATTTGATTTGAGTGTTGTTCACACTGTTGGATTCAGAATGATGAGCTCTTCAACATAAAGCTGAGTTTGACAAGATTCTGACATTTTGAGTTTTTAGCATAAACTTGAGCACATGATCACTCCTCCCCACTCAAAGCCTTTTAGACCCCAAAATATTATATTCATTTATTGAACAGATGAGGGTATTGTTCCATCGCCTTCCCCTCTTCAATCCATTTGGCCTTCGATGGATTTGTATCTTTGAAACCAACTTGAAGATAATCAATATTTCCCCTCTTTGATGACCTCGTTTTTTTTTCAAGTATGGTGTCTTGTTGAAGCTCATCAAGAAATTATGGAGAAAAATCTTCAATTGATGGAATCTGTACACTTTCTCCTTGATCTTCAATCAAAGGAGGCTCATACAATCTCAAATTTTCAACATTAACAACGGAATAAATTTGCATATATGAAGGCAAATCAAGCTTGAAAGCATTATTACCAATATTTTCCAGAATTTTAAATGGACCATAATGGATTGGTTTCAACTTTTTACCTTCACCTTGAAGCCTTTCCTTGTTAATGTAGAGACAAACTTCATCACCTATTTGAAATTGATCATCCACGTGATGCTTATCATGCCTTGCCTTATACTTACCTTGACTCTTTTCTACTTTTTCTTGAACTGTTTGGTGAATGAATTTATTTTCTCTATCTATGTTGCTAAGTCCATCTACATCTACATCTTTCTCAAAGATGAAATCCAAACGCGATTTAGGAAAATAACCAAGACATGCCTCAAAAGGTGAAGTTAGAGTAGAAGAGTGTTTTGCTCGGTTGTAAGCATGTTGAATATAATGCAACTGTTCATCCTACAACTTAAGATGTTTTCTGCAATATCCTCTTAGCAAATGAATAATTGTCTTGTTAAACACTTCAATTTGACCATCTATTGCGGATGGAAGGATGTACTTTTCTTCAACTTGGTGTCCATCAAGTTCCATAAACTTGACCAAAAATTCCCAACAAATCGGGAATCACACTCACTTACAATAGAAGTAGGTAACCCAAAATGAACCCATAAATTTTGAAAGAAAAGTTGAGCTGTTTGTTCATTTGTAATTTTTTTTTACAAGGCATTAATATGCACATCTTGTTGAACCTATCCACAACTACGTAAAAATAATCATGACCTTTTCTTGATAAAGGAAGACCTCCTACAAAATCCATAGAAACACTCTCCCATGGACGTGAAGGCACTGGAAGTGGTGTGTACAATCCTAGTTTCCTATTACTAGACTTACTAATTGCACACAATGAACAACCTCTAATAAAACATGACACACTTTCAAGCATACGAGGCTAGTAAAAATACCTCTAAATATTTTCCATTGTTTTACTTACACTAAAATGTCCAGCAATAAGAGAAGTGTGTGCTTCCCTTGTGACATTTACTCTCTGTCCCTGTGGAACAAAAAGTTTTCCCAAATGGTACAACAGATTATCATGTGCATGATAGTCTAATTCCTCAACTTGGTGGCCTTGACTCAAGTTTAACTATACCACTTGAAAGTCAACATCATGTGCATATTTCTCAACATAACTTTCAGGAAAAACAGAATGATTCTTGAGTAAAATGGTTGCATTAACAATTGGTCTAGAAATCATATCAGCAACTCTGTTATAAATACCTTTCTTGTACCTGATTACCAAGTGGAATTGCTTTAAAAATCCCATCCAATGAAAGTGCCTTGATTGCTCTAATTTTGTTTGAGATTACAGATATTGCAAAGATTTGATGATCAGTGTGAATAATGGTTTCTTTTCCCATCAAGTAATGCTTCCATTTCTTCACACTTTGCACTAATGCGTAAAGTTATTTATCATACGTAGGATAGTTAATAACAGCACCATTAAAAATCTCATAATGAAATGAAATGGGCTTACCATGTTGTAAAAGAATTGCACCCATGGTATAGTCACTTGCATCTGTTTGTATTTCAAAGGTTCAAATCCTGCAATGCTAAAACTGGGGTTGAACTAATCTTTTGTTTTAAAGCATCAAATGCTTTTTGTTGTTTGCCTCCCACTGGAAGACAACCTTCACACTGGTCAAAGCATGTAGTGGAGTTGCTATGGAAGAGAAATTGGCAATGAACTTCCTCCAATATTGTGTTGCTCCCAGAAAAATCCTTACTTCTGTGACTGATTTGGGTATTGGCCAATTCACAATGACCAAAACTTTAGAGGAGTCAATCTTCAGCTCACCTCCTCCAAATATGTGGCCCAAATACACTAAGGAAGTTTTCTTGAATTCACATTTAGACATCTTCAAAAATAACTGTTATTTTCTCAAGACATCCAACACTTCCCTCACATGCTTGACATTCTCTTCTCATGATTTGTTGAATACCAAAATATCATCTAAATAGACAATTAAAAACTCATCAAGAAATGATCTTAAAACATCATTAATAACTCTCATGAATGTAGTTGGAGCGTTGCAAAGACTGAAAGGCATAACCAGCCACTCAAACAATCCCTGTTTGGTTTTAAAAGCAGTCTTCCAAATATCCTCCTTAGTTATTCTAATTTGATGATATCCACTTCTCAACTCTAATTTAGTGAAATATTTTGCATTCTTCAACTGATCTAGCAAATCATCTATTTTGGGCAGTGGGTATCAATTATTTATGGTAATTTTGTTCAAAGCTCGATAATATACACACATGCACCAGGTTCCATCTTTCTTGGCTACCAAAACAATTGATGAACCACATGGCGAAGTAGAGGGATGAATTACACCCTTATCTAACAATTCCTGGACTTGTTTCTTAATTTCTAAACTTTCCAAAATTAACATTCGATACATATCGATGTTTGGGAGTGGACAGTCTTGTTGTAGTTGTATTTCATGTTGAATCCCCTTTTCGGTGGTAAACCTTTTGGTTCTTGGAACATGTCTCCATATTGATTGACCACATCAACCATTTCAGCTTTTAGCTTTACATCACAGTCTACAAAGGATTCCTGCTCCATGTCATTCTTTTGCTTGATCATAAGGAGCACAAGACTCTTGCTAGAATTGACCAATCGCTTCATTTGCCCTGTGCTTTCCAAAGATAGATTAAGCTTTCTACGATGGGCTCTTACAATGTACTCCACTCCATCTTTGAATAGATGATACTTGTTCTCAAATCGATGGAAAATGACCTTCATGTCATACAAATACGGGCTTCCCAACACAATTCCAGAAATGTCTAGTGGCATAACGTCTAATTCGACTTCATCAACAAAATTGGCAATGATTGCAAACCTGAAAATTCATTTCTGTGTTACCTACAAATTGGCATCCTTGGTTATCCATCCCAATTGATACGTTTTATGATGATGCATGGTTTCTATATTTAAGTTCTTGACCAAATCTGCAGAGATTAAATTTGCCTAAGATCCACTGTCAAACAGCATATCGATTTTTTTGTGTTTGGAAATAACTGGAATATGCAACATCTCGATTCAATTTCCTCATTTGTAACGATGTTGTAGTTATTTGTTGTGCTTGTGCTTGCCACGACTACCTCTTTTCTTTATTTTTCCATGGCTTTTCCCTTAGTGACTGTGGCTGCAATCTTGGTTTCATCACCTGAGTCAGAACCCAAGTCTTGTTGTACAACAGTGTTAGTCTTCTATTTCCCTTTATTGTTAAATTTCTTCGGTCTTAATTATGGATGAAGATCCTAGCAATGCGCTTCATCATGGCCCTCTTTGGAACAATTCTTGCACACGGGTTTCTCCCCGTATTTCTTAACAGAAGAATTTTTCTTTAGCTTTCCTTTAAAATTCTTTCCTTTTTCACCACTCTGGAATGGCTTCTTCTTGCCTTCTTCTTGAACATTTTTCCCCCTTGCTTCGAGTTGTGTAGCTTGAACATAGACCTAATCAAGATTCGTAGGATTAAACATAAGAATGGTGTGTCGAAGATAGCTATGCAAACCTCTTATGTATTTCAGCAAAGTATCTTGTAACTGTAAGTCTAATCCTAGCATAAGAGCTCTTCTCCTAAACTCTTGAGTATACTCTTGCACATTTTGACCTTTTAACTGTTTGAAATTTTTCCAAATCATGATAGCTTTTTGCATATGGGCTACAGGGTAGAATTGTGTTTTTATAGGAGCAATGAAATCAGACCAAGTAATAGAGATCTTACCATGTTTTTTGATCTTGTCTTGAGTCCTTGCTTCCCACCAAATGAGTGTTGCACCCTCCATTCTTAATGAAACCAATTGAATTTTAATATCATCGTCTTGAAGGCTCTGAATTCTAGAGTAGACCTCCAACTGACGAATCCAATTATCAAGCTTCTTTGCATTCACTTCACCATTATACATGGGCAACTCAAATTTAACATCAAGTTTAAGTAGAGGTGATTTTCTAACTCCTTTTGAAGAATGATGATGAGTATGAGTGAGGGTTGTATTAGTGGAAGAGTGTGAAGATGCTTGTGAAGTAGAAGATGAAGAAGATGGTGGAGAGGGTGGACGCTTGTCTCCATTCCCATTACCTACTTTTCCATTACCTCCTCCTGAAGAGCCTTCTCCTTTCTGAATCAGATCTTTAAAAAAAGGTTGGCAAAAATTTTTTTCAAAATTGACTATTTGTTCTTTTGTTAAATGCGTTGTAGAAATCTCTTCGATCGAAGAAATATATCTCTTTTCACGAACGAATGGATTCAATCGAGTTAGTAAATTGAAGGATCTGTACAAATCATAGATTATTACAAACGTTTGGTCACCACTTTGTTTTCGTTTGGGAGATTTGGAATTTTCTCCTTGCAATTTGCTATTCCTCTCTTCATAGAGGACCTTCACCATCGTTGTCATATCAAAGAAGCATTTTTGAAGGTCTTTTCATCTTCTTTCATGATATGTTCTCCTTCATGAGACATGGTCTCTAAAGACTCAACTGCAACTTTTGCAACTTGAGGATGTACTAGTGTAGAAGACTTTGGAAACCTTGCTCTTCCTCCCCTTGAGCCAACCACAGGGCTTTCAACGAGGTTCCCTTCTCCTCTTTTGGGTTTTAACCTTGTTAGCATGACACAAAACTAGCAAACAATACTCCTTCTTTTCACAAGAAAATATAGTAAGCAAAACCAGTGCTCTGATACCAACTTGATCTGAAATGGAGCAGATTAGTAATGTTGTACTAATTCCCCATTCAGAATAAAACCCAAGATGCTTATCATTTGCTTATTAAGTGCTTAATGATTCACCATGTTTGCTTAATTAACTGATTTCCATGAGAGTTTCTTATGTAAATGTTATGAACAATTTCACATAAAATTTATGTTGAACAACAGACAAATAACAGCAAAGAACATCAAAATACAACAAACAACGAAAAGATTTGATGAGGAGTTCACCCCTCCTAGGCTACGTCTCCTTGGTCTAGCTTCCAATGCTTAGGCCTCCCTATTATGCTCAAAATTACAACAAAAGTGTGTTTACAATGCTCAAATGCCTCTGAAACATGTCTCCATGAGTTTAGAATGCTAAAAAATGGCTATCTAGCCTCTTTTTGCATCCAATTTGGATAAGAAATTAATAAGTTATGACTTCTCCTAGTTCTCACACTATTCGTTCCACAAAATGCTCTAAAACCACATAATTCTACAAATTAGCCCGAAAATCTACTAATTGAGAAAGAATTCCTCCATACAGCGGGTTATATCTTACGGCCATATTGAAAATCACAATTGGTGAAGTTCAACAGGCTAAAGGTCTTGTTAACACGGCAGAACACTGTGATTGTGATATTGGCGAACTCGACAGGAGTTTTCATCAGAATTTATAAACACCTCGCATACGGGTACTTTATCACATTTCGCAGTTCAGCGGAGAAACAATGACAGTCTTAAGCAGACTTGTTCTTCCTACGACATGCGATTTGCGATCTACAATTTATCGCATCGCAACCTGGTAACTGTTGGGGGCCGATTCTGACCTGTTCCCCCCTCTCCGATCTGCGATTGCGATTTTCGATGGCCTTATCGCATCGCAACCCTGAACCTGTTGGGGCCAATTTGTAACACCTCTCTACCTGCAACTTGTGATTTGTGATATTCAAAGTCCAATAGTAGGCTGCCACTTGGCACCCCCTCATTCATTGAAGGAATTGCCACATCATCCAATCCTGCCATGTAGGCAAGTCAAACTTTAACTTTGACTTGCTCTAACTTCTGCATACGAGCTCGGATTTGAGTGTCGTTCACATCGTTGGATTCAGAATGATGAGATATTCGATCAGAAGCTAAGTTTGACAAGATTCTGACACTTTTATTTTTTAGCATAAACTTGAGCACCTCATCAGGATGAGACTATTTCATCAAACTTTAAGGTAGTTGTATTGCTACTTATTGCAACAACCAGGCTATCCCAAAAATGTGGTAGAGAACACAGCAAACTGATGCACTTATCTTCATCTAAAATTTTTATATCAACAGATAACAAGTAGCTTACCATAGTATTAAAAGCATTCAGATGCTTTGTCACCAAGTCTCCATCCTTCATCCTCAGGTTATACATCTTTTTCCGCAGGAATAGTTTGTTCACTAGAGACTTAGATTGGTACAAAGTCCATAACTTGTCCCACAAAGCCTTCGTCGTAGCTTCCCCTGATACATTCAACAATACTAAATCTGAGAGACACAATCATATTGTGCTCTTCATATTCATATCTAACTTCGCCCAATATTATTTTTACATTCCTATTAGTCCCGTGCCTAGATCTACAACAATCCATTGATCTTGATCCACCAACAAATCCTTCATCTTGAACTTCCACTGCTCAAAACTCTAACCATTAAATTTCTTAATCTCTATTTTTCCACTGTTCGCCATCTTCTTTCACCGCAAGAATCGATCTCGTAAATCCCCCACTGAATAGGGTCTACCACATACCCGAGAAAAACCCATCAGCAACAAATGCATCCCCTTGAATCCGAAACAACTCTAATACCAAATGTAGGTTTTAACCATGTACAAAAATTACCTGCAAATGAATTTGTCAAACAGAAAGAATATACAATCGCAAGAACATAAAACAAATATACACAGATATTTTCCCCTAGATCCCTAAACCGGGACTACCAGATTGATTTTTCAATATATTCCTTTCAATGTTACAATACATAGATATACATGTTTAACCATTCATAAACCACAATCCATAACCCTGGATTAGAACATAATCATAGTTCCCTTGACCAAATCTATCAAATACCATGGGAAAAAAACAATCATGCCCAAAACCATGGGCAAAACCCATGCACAAAACCCTGGGTTGGTCCGCCCACCTTCTTTGGGTTTTCCCGCCATCCTTGGGTTTGCCTGCCATCCTTGGGTCAACTTGTCGTGGAAAGAATATAACACATACCCAACAAGTAACTTAACTAAGCCCATTTTATTGTTTTTTTATTTAAATTCTATTGCTTCCAAAAAATAGGTTACATTAGTAAATCAGAATTATCCAGATTATACTCTTTCACTTCCCAATATCAAATACCAAGATTATTCAGGAGCTTTTATTTTTTTCCCTTTTGCCTACATAAATCAATCCATCCTTTAGTGTTATCAATAACAACTGAAGATCTACCCATTTCCTCATTATTCTTATAAAGCTCCATAGTTTCTTTCTCGCTATTTGAATGGTCATATTCATGATAGCGCCTTTGGCCACAGATAACCGGCACAATTAACGTTGATGTTGTTTCACTATCCTTCACCAGAAAATTCTCCTATACAAAGGGATGATTCACTACAACTAGGGGCAAAACTAGATCTCAAGAGGTTGAGTTGTACAGGGGTGGGTTCTTTTGCTGAGAACCCTCCTTTCTCTAACTCGCAAAGTTCTTAGAATGAGTAGATGGCTTTGGTTCTCGCAACCCATGGCTAGATTTCTTCGGCACTTGGGATCATAACATCTTTTTAGGAGAAGGGCATGCATTCTAAAGGTATCCAGGTTATTGGCACCTTCTACACCTGAAAGTTGTATTCTCATAATCCAATGGTTGGATATAATCCTTACCCTCGCACTTGAGGATGATTTTGTCTAATAAACCTTTACTTTGGTCCACTTCAACATAGATTTGAACAAAAGTGATGATCCATTTTCCAAGTTTTTCATTATCCACTTTGATGAATCGACCTATAGAATCCTCTAATATCTTCTAGGATATCTAACTAGGTCCACTAAAGGGGTAAATTTGGAAGTCTAACCCACACAAGAACATGCATAGATTTCATGGTGAAAAGGTTAAACTCTAGGAACCATGGTTGGATCGAAATACCAGCTTTGCCCCAAAACCAAGGGCCCTAGTAAAAAAAAATTGACGGTCTTCAATATTTTTGAACAAACCCACAAAATAACCTATCAAACAAATAACAACTCTATGTTTTGGGCCCAATTCATGTGAATCCACTCCTTGAGGGCGGATGACGAGGGCCAAAATCCATTGAACCTGCATATAATTGTACATTTTTTATACTCTTCCACCCTAAATTTGACGAAGGCTTCACTCACCTCCAGTAATGGGGTCTCCAAAGAGTATTCCACCATGAAAGCTTCAATAGAGAGATCCTTAGGCAGTTGAGAACTAGGATCGGGATTTAGGGCATCCTTGAAAGACCTAAACTTTATTACTGAGGAAACCTGCTTTCCCTGGAACGACCTTTTAAGCTTGCAACTATAGAGATGGTGGAGTCCCTCTTGATACCATAATCTCTAAGACCTTTTTTCATTTTTAGAAGTATCACTCCATATAGGAGTTGCATCTCCTCCATAGGGGTTCTTGTCTATAATTGAATGTTGTCAGCCAATGCAAGCACAACATCCTCTTCCCTAACCTAGAATCAAAGATTCTCTCCCGACATGGATCTAACAAAGATTAGAATTTTTTGGAGATCCAATTCCCCTTCACTGGATAGGAGAATTTTTTAAAACACTTTGTGATCTTCACCATACCGCTGGTGGGTATTTCATTCTAGAATTTCAGCGAACAATTTTTTTCATCCTCATCCCTTTATTTCTCTAGCCCAAAGACAGAGGGCCAAAAATCAGTAGAGGCACGAACCTCAAAACCACATAATGTCCTCCACTTCTCAAACATGGAGAAAAGAGACTAGTGTTTCCCTGATGGAACAAAACCTTAGCAATGTCGCTTATGATGGCCTCTACAGACCCATCTTTAACAACAATAGAAGTTTTGAAACACTCATACAGCAACAACATCTTTGATCCAGGCAAGAACAACACCCAAACCGCAGGGGGAGACACTGAATGGAACCAAATCCCGATCATGAGGTCGCTAGAGTGTCTACGGTTGAATAATATTCCCTCTCCTAATGGTTGAGTCCTCCTGCAACCCTTGGAAATGGGGAGAAAGAATTTGGGCATAGTGATCTTGTGTCTTCTTCCATCGTAAATGTTTAGGACATGTCCAGCGATAGCAGCGACATTTAAAATTCTACAAAAACTAAAAACCTTTGTATGCATCATAGTCTCTACCATTTATTCAATCACCAACGTTACCATTTTAGTGAAGTTATTTCTCTTAATACTTGGAAAATTTTGAATTGATAAATAAAAATAATAAGTAAACAAAACATAAAACATTAAATCATTTTAATGATCAACATTTTATAATTAATCACATTACCACCTTTAAAATTATTAAATAAAATTATAAAAAACAAAAAACAAAAAAACAAAAAAGGTATAATCATATATATTTTTTTTTCCTAATTTTAAAAAAACTTTTAAAATTTTGTCTAGCCAAAAAACCAACAAAAGCATAAATTATGAGAGCCAATTTTCTGTGGGACATAGGAGAGCCAATTTTTTTTTACAGAAGAAAGTTTTCTTAAAGAGAGATCGTTTTGAGAGGAAAATCAACTTGAAACCTTCATACTAGTTTGGGGTCGTTTTGGTCTTTGGTTTTCACAAGAAGCAATGGTAGCTAGAGCTCCTGAGGGCTCTCAGACCATGAGGGTTTATCGTCTTTCTAAACCCTAATTTTACGAAAAACAAAGTTACTGACTTAAAGAGAACTGAACTCTAGCCCAAAAAATCATATTTTTATGTAAATATATATATGAAAGAAACATTTTGAAAAATGAAAAGTATTGATGTTGTATCAACATTTTTTTCCGAGTTAAAATTTTAATTTTATTTTCAAGAACGTCAAAAACCAAAAAAATTATGCAATAAGCATGAAAAACACCAAAAAAATGAAAATTATTAATGTTACATCAATATGTTTTTTCTTTTTTTTTTTAATTACCACAGGTCTAAATGTCAATTTTTTTAACATTGGCATTAAAACCTAAAAAAATTATGCAATAGACGTGAAAAACACCCCAAAATCGAAAAGTGTTTATGTTGCATCAATAAATTTTTTGTTAAACTTCCAATATTTTTTAGCAATGACATTAAAAATAAAATACCACTAACTTCGAAAAACCTTAAAATTTCAATTTTTCAACGATAATGTTGAAGATAAAATATCATGGCTCTAAAAAACCTAAAATTTCCAACAATTTTCAACCATGGCGTTGAAGATGAATATCATGACTCCAAAAAACCTTAAAATGTTGACATTTTTCCACCATGGCATTAAAGATAAAATATCACGACTCCAAAAAACTTTAAAATTTCTAAATTTTTTGGCTATTAAATTAAAACGAATTATAATGACTTAAAAAATCATAAAAATGGATATGTAAATCAAAGAGTCATTATACAAAGAGTAATTTTTTTAAAATGCTGAAAGAATAGTCTTAAAATTCTTAACCTAAGACAAAGTGAAACATTGTAAACAAAATTTAAAAATGAACCATCAAATTGACACGCAATGGGGTTGGACTTGACCAATTGCAATGATATCAACCATGAAAATGATATACAGTGGGGACAAACTTGATTCATTGTAATGAAAACTTAAACATCAACAAACAAATTGGATCATAGTAAGGTCAACATGTTAGTCCAACATCAACACAACTCTTGTAACAAAAAAGAAAAGTAAAAAGGTGAAAAATAGAGAAATAACTAAAAATGGAAAAATTAGTTCTGACAAATTTAAAAAATAGAAAATAAAAAGACAAAAAAAAAAAAGAAAAAAAAAGAGAGACAAAATAATAATAATATAAAAAACGAAAAACGAAAAACAAAAAATCAAGTTTAAAAAGTTAAAATAATAATAATAATAATAATAACAAAAAGTAACTCATAAAAATAAAATTAAAAAATCAAACATAAAAATATTTAAAAAAAACTTAAAAAGAAATTAACAAAATTAATTAATAAAAAAATAGAAACACAAATTAATTAAAAAAATACCAAAAAAAAAAACAACTCTGAAAAAATGTATTTAAAAAAAAAAGATTTTTTTTCTTGGCACTTCCCAATTCTTGGAATCGATGAGCGACTATGTTGGCACACACCTCTCATAAATTCTAGGAATCGACATGGAGCTCCACCAGCCCTTCCCATGGCTCTTGGTGCCCGAGCGGGCTCCCCGTCGATTTCGGGAATCAACGAGGAAGAGCTTAAGGCAAAAAATAATAATAATAATAATTTTTTTTTTTTTTACATTTTCTATTGGCATAATCTAACTTATAAACAAAATGACATTTTTCATGATATTTTTTCCTAGTTAATTTTAACCAAGATTAATCATATATTTTTAAAAACTTGAGTTTAAGTTGTTTAATCTCTAGAATTCTAGAGCCCTAAGGGTTTTTTTGGGTGTTGAACGCATTTATGCATTCAAAATTTTATTTTAAACAACAAAAAATCACATTCTTGCTTGAAATTGTATCGTTGAATTCTAGTGAATAAAGTTATTTTGCCTATAAGTTAAACTATGTCTTTTTTATTTTTTATTTATATTTTTAATATTTCAAAAAAAATAATGTTTAATTTTTATTTTTTATTTTTAAATTAATTTATAATAATTTTAACTTATTATAAACCTCAAGGGATAGCTAACTTGGTCGAGTTCTCGTTGTTAAGTACCTTGCCAATTGGGAGGTCACCATTGGTGTTAGGCCTAACATATTAGGTCAGTAAGTAAATCCCCTTTCGCGTGGATTTAACCAAATTATTGCCCATGGATGTAGCAACCACTCAATGACCATAAACCACAGTGAAAAAAAAAAATCTTACTTATTATTATTATAGTAATATGTTTTATTATTATTATTATATTTTTTAATTTGTGTGGTATTTTTTATTTATTTACATTTTAGATATTTTTTTAAATTTAATTTTTCCCCTTTTGTTTTTAATTTTTTTAAATTATATTTTTATTTCCATATATTTAGTATGTTGTTTATTTATTTTTTCCTAATTTATTTTAAATTAATTTTTAAATTTTTAATAATGTTTTAATGTCTTTACGTTAATTTTTCAATTAAAATATTTTATATTTTTAACGTTCATTTTTAAATTAAAATATTTTATATTTTTAACATTCATTTCCTAGAATAGGATTTTAATGATTTATATTGTTAATTTTTATTTGTTCGGGTATTAGTTTTTAAATGTTTTTTAACTTTTTATTATAATTTTTTTTTTTTAATCTTTATTTTTATTTTAAACATTTTTTCCATATGTTTTATTTTTTTAACATTTTTTTTAATTGAAATTCTATGTGAGCCATCATTTAAAAAAAAAAAAAACTTCAAATACGATTATCTTTGGACATAAAATTTATACAAAATTCATAAAATGTATCATTTTAAAAAAAAAATTATGTTCAATTTTTTCCATAAAAATATTTTGTTTGACATGTCATTTTTTAGCAAAAATGTTCGATAATGTGTATTTTTAATTATATTTTATGCAAAATGTGTATTTTTTTTTTGTTTTTAGTGACATTTATTTTATGTGTATAAAGTCTTAATTAATGATAGATAAATATATAAAAAAATCATAACTTCAAAATATTAATATATTTTTTTAAATTAGTAAAAAAATTGACAATTTTATTACAAACAAATATGGCAAAGAAAAAAAAGTACAAACTTGAAAAACTCTTTAAAAACAAATATCTTAGAAAAGAAAAAAATAAGAAGACAACTTGAAAAATGGTTAAATAACCACTGTGAATACTTTAAACATAAGAAAATTTAAATTGTCAAAAATATATTCCCCACAAAAAAAGTTGGTGTTGCATCAACGTTTTTCAAAATTAGTATGAAAATCACCAACATTTTAAAAAACATATATTCATACTTAATACATTAGAAAATTTGAAGTGTCAAAAATAAGCTCCCAAAAAAAGGGATTGATGTTGCATCAACACTTTTCGAAATCAACATTGAAAACCACTAATATTTTAAAAAATGTTCATACTCAATATATAAGAAAATTTAAAGTGCCAAAAATATGCTCCAAAAGAAAGGTTGATGTTGCGTTAACATTTTTCAAAATCGACATAAAAATCATGATTTTTTGCGACCTCTAAAAAAAGGAGAACTTAGTATAGTTCTTGTTAAGTTGGTACTTCGTTCAAATCATGTGGTTACAAAACCCATTGTTTCCTTATGTAGCAAGCAAGCGCTGGAAAGATTTGGAATTTCAAAGGGAATTAGTTTGCTTCCAAAGGAAGATTTGAAGAAACTTGACTTGCCTCAATATCTAGCAAATGAGAGAAAATATTTTCTGCTACAGGCTCCTTCTTATATCCCATATGGCATTATTACCCCATATCTGGTGAATTTTATGGTCGTGGTGAAAACAATCTCAAGAGGTTCCTTTCGTTCGCAATTCAAAGCCATAGGTCTCGTCTCTTCACTTACAACCAGAATTCAGGATTGGATGAGAATCCCCTCTATCAATATTTGGCTCCTATATGGAGGTAGGAAACTTCAAGATCTGAAATCCCTAAAAGAGTATGGCATGGCCAATGATATATCTATTTATTTAGTCTCTAGATTAAGAGGTGGAGCCAAAGGTTAGGGTGCATCCAAAACTTTCCAACCCAAATCCTTTAAGGATGCCCTAAAGCTAGGACTTTCACCTCTGAACCCCAAAGATATCTCAAGGCTAGCATTCATTGTGGATCACATAGTGAGAATTCCATATCTTGAAGTGGATCATCTTGCAACCATCTTCATTTCTGCATTTTATGATCACTAATGATTATTTGTTGTTTTAATGGACCTTTTCCATCGACATCTGCTCTTAGAGAATGGATGCACCAAAGCAGGTCTCAGAATACAGTGTTGTATTTTTGTTCAAAAGGATTTTTTATAGTGCATCTCTTTAAAAAAAAAGGACCGACAGAAGGTTTTTGATCACAGACCTTAGTTTTGGTCGCTCTGGATTCTCATTTCAACTATGGTTTCCTTATTTTAATCTTTTTTTCATTATGGCTTTGGAAACTCCAGTTTAGGTAAAGCTTCCTAATCTACCCAATCATTTAACATAAATAAATATCTTAGCCAATGGGGAAAATTTACTAGGTCGCTTCATTAAAACAAGCATTAAAAGGCTTGTGAAAGGAATCGTCACATTTGTTCACATATTTATTAAAGTGGACCTTAGTAAAGGGTTTCCTGATAAAATCATTCTCAAGTGGATGGATAGGGTTTATTCGTAGTCGATGGATTATGAAAGCATTGCTTTCTGTTGCAAGACTTGTCAATAGCTCAGTCATCTTGAGAATTCTTGCACACATGAACATGCATAGATTTCATGGTGAGAGGGTTAAACTCTAGGAACCATGGTTGGATCGAAAGACCGCTCTTCCCTAGAACCAAGGTCCTTAGCCAAAAACCTTCTAACGGTCTTCAATATTTTTGAAAAAAACTACAAAATAACCTTTGGAAGAATAATAATAGCAACTTTATGTTTTGGGCCTAGTTCATGTGAATCCACTCCTGAAAGGTAGATGACAAGGGTCAAAATCCATTTGACATGCATATAATTGCATGTTTTTTGTACTCTACCACCCTAAGTTTTATGAAAGCATCGCTCACCTCCAGCAATGGGGTCTCCCAAGAGTGTTCCACCATGAAAGCTTGACCAGAGAGATCCTTAGTCAATTCAGAGCAGGGGCACAGATTTAGGGCGTCCTTAAAAGACATAAAATGTGTTGCCAAGGAAACCCTATTTCCCCTGGAGCCACCTTTCAAGTCTGAAACCATAGAGATGGTGGAAGCCCTCTTGATACCATAATCTCCAAGACCTTTTTTCATTTTTAGATGTCTCACTTCGCAGAGGAGATGCATATCCCCCACAGGGATTCTTGTTGAAAATAACAACAAGAAATGTTAAAAATAGAATCCAGAAATTCCAGTTTATTTTTTCCTTGAATTAAAATCAAATTTTATTCTCATAGCAAATTGTAATAGTTAACTAGGGTGAGTTGACTTAGTTAATTTAGGAATTTTGAGTTGGAAGTCTTTTTGAAGTCATGTATATGTTCTCCCTATATTATAGGGGTCCAGGATGAGTTAAGTATGAGTGGTAATCAGTTAACTCAGTTTATTGAGTTAAGTCCAGTTAAATTAGTTCCAAACTGTTTGAGGAACTAATAGTGAGCTAACAATCAGTTGATGCATTAGTGCACTCAACTAGTGCTACTCCAGTTAACTGAATATTCCCTCGTTAGAAACTCATGCATGTTGATTCTGAGAAAGACCCAGTTGAAACTAGAGTGCAGTGACAGTTTACTATTTGTTATATAATTTTCTGAGTTGTACAGATGGTGCATGCAATCAGGAATTGAACCTAGAAGGGATTGTGCAGTTATGGATGAGGAATTTCCCTTTAAATATGGGCTAATTCTCTCAAGAATTGTGCAAAGAATTAGAAGCTTGGAGGCTTGGAAATTTGTCTAAGTATTGGCCAAAGGAAGTCATCAGGTGGATAGGCAATACTTGTGCAGTTTAAGATCAAGGTTGAGCAGAGCATATTGTATTCATTTGAATTCTTTGACCAAAGGCACAAGGAAATAGTAGGTTTGGAGAGCAGAGAGGAGGCCTGGATTTGGCTTGAGCTTGCTTATGAGCTAGCGATTGATTTTACTGAGTGTTGGGATTGTTATTTTGAGAACAAGTATTGTATTGTCATCTTGGATTTCTAATTTAATGCAATACAGATAGTGGGGGTTTTCAGCTGAGGCTTTCCCTGGATATTTATTGTGTTATGTGCCATTGATGTTCTTCCTCTTGTCAATTATTGTTTGCTCGATATTTATGGGCTTTCGTTGTAAAGAGTAGAAGTAGATTCTTGTATTTTTTTAGTAGATTACATGAGATTTTGAATCTACAGGATTTTCTACATTGTATCATAGCTAGATTTGTAGGAAATTCTACATGGTATCGGAGCTAAGAACAGTATACTAGAGGAGATTTCGAAGTTTTGATTTTTGGGCCGCAAATTTGCATAGTAGATCTGAAAAAATTTGTAAAAAAATTTCAGAAATGAATAAGATATTTGGATTCTTTGCGAAAAAATACGCAAATTCAAAAAAAAATTGGTTGAATCGGAGTTCGGATGAGGGCGATATCATTGATTTAAAATCATCTCTTTTTCTAGAAAAATCTGTGATGGCGAGACAAAGGAAGATATGGTGAGCCTTGCTCTTCTTGGACTCCCAAAGAGTTGGAATAGTTATCAGGACTCTATCAATGGTCGAGATAAGCTTCCAAATTGGGAACGACATGGTCAGATTTGATGCAGGATGATATCAGGAGGAACACCAAAGATGGTACCTCTTCCGAGGAAGTGGAAGAGGATTTTGCCTTAACGAGTAAGGCAAAGTGGGCCAAGGGAAAGGAGTCCCAAGGCGAGGAGGGCGGAAAGAAGATGGACTTGATGAAAGTAAATTGTTTTCACTGTCATGAGAACGGGCACTATACCAAGAACTGCCCACAGAAGAAAGCAAGCAAGAAGGACCCGACAGTAGCGGCAGCAGGTGAGGCTCTATCTTCACAATTCGAACTTGATTTCACTCTCATTGCATGCATGGCCGACACTACCATGGGAGTCATGTGGTATCTTGAAAATGGTGCCTCATTCCATATGACGGGGAATAGAGATCTCTTTAGTGGTTTTGAGGAGAAAGACCTCAAGAAGAGCATAGAGTTAGAGATGACAAGAGGTACAGAGCTACCAGGATTGATACGGTTACCTTTCAAAGGGAATCTGGCTCCCCTCTCACGATCACAGATGTGATGTATGTTCCAAGACTAAATAAGAATCTTGTTTCAATTAGGATATTGGAAGACCGTGGCTATGATGTGGTTTTTAGTAAGGGAAAGGTTTTCCTTAGTCACATCACACAGTACATGTGGCTGAATCTTGCACCATGTAGCATGAGACAAGAAATCTCCCTAGAGGCAGCCTCTAGGTTGATTGTAGACTAGTGCCTAGGACATATTAAATAGAGGAGTGCTTGTAAGGTTATATGTGAGGGGTTGCAGCACTCTAATTGTCACGTAAATAAAAGAAAATAAAAGGAGGTGCTTGGTTCAATAAGCTTTCAAAGAGGGAGATTTAGGTCAACTCATGGATCCAAATGCTGGGGGTATTTGGGCAATCTCAAAGAGAAATGACTTCTCCTTCTGGTGGCTGACATACGAAAATGAGATAGCTAAAACTGAAGTTGTATTGATGGTGGAGAAGAGGAAAGGAGGGAGAGAAATATATGCATAGGGCTGTAACAAACAGAATCCTAGGCAGCAATGTTCCAGCAGAAAGGGGAATTCAATGGATAGGGTTGTAAGAAAGACATAATCCTAAACCATGTTTTTCCAATGAGATGAGAGAAATAGAGGAACAAAGAAAGTTTCATATCAAACATAACATGGGTATTGTTCTCTACCAAAGCAGCTAAGATAAATCCATAGATTGAAGAGGAACCAACTACGTTCATTACACTATTTCAAAGAAAGAAAAACACAGGTGAAATGGGATTACCAAGAGGAACTTGTTGCACATTAATCATGCTTGGAATCAACAGGGAAACACCATTTATCCCAAAGGGCCCAATAACCAGTCCATACGCTCTGCCATGATATCAGTGAAGTCCCATAAAAACATATTGAACCAAAATGGTAACATAGAGTTCATTCCTAGCAGGTTTTTGAATCCGGAACCGGAACCTTTGTGTTATGTCTCATCCCCCTATTTATAAGAACATGGGGCTAATGGGGTTACAATTTACAAAAATGTCTAAGAGCCAGGGCTCCAGCTGCCATACTAGACTAGTTGTCCCCCCTATAAGGCTCTGCTACCTGCCTGTTATATCAGGGATCAAATCCCTTCTTGAAAACAGAGAAGTACATAAATTCAAGAGGGATGGGAGGAAGAATGGAGGAAGAGTCTTGTGTTGTCAATGTGAGAGCCTCAGAACAGGCCTTGTCTGTGTCACGGAGTGTGCCCATGCTGCTCAACTAGCTGACTGTCTCTTCCACTTTGAATGCTTATAGCACCGTCTTGTAGAGGCATGTTGCAGGCCGAGTCCTTCCCTGACTCTGCCCCATACCTTCATTAAACTACCTAGTTGTTGACCCATCTCACCTTTAAACATATTGATGATGTCTCCAATGCCCCAGCGCGGTGGTTGGGCAGTGTCCTTTGTTTAACAGTGCAATTGCATAATCGTGGACTTTTTCCTCTAAAACAAGTGAAACGAGCTGATTTTGATTTTCCCCTTGGCCCCCTTTACTATACCCCTTTTTGTAGCTTTCCTGATATGACCGAGGGCTGAGACCTTAGGTGCTAAGGTCGTCGGTCGTGTGTCTCGATGACCTTTTCCTTTGTATTTCCTTTTTCCCACATATCAGTGCTTTAACCTGCTTTTCCCTTTTCCATCAGAGCGTGCCCATAGTCCAGATGCGGAGTCTTTATAAACCCATCTTTTAATCTTTTATCGCATCCGGGGGGAAATCCTGCAAATCGCAATCGGCGGTGCACTGCGGCCTTGTTCTTGGGTGAAGGTCGATAGTCTGGACGCGGGGCCCTTATAAATCGAATTGTAAACTCTTATCGCGTCCAGGAGAAATCCCACATATCGCAATCAGCACCTCTCTATGGCCTTAGCTCTTTACCCCTTGACACTTGCAATCGTTGATTGTCGATAACCTACTAACGTCATTGTTGACGTCATCACTACCACATGTCACCCTATGGGTGGTGCCACATGGCACCCAAAAACAGCCCCATAGGACCCCTAAAAATGCCAAAAATGAGTGCCACATGTCTGCCTGCCACGTCATCTTCCATACCTGCCACATCATCACTGACATCAGCTGCCATGTCAGCTCAGTAGACCAATCAGAGGTCGCCATGTGGTCTCTTGGAGGAGAGAGAAAAGGGCCCGCCCGGCCCTGTTTTGTCATGCCTTTCCTGTGTCATCCTTCATCGGCCCTCCCCCAACGAAACAGTGAGAAATCGCAAATCGCAATCGGCTGATGGAACCACCGATATCTCTTAAGTGGGAGCCCTTTGCCTTCGTCGATGGCCGGTGTATGTTATTACTTGTGGCTCGACACGTGTACCCCACATAGGAGAGATAAAATGGCCCGCCTGGCCCCGTTTTGCTGGCATTTCCTGTGTTAGTCCTTTATCGGTCCTCCCTGGTGATTGCAGCGGTAAATCGCAATCGACCTTTGCATCCGACAATAAGCCTTAGAGTGAGACCTTGACCCTATCGATGGCCGATATGCAACTGTGATGAACTGTCCCGAGCCTCGATTGCGATTTTTCTTCAACACTTAGCCATTTTTTCTCGTTTTCTAGGCTTTCTAAAGGGATTCTTCAACATGCTTTAATTTCTGCCCCAGGTGTCCATTTTTGGACTTCCATATACCACCGAAAAGCTTTTTCTGATCACTACGTAATGGAGTGGGTCCCTTCAAGCTCAGATAGCTTATGTCTCTCATAGTTTGGCATCAAACATCACTGTTATTTGGATTTGGAAGCAACTAGTTGAAGCAATGAGTGACAACAGGACAGGGGAAATAGATTAGTGCATAGGTCAAGAACCTATATGCTCTTGAGGTTCAAGATGCATGAAAAGCCTTGAGGAGCAAGGAAAAGGTTAGAGACTTTGTGGTTGAGAGGGAGATTAAATTACCTCTCAACATGCAACCCCAGAAGAAGCCTCGGAAGCAGCTTCAGGAAGTTGTGGAGTAGCCACAACTAGAGAAGCTGAGAGGAGAGCGAGTGGAGAGATCCACTCAAGTGGAGAAGGAGTCTCAAACCATTGTGGAGCAGCCACAATTGGAGAAGCTGAGTGGAGACTGAGTAGAGGCATCCAGTCATGTAGAGACCTCCAGTAAGGGGAAATTTCAAGCCAAGTGGGCAGAGGGATCACATGCAGCCATACCTCCATGTGTGAGGTGGGGCGATTTGAAGTGTAGTCCAAAGAGGGTTGAAATTGGGCAGGGTCCATTGAGTGGTTTTATCTCATGTATCGTACCTTTCTATGGGACCCCAAAGTACATAGTAGCGGGAGGAATTAGTGAGATTGATGCAGTCAAATATGAGAGTCACAGAGGCTAGAGCAGTCAGATACTAAAGAGCGTAGAGAGGGTTGACAACAGTGCAGAAAAGCAGAGTCAACAGAAGCGCAGAGTTTCCAGTCGACAGAGGCAATAATAGTCAGAGACTTTGATGACAGAGGCATCATTCTGATTCAGGTTGGATGTTTTTTTTTTGTTTTTGGAGTTGTTAGAGCAACAACACTAAAGAGAAGTATTGCATGCAGAACATTCTGAAGGTTCCGAATCGGGATCGAGTTGAATTTCTTTCTTGTTGAGAGGGAGTGTTGAAAATAGCAAAAAGAAATGTTAAAAATAGAATCCAGAAATTTCAGTTTAATTTGTCCTTGAATTAAACTAAGAATTAAAATCAAATTTTATTCTCATATCAACTTGTAATAGTTAATTAGGGTGAGTTGACTTAGTTAACTTAGGAATTTTGAGTTGGAAGTCTTTCTGAAGTGATGTATATGTTCTCCCTATATTATAGGGGTCCAGGATGAGTTAAGTATGAGTGGTAATTAGTTAACTCAGTTTACTAAGTTAAGTCCAGTTAAATTAGTTCCAAATTGTTTGAGGAACTAATAGTGAGTTAACAATTAGTTGATGCATTAGTGCACTCAACTAGTGCTACTCCAGTTAACTAAAGATTCCCTCATCAGAAACTCATGCATGTCGATTCTGAGAAAGACCCAGTTGAGACTAGAGTGCAGGGACAATGTACTATTTGTTGTATAATTTTCTAAGTTGTATAGATGGTGCATGCAATTAGGAACTGAACCTAGAAGGGATTGCGCAGTTATGGATGAGGAATTTCCCTTTAAATATGGGCTAATTCTCTCAAGAATTGTGCAAAGAATTAGAAGCTTGGAGGCTTGGAAATTTGGCTAAGTATTGGCCAAAGGAAGTCATCAGGTGGAGGATAGGAAACACTTCTGCAGGTTAAGATCAAGGTTGAGCAGAGAATATTGTATTCATCTGAATTCTTTGACCAAGGGCGCAAGGAAATAGGAGGCTTGGAGAACAGAGAGGAGGCCTGGATTTGGCTTGAGCTTCCTTGTGAGCTGGAGATTAATTTTACTGAGTGCTAGGATTGTTCTTGTGAGAACAAGCATTGTATTATCATCTTGGATTTCTGATTTAATGCAATACAGATAGTGGGGGTTTTCAGCTGAGGCTTTCTCCGAATATTTATTGTGTTATGTGTCATTGATGTTCTTCCTCTTGTCGATTATTGTTTGCTCGATATCTATGGGCTTCCAATGTAAAGAGTAGAAGTAGATTCGTGTCTCTTGTTTTAGTAGATTACATGAGCTTGTGAATCTACGGGATTTTCTACAATTATTGTCTGCAAATGCATGTTGCTAGGCAACGTAAGCACAACATCTACTTCCGTTAACTAGAATAAAAGAGTCTCTCCCAGCATCAACCTAACAAAGATTAGATTTTTTTGTAGATCCAAGTCCCCATCACTTGGCAAGAGCCTTTTGTTGAATACTTTATGATCTTCACCATACCCCTGATGGGTATTATTTTTCTGTAATTTCAATAAATTGATTGCTGTCATCCTCTTACCTTTCTTTTTCCAACCACAATATAGAGGGACAAGCATCCCTAGAGAAGGCACGAACCCCAAACCCACAGAATTTCAGTCACTTCTCCAGCCCTAGAGCAAAGCAACCGACGTTGCCCTGAAGGAACAAAACCATAGCGATATTGCTTCTAATGGCCTCTACTGACCCATCTTTAACATCAATGGAAGTTTTGAAACACTCATACGGTAGAAATGTCTTTGATCTAGGCAAGAAAAACTCCCAAATCATAAGGGGATACACTGAAAGGAACTAAATTCCAATCATGAGGTCGTTAGCGTTTCTGCGATTGAATGGCATATCATCCCCGAATGGTTGAGTCTGCCTGTAACCCTTGGAAACAGGAAGAAATCGTTTGGGCATAGTGACCTTGTGTCTTCTTCCATAATGAACATCCAAGACATGTTCAACAGCGGTGATAGCATCTAAAACTCTACAAAAACTAAAAACCCTCACGTGCCTTGCAGTCTCCATTATTTATTCAGTCATCAATGTTTCCTTTTTAGTGAAATTTTCTTTTAATAATTAGAAAACTTTTAATTGATAAATAAATAAAATAATAAATAAACAAAACATTAAATCGTTTTAATGATGAACATCTTACAATTAATCACATTACCACCTTTAAGATTATTATATAAAATTATAAAGATTAAAAAAAACAAAAACAAAAAAATTAATCATATATATGGTTTTCTTAATTTAAAAAAAAACTTTTAATATTTTGTCTCACCGAAAAAATAATCAAAAACATTAATTATGAAAGGTAATTTTACATACAGCAGATTTAAATATAAGAACAATACTTGAAAAAAAAAAAAAAAAAATTAATATTAACATTATTAATTTTTATATAGCTCGCTCGGACGAGGAAGTAAGCGAGTTTTGCTTTGCCATTGCTCGAACATGGAAAACCCTTAAAGGCAGCGTCCATGGAGTAGACCTTACCAGGGGGATTTTACCGGTGACTTGAATTTTCGAATTTTCTTTAATGGCATTTTCAGCTCGACCTTTGTCCCTGTCGCTGCAAATTCCAGTCTCAATGGAGTTTCGATAGATTTGGGAGTGCTAATTCCCAAATTGGAGGTGTCAATATCAAATATTGGGTTGTTAATTTCTGACTTTGGAGTACTCGGAGTGGGAATTATGTTTGGCTTTGAATTTTCACTCGTTGAGGTGTCTACGAGACATGGGAGAGCAATTCTATTACATGATAAAGTTTTCTTAAACACAAATTGTTTTGAGGGGAAAATCAACTTGAAACCCTCATACTAGTTTGTGATCGTCTTGGTCTTCGGTTTTCACAAGTAGCAATGGTAGCTAGAGCTCATAACGTCTTTCAGATCAGGGGATTTTATTATATTTTTAAACTTTAATTTTATGAAAACAAAGTGACTGATTTAACCAGAATTGTAACCTTAAAATGAGAACTCTGACCCAAAAAAACTCATTTTTTGTGTAAAAGACATGAAAAAAAAAAACAAAAAGTGTTGATATTGCATCAACATTTTTTTTTCGAGCTAAAATTCCAAAAAAATGTAGCAACGACATTAAAAACCAAAAATATATGCAATAAGCATGAAAAAACACCCAAAAAATGAAAAGTGTTGATGTTACATCAACAATTTTTTCTTTTTATTAAATTATCACTCATCAAAATTTCATTTTTTTTAACAATGGCATTAAAACCTAAATTTTTTGTGCAAAAAAAGTGAAAAACACTCTGTGTTGATGTTTTATCAACGTTCTTTTTTGTTGTTGTTAAAATTCCAATATCTTTTTAACAATGACATTAAAAATAAAATCCCATGACTTCAAAAAACCTTAAAATTTATATTTTTTTACAATAGTGTTAAAGATAAAATATCATGACTCTAAAAAATCTGAAAATTCCAACAACTTTCAACCATGGCATTGAAGATGAATATCATGACTTCTGAAAACCTCAGAATTTTAACATTTTTCAACCATAGTGTTAAAGGTAAAATATCATGACTCCAAAAAACCTTAAAATTTCAAAAAAAATTAGCCATTGAATTAAAACCAAATATCATGACTAAAAAAATCATTAAAAAATGGATACATAAATCAAAGAATCATTATACAAGGAACATTTTTTTAAATGCTAGAAGTATAGTTCTTTCAAAAACTTAACCTAAGACAATGTGACAATTGAACCATCACATTGACATGTAGTGGGGGTGGACTTGACCAATTGTAATGAAAACATAAAATCAACCATGAAATTGACAGTGGGGACAAACTTCATTCATTGTAATGAAAACTTAAAAATCAAAAAAAAAACTGGCCCACATGTAATGAAAAAAATGAAAAAATAGATAAATATCTAAAAATGAAAAAAAAAAGAAACAAAAAAAACAAGTAAAAGGAAAAATAATAGTAATAATATAAAAAATAAACATAAAAAAGAAATTATATATATATATATAAAACTTGAAAAGAAAAGAAAAAAAAAGTCAAGAAATTTAAAATTTAAAAATGAAAAACAAAAAAATATCTCATTAAAAAAACATAATTCAAAAAATTAATAATACCAAATTAAAAACACAAATTAATTAATCAAATTAAAACAAAAAACAAATGACATATAAAAATCTATGAAAATAATTTAAAAAATAAATAAATTTAAAAATGAAAAAGAAAAAAATATATAGAAAAATAAAATAAAAAATTGTCCTTAGCACTTCTATGTTGATTTTGGGAATCCACGAGTGGTTGTGTTGGCACACACCTCTCATCAATTTCGGGAATCGATGGGGACTCTACCAACTAAGCCAATGGCCCTTGGCACCCGAATGACATTCCCTGTTGATTTTTTAAATCCACTGAGAAGCACTTGGGCCAGAAACCTTTTTTTAAATAATTTTTTTTTTTATTTTTCATTTTAAATTTTTTCTAACATTTTTTCTTGGCATAGTCTAACTTATAGACGAAATAACCTTTTTCATGACATTTTTTCTAGTTAATTTTAAGCAAAATCCATTAGAAATTTTAAAAAACTTGAGTTTAAGTTTTTTTAATCTCTAGAATTCTAGAGTCCCATGGTTTTTTTGGGTGTTGAACGCATTTATGCATTCAAAAATATATTTTAAACAACAAAAAATCACTTGCTTGCTTGAAATTGTTATCTCGTTTATAAAATAAACTATGCCTTTTTTATTTATTATTTATCTTTCTCAAAAATAATGTTATATATATATATATATATATATTCCAAATTTTTAAAACAAATTTGGTTTTAATGATTTATAATATTAATTATTATTTTATTATTTTTCTATTCTTTTTTAATTTTTTTTTTAATAATTTGTTTCCTATTAAAGTTGTGTTTTATTTTGTTTACATATTTTTTGTATTGTGTTATTTTTACTTAAAATTTTATGTGAGTCATCATTTTTGGAAATAAATAAATAACTTCAAATATTATGATCTTTGGACATAAAATTTATAAAAGTTTCATAAAATTTGTCATTTTTTTACGGAGTTGCCTTTAGTGCGACTTTTTGGAGATTTCGGTGACGGAATCCGGCGGAAAAAATTGAGGTTAAATCTTGATTTGTATTATTTAAAATGGTTTTTTAACTGCATATTTGGATTCAGCACCCTGAAAAACCCTTGGTACGCTTTGATCGCGCAGAAATTAGCTATCAAACTTGCGATTTCAATAAATTGCTGCTGGATTTCGACCCGAAAAATCCACCAGAAAAGCTTCCAAAAAGTCTCTTTAAAGACAACTCCTTTTTTCACTTTTTATGTTCATTTTTTCCATAAAAATCATTTGTTTGACATGCCATTTTTAGGGAAATGTCTAGAAATGTGTATTTTTAATTATATTTTATGCATAATGTGTATTTTTATGGCAAGCATTTAAAATTATTATATTTTTAGTAAAATTATTATTTTAGTGACAATTATTTTGTGTGTATTAAAGTATTAATTAACAATACATAAATATATGAAAATTCATAACTTCAAAATATTAATTTTATTATTATTTTTATAAAATTTGCAAAAAAAAATGAAAAATTCATTTCAAAAAACTACAGCAAAGAAAAAAAAAAATATAAACTTGAAAAAGTCTTAAAAAACAAGCATCTCAGGAAGTTAAAAAAGAAGAAGGAGACATATTAAAAAATGGTTAAATAACCAACATTTTAGAAAAAAGTGTGCATACTCAAAACATAAGAAAACTTAAAGTGTCAAAAATATGTCCCCCAAAAAAAAGGTTGACGTTGCATCAACATTTTTCAAAATTAGAGTGGAAATCACCAACATTTTAAATTTCTTATCAATACTTAATATATTAGAAAATTTAAAGTGTAAAAAATAAGCCCCTCAAAAAAGGGTTTGATGTTGCATAACACTTTTTGAAATCAACATTGAAAATCACTACCATTTAAAAAAAAATTGTTCATGATGATGATGATGGTTAACGTCCGCTGAGACCAAACAATGGTCTGTCGGACCTAAAGAAACAAATTATTTATTTTGATTTAAGATTTTATTCTTATGCTCAAAAATCTTGGAGAGAAGCCTCCCGAGCTCACTATAATTTTGACATTGTAAAAGGCTAGGAAGGCTAGTATTATAACAAAGATTGTGAAACTGAGATCTAATGTGGTTGTACGCGGGGCACTCTAAGAGGGAGTGGTTTTCGTCCTCGATGTTCCTATTCTCACATATATGGCAGATCCTTTCCATCCATGGCGTTTTAGGAACTACCCAATGACCTGTTTCACTATGGAGCTCATGAGAATTCGTTCTAATCTTTGCTATATTAATTTTCTTCTTTGAGCTAGTTAAAATAGAGAGATACTTTTGATCTTCTAGGGTGGGGTTGATGACCTTCTTATAATAACTTAATTTTCTTTTAGTCGCTAAATCTTTCTCACACCACATTTTTTCTTTGAACTTAGAAGTAACAATATCTTTAATGTTATTTATGTTTTGCAATGCATCATTTTCATTGATCTCCCAATAGTTTAACCAGGGCCTTGTGTCTTTATGCCACCCTCAATTGAGCCTTAGGTGGTTTTGGCTGGAATTTAAAGCTAGCTTAGGAAGTCTATGATCATCTATGTTGTTGAGTTTGTGCTTGTACAACAGAAACCTAAGCATAGCTAGGCTCTCAATAGGGGAAAGACCTGCTTCTATAAGGAGAATAGGATAGGGTGTATTACTTTTAATTTTCAGGTTATAAGTTATAAAACGCTTATGGATTTGCTCAATCTTTCTCCATGATTCTCTGGAGATGCTGCAACCCCAAACCTCACAGCCATATAGGAGTGACTAAAGTTTCAAAGAGGAACTTC
Source organism: Pinus tabuliformis (assembly GCA_031772625.1). NCBI lineage: Eukaryota > Viridiplantae > Streptophyta > Pinopsida > Pinales > Pinaceae > Pinus > Pinus tabuliformis. Next base: position 1,117,916,806 of record CM062819.1, read on the forward strand.
TTTTTATCCCACATTACGAGATTCGTTGTTTTACAATTATTTTCAAGACCAAAATAAGCTTTCCACCCCCCATTAATCCTTTTCTCAATGCTATGGTTCAAGTTGAGCTTGTGATGAATATCAATTCCTAGGTACTTGTAAGAATACACTTCCTCCAAGTTATTAATGTCATACATAAAATTAGCATAAGTGTCCTTCTTGGATTTGATAATCATAACTTTTGTTTGTTAGTGTTAACAATCATACCCATGGTAGAGCAGAAATCCTTAAGAAGCCTGAGTTGCTTATCAAGATCAGATGGGCACCTTGCCAAAAGAATAATATCATCAGCATAGAGAAGAAGGATGACAGCTATCCCAACTAAGATTGTGCCATCACATCCTGCTTCCTCTAAATAACCTTTGAGCTTATCGATGTAAATGCCAAATAGGGTAGGAGAGAGGGGGCAACCTTGTTTAACTTTGATGTTACACTTAATATCTTTCGACCACCCCTCATTTCTCTTTAGCTTGGCAATTACATTCTCGTATAACCTTATAACGGCAGCTCTCAACTCGAGAGGAACCCCTAGCTCTTCTAATCTATTCCAAAGGTTGTATCTAGGAACTGTATCGAAAGCCTTTCTAGAGTCCACAAAGCAACAAAATAAATTGGATTTATCATTACGACATTCTTCTGCAATGATCCTAAGCGTAACAAGGTGGTCTGTTGTTGAATGATGCCTTCTGAAACCTGCTTGGCCTTTAGCCCACTTACCTTCACTTTCAAGCCATATGCTTAACTTCTTTTCCAAAATACTACCATATAACTTGGCTAAGAGAGGGTTGATCATAATTGTCCGATAATTAGAGGGGTTATTTGTATCCCCACTTTTAAAAATAGGGATAATGAGGCTCTCAATCCAAGGTTTAGGGAACCCTTGCTTAATTGCTTGATTGAAAAGCTTGTGGATGTGGGGGATGAGGACAGGACCTCCAATTTTAAGATTTTTGCTTGGTAACCTTCAATTTCCTTAGCTTTCCCATTAGCGAGGCGATTAACCCCAAACTTAATGTCTTCTAAGGAGAAAACTTCTTTTGTTGTGAGAAGGGTTTCCAAATTATCCATGACATTTGGAGATTCATAAAGCTTTTTAAGATAGGAATTCCAATTGTGAATAGCAATTTTATTATTATCCTTAGTCTTCCTAGTCAGAATCTGCCTCCAAGATTTCTTAGGAGCTACCTTAGAGAGGTGTAAGAGATTCTCCTGTCTTTGACGAATGTACTGCCTCTTTTTCCTTTTAGTTAGGGCTTTGTATATTTTTATCTTGTCCATTTTAAGAGATTCATCAACAGCTTCCTTAATTGCTCTCCTCGCACTTTTACAATCTTTGTCATACCATGGATTGGTTTTGCTATTTCTTTTATTATTTGAAACTTCAATTGAGAACTTGTTAATAGAATATGAGAGGGTTGTAGTAAAATTATGATAGAGGTATTCTATGTTGTCTATACTAGATAAAGGAAGCAAATTAGTTTTTAATTCATTTAGGAAGAGATCATTTTTATTTTTATCAAATATTAAGTTCTTTTGGCTGTAAGTATTATTTTCTATGGGAACTCTATGCATGACAAAATTGAGAGTTATAAGTAAAGGCTTATGATCAGAGTCAGGTTCGTGGTCGTTTAAGATGTCAAAATTTATTATTTCGTTGTATAATGGGATATCAGAAATAACGTAGTCTACCATGCTGCTACCAAGTCCATGGATGCAGGTCATCTTGCTGGAATTGGGCCACTTCTTTAGACCGTTGCAAATTATGAGATCCTGAGCACTACAAAGCTTGACTAGCTCTGACCCAAACAAATTTTCCCCGAGGTCTTCAAAGCTCCTTTTGTACCTGCTAGCTAGAGTAGGGTCTTCGTCTAACCAAAGAGGATTAGGGTTGGAATGATTACTTAGAATAATAGCTTGGTTGTTTGAAGTTCGAGCATTAAAGTCACCTATTAAAAGGATATTACCGCCATTCCTTAGGCTAGAAATATCATTCTTTAAACCATTGTAAGGGTTAGTTTTATCTAGATTCTTCTTCTTATAGAAGTTAGAATTGATGGGGGGAAAATAACATATTGCTATGTAGGACTTTTTATTATTAATGTCTTTGATCTCTATCCAACTATATTGGTTGTGAGGGTCGTTTTTATAAATCCTAACATGGGGGGAGATGTTCTTCTTAATGTAACAAGCTATTCCCCCAATGTCTTTACGTGAGGATTGCTTGTTCTAGGTAGACCATAGCGTAAAGCCATCTATGTTAGGGACCTTAGATTCTTCGTGCTCCCAAGTTTCAACAAGCAAAATAATATCAACATCATTTGAAATCCAACTTAGCTTGGGGCCTTCATTCCATGGGAAGCCCCGACAATTCCAAGAAAGGATCCGGAGCATGTTTAATTGCTATTGATTACTATCTTTTTGGTTTCTATCTCGAATAAAGGCTTTTCTATTTTTTATTATTGCCCATTTTCCTTCCTTTCTAACTTATTTTACCTTTTGAACCTCCTTTCTTAATTTTGCTTGATCTTCTGGAATCAGATCTTCATTTATGAATATTCCCGTTCCTTTTAGACTTGAGGTTTTACTAAGTATGTTGTGCTTATGATCAGTGGAGCTCACCTTTATGCGGATTAGTCTTCCTTTATTCTCGGTTAATTTCCCCAACCTTGTTGCTTCTATGAGACACACTGTTTCAATTGGTAATCTATTATGTAGTTCTGTCTGGGCTAAGGCTAAAGTATCCTCATCTACTTCCTCTTTTAAACCGAATATTATAAGGTTCAAGGCCCTTTTGTTACGTTCGTGGTCTAATTCTATTAATTTTTTCATTTCATCTTTTATTGGTTTGATATCTAACTTATCTACCACATTATTTAGGGTGAGGCGGCTATGAACTTTTTCTTCTAATTCTTTAATCATGTCTTTCATTTTAAGACTCTCTAAAGTATCAGCATCTCCTTGCTGGGATGGTTGGTTAGTATCTTGGTTTTGTTTTTCTATAACCTGCAATCTAGTCTCCATTGCCTCCATTTTATTCTCTAGTAGTTCTATTTTATTTTCTATTTGTTTTTGGATCGTGTCTTCAAGAGATGCAAATTTATTTTCCAGCATGGCTTCTAACTCTTTTTGTAGCTTGGCTTCTCTTTCTTCTCTACGTTTCTCTAAAGACTCTATATACTCATAAAGGCCTTGTAGAGTAACTGTGCTAGGTCTGCCCTTGGTAATCTTTGGTAACTATGGTGAAATATTCATACTTGAAATTATATGAGCAAATATGTATTAGAAAAATAAAAAGATAAGGAATGTGTGCACCTGATATCAACAAACCTGACTGCAGATCGCCCATGCCCACCGCATCTCGTAGACTAAAGAATATATGCAAAGAATATATAGAGTACGTTTTTAATTCTTTCATCGAGCTTCAGAACTCTCTTGCTGAAGAATATATAAATTACGTGTTTAACTCTTTCACCGAGCCTCAGAACTCTTTCACCGAAGTATACATAGAGTACGTGTTTAACTTTTTCATCGAGCCTCAGAACTCTTTCACCGAAGAATATATAGAGTAAGAATATATGCCAAGAATATATAGAGTATGTTTTTAACTCTTTCACTGAGCCTCAGAACTCTTTCACCGAAGAATATATGCAAAGAATATATAAAGTACGTGTTTAACTCTTTCATCGAGCCTCAGAACTCTTTCACCGAAGAATATATGCGAAGAATATATAGAGTATGTTTTTAACTCTTTCACCGAAGAATATATAGAGTATGTTTTAACTTTTTCACCGAAGTATATATAAAGTACGTGTTTAACTCTTTCACTGAGCCTCAGAACTTTTTCATCGAAGAATATATGCGAAGAATATATAGAGTAAGAATATATGCCAAGAATATATAGAGTATGTTTTTAACTCTTTCACCGAGCCTTAGAATTGTTTATTGGAGTGTCAAAAGCATGCTAAAAAAAAAGGTTGATGTTGCATCAATACTTTTGAAAATTGACCTGAAAATCATGATTTTTTGTGACCTCTAAAAAAACGAGAACTTGATACAGTTCTCTCTAAGTTGGTAACTTTGTTCGAATCTTGTGGTTACAAAACCCTCTTTTGCCTTAGCCGGCAAGCGAGTGTTGGGAAAATTTGGAATTTCATAGGGCATTAGTTTGCTTCCAAAGGAAGATTTGAAGAAACCTGACCTGCCTCGAGATCTAGCAAATTAGGGAAACTATTTTCTGCTACATGATCCTTCCTATATCTAAGATGGTGTTATTACCCCAAATCTGGTGAATTTTACAATCATTGTGAGACCAATCTCAGGAGGTTCCTTTTGTTTTCGCGTCAGTGCCATAGGTCTCGTCTCTTCACTTACAACCAGAATTTAGGATTGGATGAAACCACCATGTGGAAATATTTGGCTCCTATATGGAGGTAGGGAACTTCAAGATCTAAAATCCCTAAAAGAGTATGGCATAGCCAACGATGTCTCTATTTATTTAGTTTCAAGATTAAGAGGTGGATCCAAAAGCTAGGGTGCATCCACAACTTCCCAATCCAAATCCTTTAAGGATGCCCTAAAGTTAGCACTTTCACCTCTGAACCCCAAAGACATCTCAAGGCTAACATTCATTGTGGATTAGACAGTGGGCATTCCGTCTCTTAAAGTGGATAATATTGTAACCATCTTCATTTCTACATATTATGAACAATTGGTGATTATTTGTCGTTTTAATAGATTTTGGCCATCGACATGTGCTCTTTGAGAATGGGTGCACTAGAACTAGTCTCAGAATACATTGTTCTATTTTTGTTCGAAAGGGTTCTTTAGGGTGCTCTTTAAAAAAAAACAGGACCGACAGAAGGTTTTTTATCAAGGACCCTAGTTTTGGGGTCGTTTTGGGCACTCATTTCAACCACGGTTTCCTGACTTTAATCCTTTTTCCATTAAGGCTCTAGCAACTCCAGTTTGGGTAAGGCTTCCTAACCTGCCCATTCATTTGACACAACTAAATATCTTAGTAAATGTGTGAAACTAACTAGGTCATTTCATTAAAACAAACATTAAAAGGCCTGTGAAAGGAATCGTCACAATTGTTTGCATATTTGTCGAAGTGGACCTTAGTAAAGGGTTTCTCGATAAAATCATTCTCAAGTGGAGGGATAGGGTTTATTCATAGTTGGTGGACTATGAAAACTCTGCTTTCCATTGTAGGACTTGTCAATAGCCCGATCATCTTGATAATTCTTGCCCTTTTCGCAAGGGCTCTATCCCCACCTAAATGTTAAGAAAAGAAGTCGTGGATGGCAAGATTCAAAGGGAAGAAAAGGATCCAAGAATACTTCGGTTCATAAGCAGGACAACACACAACAACAAAAGACACCTACCATCAAATCAACTCCTTGAGACTTAACTCAACCATATGTAAAGTCATCTCATCCCTCAACAAAGGAGGCCTATCTTTTGACTGGAAATGAAAGAGATTAAACCATAATTTGGGCTTCGTTAATGAGTGGGCCCAAATGTATCCATGAATCAGAGCACTCAAATAATGATAAGGAAACATTGCATATGGAAAAACCTCCAGCAATGGAATTGTCTCAAAAAATGTTATTATTATCTCATCTACATTTGTTCTCAATAACTCCTCGAAATGGATTAGCATCCACAAGAAAAGAAAAAAAAAATGAAAAATCTATGATCAATGACTAGGAATGTAATAAATGTATCATCTTGTCTTATACTTATATGTGATAAATAAAATAATGTAATTTATTATTTTAAAAATACAACTTAACTTAAAATAAACATAAAAATTAAAAACATTATATATATAAATTAAAAACATATTATATATATATATATATATTATTTTTATTTTTTCATTAATATTAATATTATTAATTTTTATAATAAATAAATATCAACATTATTAAAAAATAAAGTTAATATTGAAATATAATTTTAAATAATTATAATAAATATTAAATCTTTATATATATATATATATATATATATTAACAATAATAATAATAAATTAACTCAGGATAGGCTAGTTGGTAATCACAATGCGGTGAAGTTCGTTAAAAAGGCAGGCTTCAGGTCACGAGTTCAAATCCCCCGGACTTACCCTGGAGCTGTATAGAGAGACAGGCACAACGCCCAGTGGTTATAGAGACAGCTGTTAGAATCGACCTCATGTAATGTGAGTCGCGAGGCTGCCCCTATTGCCAATTCCACTCTAATATATATATAGATATATATATAATAATAAAAAATTAACTCAATAAATACTTAAGTGAAAATCAACTCAAGGTTAAAGTGTTCTACGTTGTACACGATAACTTCATGCAAGATAATCCATGTGGATAATACATCGAGTATAATGTTTGAAGGGTTCAACGCCCTACACACTACTCGAAGCTCCATCCATTTGAATGTAGCCGGTTGTCATGTTTTTATGGTTATTTATAATAATTTAGCCGGTTGTCATGTTTTATGGTTATTTATAATATTATAAGTATAGCTATTTATAAGAAGTATGAGGTTTTTTTTTTTTTTTTTAATTAAAAAATGTTTTATTTAATGGAATTTGTGAAAAAGATAGTATAAATAAGAGAAAATATACTAGTTTGAAAAGTATATATATATATATGTGTGGAATTTAATAAAAATGGTATCTTATTTTTATTAATGAAGTAATATTAATGAAGTAATAAGGTGATAGGATAACAAAAGTAGTATTCCATATTTTTATAAATTATTAAGATTATTTGTTTTGTTGTAATGGTAATGGTAATGAATCGCTTTGCATTTAAAGATAACAATGTTTTAACAATTGAGAACGAGTTGAGCTCAAATGGTAGAGCACATATTGTGTATAGTGGGTTTCATTGAGGGAATATATATATATAGATTTAGAGAAATTTCATAAAAATGATATCTTATTCTTTTATGAACTAATAAAGTCGGAGGGTAACAAAGTGGAATTCCACTTCTATATGAGTTATTAAGATTATTTGTTTTATCTTTATTAATGGTGAGGAGTCACTTTGCAATTAAATATAACAATTGTTTGACAATTGAGTTTATTCTATTTGCATTACTAAAAAATTATAATATTTAGAAGAAAGAAAATAATGTTTGGTGATTGCTTATATTATTTTATTTGCATTATTAACTAGCGTACACATATAAATTAAATAATTGGTAAACATCGATACAGATCAAAACAATTACTTCATGATACATGTCAAGTTTCTAAAATTATAAAAAATAATAAAAGTTAATTAAATTATAACTTTATTATCATTATTATAAAAATAATTAGTATGTGAGTTAAACATATATACATATAATCTCTAAAGAGGCTTTGTTACAATACCATGGGCCAATACCATGGCTTAACAATACCACATGCCCAAAAAAAACTATAACTCATTTCATTGAGGAAAAAAATACACTAGTTTATGTTTATATATATATATATATATATATAATAAAAATGGTATCTTATTTTTTTATGAATTAGTAAGGTTGGAGGGTAACAAAAATTCTACCTATTTATGAATTATTAAGATTATTTGTTTTTCTTTATTAATGGTGATGAGTCGTCATGCATTTAACTACTTAGTATATCTAGTTTTGAACATGTGACCTATTAGGAGGAAACACATGCTCTTGACAATTAGGCCCACGCAAGCTGTATAACTAGTGGACGTATAAATTAAATAATTGGTAAACATAAATAAGCATCAAAACACTTACTTCATGATACATGCTAGCTTTCTAAAATTATTTCTAAAATTATAAAAATAATAAAAATTAACTAAATTATAACTTTAATATTATTATTAATATTATAAAAAGAATTAGTATATGAGTTAAACATATTTACATATAAAACAAGTAAGAAGATTCCTAAAATTATAAAAATAATAAAATTTAACTAAATTATAACTTTAATATTATTATTAATATTATAAAAAGAATTAGTATATGAGTTAAACATATCTACATATAAAAACGAGTAACAAGATTCTTAATCTGTAAAGACGCTTTATTAGAATGCCATGGCTTAACAATACCACATGCCCAAAAAACCATAACTCATTTCATATGACACATGTTCATATGAAAGTTTTTTTAATTAATCAATTTAATGAGAAGGACAAAAATGGAATAACTATTGTAAATCAATCTCAACCTTTGATTTGTGAATATCAAGAATATTCTAGAATATTCCGTGGAGGTTAAATCCTTTCTATCCACCTAATAATTACTAATAATTAAATTAAAATTGCGATAGCTCTATTCCAAAATGCATATCAAAATAAATGTGGTTGTAGTGAAAAAATTGCATTGTTTATTAGGATAATATATTATTATCAAATAATAAATAATTCATATTTTTAACATGGTATAAATTTATTTGCCTCTTAAGCATAAGGTAAATTGTAATAGGGTGATGTATAAAATATAGCAATATTTATTAAGTTGATTGAAAGGAAGGGGGTTTTTAAGGAGATTCTAAAGAATTTGATAAAGTTAATAAAGGAAGCATGACATTAAGATAGTTTGACAAGATGGTTGGGAGGTAGGCCTTGCATTTTGTTCAATTGGATTCAAATCCTTGATGAGACACGTTATAGTTAGAAAAAAGAGTAGCCACCCTCCATGACTTAGATCCCCTAACCTACATATCCCTAAACATCTCAATCCTTACTAAATCATAAGTTACTTATTAAATGTTAATTTATAGCAATTGCCACTAAATTAATAACCAACCTAGATCCATATTAATTCTGAATCTACCAAACAGAAAAAGATCAAATCTTTTTTCATTCAAAGAAATTTTCATCTCAAAAAATTTAAACCGTCTCAATACTTGATAAATCGATATATATATATATATATATATATATATATATAAACTATTATAAATTTAACCATAAACAAAACCTGTAATTAATTATTTTACTTAAATTTTATTTTTATTATTATTTTATTTTTATATAATTTAAACCCATCAAAATATTTACGAAACAAAACATTACAACCTCTCATACCAATATAAATTACAATATTAATTACTATACTAAATTTAAACTTCATTTAAATAATCCCAACCAATTGAAAATTAATTTTAAAAAATGCTTAAATTAAAACCATATTTTCCTTCCTGTAATGTTAAACTTTCATATTAAACTCAAATGTGATGTCCCTCCTTATTTGTCTAATAGGGAACCTCTTGAAATAGTTCGACGAAAGTGATTTGACCCCTTTGTTATAGGCTTATTTTAATAATGACATCATCCTTAATATAATAGCATATCCTAAGGTGGACTAGTTTGTTTATATATATATATATATATAAAAGAAAGAGAGGTTGTTTAATACTATGATAATGCAAAATGTGTATTTTGATAAAGATTTGGTTTGAATTTTATTCAATATGTTGTTAGGATCATAATTAAAATATAAAATAAATTAATTATTTAGAAAAAAACAATATATATATATATATATTAAAAGTTTAGTAAGAGATTCTTTAATACTATGATATGATAAGGCAAAATACACATTTTGCCAATGATGTGGTTTGAATTTTATTTATATGTGATTACGATTACGATTATGATTATAATATAAAATAAATAAATAAATTATATATATTTATATATATATTAGAATAGGGTGAAATTTAAAATAAATTAATTATTTAGAAAAAAACATATTATATTATAATTATATATATATTTATATATATATATATATATATAATTTAGTAAGAAATTCTTTAATACTATGATATGATAAGGCAAAATGTGTATTTTGATAATGATTTGGTTTGAATTTTATTCCATATGTGGTTACGATTATAATTATAATTATAATATGAAATAAATTAATTGTTTGGAAAAAAAAATATTATATTAGAATAGGGTGAAATTTAAAATATTATAATTATAATATGAAATAAATTGATTATTTGAAAACAAAACTTATATTAAAATATGGTGAAATTTAAAATATTAAATTTATTGTAATTTTTATCAAATAGAATATTTTTTAAATAAGTTTTGGTTTAGTATGTTTAAGAATTTGTTTTTTTAATGTAAAGAAATAGGTTAATGATCTAAGATTTAGAGTGGGAAAATCTACTGTTTATAGATAATTATTTGATTATTTTAGGTGGAGTGACTTTTTTTTAATGGTGATGAGTTCCTACATTTATGAATAGTAGTGATGCCTATCTCATTAGTGGTTTGACAACTAACCTAGCACAACCATATAAATTAAATGGTTGGTAAAGTTCAATAGGCATCAATTCATAATAAACATTAAAATATGTATTTCATGATATCTCACATTGCTAAAATTTGAAAAATCATAAAAACTAACTAAACCAACCTAGATCTATCTTAACTCTCATCTACCCAACACCAAGGGGGTTCAAATCTATTTTCACTTTAAAATAGGTATGCACCTCAAAAGATTTGATCCCGCTTGGCCCTTGGTAGATCCAAGTTAAGATGGATCCATCTTAAGTCTCATCTACCCAACACCAAGAGGGTTCAAATCTATTTTCACTCTAAAAGAGGTTTACACCTCAAGAGATTTGATCCCTCTTAGCCCTTGATAGATCCAGAGTTAAGATGGATCTAGGTTGGTTTAATCATCAATTATAATTAATTATAATTATAATTATTTATTTTTTATTTTTGTGTAATTTTACCGAGTTAAAATGTTTATAGGACAACATCTCTTCCATATTGGGTTGGAGAAGCCTTTCAGGGTAATAATTATAACTTTATTATCTTCATCTTCATTATTAATTGTAAAAAGAATTAATATATAAGTTAAACATCTATACATTTTTAAAAACATGGATGGGGATTTTTAACCATGGAGATTTATCCCCACTTTACCATGGATATTCTTAATTTGTAAATAGACTTCGTTACAATATCATGGGCCAATACCATGGCTTATCAATACTACATGTCACCATAACTCAATTTATACAACACTTGTTCATATTATTTTTTTAATTAATTAATTTAATTAAAAAGGAAAAAAACGAACAAATCCTTTGAAGTTAAATTTTAATATTTGATTTTTATATATTAATATGAATATTTTTTTCCCCCGGGAAAAATCATAATTTTATTAATAAGAACAAAATTCCCTGTTGTAGATTCTTATAAAGCATTCATCAAACCAGTGAAGATTGGTGTTCACAAAGCCAATACAATAAAATATAGAGAAACAGGTTACCCTTTCCTCCATTTATTCTTTTCTACTTTCTGCCATTCTCCTTGAGATGGAGTGGTTGTTACAAGAGTTAGTTGATTCTCCTTGTCCATGTTTGGAATTCCCTTGTCTGAATCTGAGCTATCTGAAACGTGTTGATGTTTGTATCCTCCCAGTTCCTTAGACTCAGGTCTCCCCTTCGGCTGCGCAGTGGGAACTGGGTTTGTTGACAGTTCATGAGTTGATTCCTTCTTTTCTACATTTTCTTGTGGATTTTGGACTTCTTCATTAGTAAAGGGATCCATTTCGTCTTCATCTACTTCATCTTCGGGAAAATGTTGAGGAAATTGCCATCCTTTGAGTTGTTTCCCTGTTTTCTTCTTTCTTCGTGGCTCTTTTTTTACTTTTGGACATGTATTTTGAAGATGTCATGTTTGTCGACATATTCGGCATCTGAAAGCAGTGTTTTCAAAATCTAGAAACTGTTTCCAACATTGTTTGTTGTAAGTTAGGAGGATGTGATCCATCAGTCCTTTGCTAAGGTCTACCTCCACACAAATTTTGGAGAAAGTGTAGATTCGTTCTTCAACTCTTTGTGTATCTGTCTTTATGTATCGCGCTAAGATATTCCCAATGCCTTCTAGTACATTATGATGCCAGAAATGTAGTGGGAGATTATGCAGTCTAACCCAAACTGACATTCTTGAAACTACCATTGTATTTGCATCAAAATCTGGGAACCATGGGGTAAAAAATAGTCTCGTAGTTCCCCAAAACCATGGACCTTCTTGCATAATATATTCTCGTTCCTCTGATGATGCAAACTTTACTATGAAAAAACCTTTGGAGTAGAGGTGGATCTCATAGTTTATTAACCAATTTGTGAAGATCCAGTGAAAAAGATCCATTGGCTTTGGCCAAAAATTGTTGAATCTGCATATAACAGCTTGAGCTTCATATGTGGTGAGCAAATCATTTGTTTATGGTAGATCTACAATCAAAACTAGAACGTGATTCAACTGTTCCACTATATAAGGGCTCAGAATATTGTGTGATTGTTCTGGATTTGGGGAAGTAACCAGTTTCCCATTTATAATATCTTTGAAAGACATACCTCCTTGATTCAATGTTGGTCCTTTGGGAAGACTCGATCCAGCAACACCCCCTGCACCCATTTTCTTGCTCAAACGAGGAGATCCTCTACGGAGTCGTAAATTTAAAAAGATGGTGGATGACGGGGTGACATTGTAATCTTGGAGTTTCAACTCATCCTGCATCGATTTTCCTCCGCATATCAAACTTTGAAGTTGAATCAAATACCCCAGGGTCCATAGGATATATTTCTTTAGATTTTTAACCCTTTCAGAGGCCCACACCCAATGAAGAATAGATTTCCCTTCTAGAATTTTGATAAATATTTGAAAAGATATCTGAGATTCCAAATCCAGAATCCTTTCTTGGCCCTCATATGAGTCGCTAGCTGGATTTGTCTCAAAAAACATATTTGAGAGACCTTGAGAAGGTTGAGGCATATAGATCAAACTCATAAATGAGATCCAGGCCATGGGAGACCTCAAACTGGTGAAAAAGAGCATATGATTTGTTGACCTACACCACATATACAAATCCAAAACTCCCTTTCGATTGTTCAGTGCCCACATAGATGAGATATTCTCCTGACACTGCTGATTTGTCTATGTATCTATTATTGAGTTCGCTCCATAAGGACAATCCACCTCTGCATTCACCACGCATCACTATCAGATCTGAGTAAAGCCTCGCCTCTGGATAGAGAAGATCCGGACATCAAACTCTAATCAAAGTGTTCGGTTATCCAATACAGATATGGATTTGCACCTCTCTCGACCTCCGCTTGCTCCATTCTGCGAAAACCTAACCCGCAGATCTAGAAAACTCATAGCTATGTGGCTCCCTTATCTTTCGTTCGTTCCACTCTCTAAGGACATTTCCCTCCAAACTTCGTCGAAGCTCAAGGATAACGCGGCCATCATTTCTCCTTCTCCCGATCTCGGTTGCTCCCCTAGTCATATTATTATGAATATTTTATAATAATCTTTAGAGATTAAATCCCTACCATCTACCTAATAAATATTAATAATTAAATTAAAATTCTAAAACCTCATTTCAAAATAAACACATCTATCCATGAAATTATAATGAATTTTCCCACTTATGAAAAAAAATATAAAAAATAGTTAAAATTATATTTTATATTATTAAAAACAATATATATATATTATAAAGAAATCATTCTTATTTTCAAAAGTTTTAATATCACAAATTTTATTGCGAAATATATGAGAGTTAGTTTAGAGATTAGTTTCACTTATGAGTATTGATCCAAATTTTTCCAATTTCCATTTTTTTTCACAAAAATGAGTACTTTTGCATTAAATTTGCACCCAGGTGTACCGAATACTCGGGAGAATTACATTATAGTTTTTCTTATGGGTATTTTGATTGAAAAATTGCATCTATATACCCTTTCGGAGGTTACATCAAAATCTCAAACCTTAACAACACCCTTATTATCCTAGAAGTATATAGTCGACAAAATTGAAACAACAACCATGCACATTTAACTCCAGCCATTACAATGAGACTTAATCAAAGCTATCTGCAGAACGGTTGAGGTCAAAGCCTCAAGGAGATCCCCTGGTGGGGTTACTGAACGATTAATCTAAAGATGCAAATCCATAATTATATTGCGCGGTGCTTCCATCTTGTCTTCCAAACGAGTGATTATCTTTTGTTGGGCCTCGACTAATTCCATTATGGTGCTATCTAAACCCTGTTGTTTGTACAAAATTACCTTCTAGTCATAAATTTCCACATTCATCTCCACATGGGCCTTTTAGCAGTGATCACAAACAGTTGAAGCTAAGGAAACTGTCTCTGAGCTTGAATCCATTAGGAGGACTTGCCAAGACCAAACCCGAAGAAAAGAGGGATACCGTAATTTTCACTAGATTTCTTTCCTAGTCGTCGGGATATACAGCTATAGAGCCCAATTTTTGCAATTTCCATTTTATAATTTACATGTATAATATGAAGAAAGAAAACTAAATTAGAGTTGATGAAATTGTTTTAATATTTTAACCTTATTAATGATCATTCTTTATTCTAATTTAGTTGAAAATAATGGAGAATTTATGTAATATTTGAGAAATTTTATTTCACAGTGGTGTGTGTGTCCTAGATTGGAATTAGTTTCTATTTTCTATGAGATAATTTTTCCCTGTATATTTTGATTCCATGATTAATGAAGGCGTGTGGTACTTCCCAAGCAGTCTCCAGGTGCAACAAGCTCACCTGTGAACTGCTAGTTTCAGTGTTTCAGTTTTGTCTTCCATTTTTAACATGGTATTAGAGTTGGTGAGCCTTGGTGGCTGAATTGAGTGCCTTGGTGGCAGAGTTGAGAGACTTGGTGGTTGGAGAGCCTTAGTGGCAATTTGGAGCCTTGGTGGTTGAATTGAGAGCCTTAGTGGTTGGTTCATTTGAGAGTTTTAGCATCTGGTCAATTCGTGAGCCTTGGTGGCTGGAAAATTTAAGTGCCTTGGTGGTTGGAGAGAGGCATTGACGTTAGAGCCCTAGTGGAAAAGGCAAATCTGCAAAATTCATTTTTTTTCCTCTTGCAAAGCAAGACCAGCACGACATTTTTCCCTTGTTCACGCATTGGCCAACAAAGGGGGCAGTGCGGCATTTAGGGCTAATTATCGCGCTTAAGCCCAATTCCTTACATGCATTGCAAACAAGGTGGGTCATAAGCGTGGACCCGGCAACTGATTCCTGCGTTGTTGTTCCTGTTTTATTTTTTTTAGGCAAGAACCACTTCATTGAGGTGGACATCACTTTGTATTACATCGATTCGACCATATCAATTCATTTCAGGCCGAGATCGCATGGTATCGCATGGTATGTTGAGATCAAGATCGTGTGGTATGTTGAGCCCGAGATCGGGTGGTATGTTGAGGCCGATATCGCGTGGTATATTGAGGCTGAGATCACTCCTTTCATTCCATAAATCAATTCATAAGTCAATCTTGTCCAATCAGCTCGAGATCGCTCCAAAGATCACTCATTTGGTTCTCCTGTGTTTTTGGGTGCGTTTTTTTTTGTGGAGCTTTGATGAGGCCGAGATCGCTCCAATAAGCTCAAGATCGCTCCTTTGGTACTTTTTTTTCTTTTTTTTCTTTTTTGAGGTTGAGATCATCGGCGTTGGTGTAGTTTTGTTGTTGACTAGATCAATTGTTGAAGGTTGAGGATTTTTTGGTAGATCCATAGATCGATCCTATCACAATGAATAACCACATTTCAAAAACGTATCTGAATGAAAGCAATAAGTTGGATGGGTCAAATTACACCAATTGGAAGTTCAAATTACAGACACTGCTCGAGGGTTCGAGTGCGTGGGAAATTGCAAATGGGGACGAAGCAAATCCAACTACAGCTGGAGGAGGAAAAACTACAACAATTCAAGATTGGAAGAATAGGGAAAACAAGTCAAGGGTGTTGTTGAAGATGTCAATAAAGGACCACATCATCCCTCACTCCAAAGAGTGAAAAGCTTCAAATGATATTTGGGTGACACTCAGGGATTTGTATGAGACAAAGAATACAAATCGTATGGTGTTTCTGAAGAGTAATATAATCTCCATCATAATGGAGGAGAATGAATATGTTGATGCATTCATCTCTCAGATCAAAGCGCTCAGAGACAAGTTGGGTGACATATGGGAGAAAGTGTCCAATATTGATCTTGTCACGATTACCTTAAATGGTATGGCTGGTGATTATCAAATGTTTATTACAAGGCTGACAGCAAAGGAGAAATCTCCCACCTTTGAAGAATTGACAGGTATCTTGATGCAGGAAGAAGAGAGGCGTATGAATCTAAAGCCTCAGAATGCAGACCTGGCATTGATGGCAAAGAAAAAGACTTTCAAAGGGAAACAAGGAGCAGGACAGAAAGGCGATGGTACACCTTAGAAAAATCCATTCCAAGGTATGTCATAAACTAGAAATGATTCAGGAATCAAGTGTTTTTATTGTTGTAAAACTGGTCAAATTGCTAGAAATTGTTATAAAAAGAAGACAGATGAAGCCAAACACAAACATAAGAAGCATACAAGGCACTTTGCTGACGAAAATCAGAATCATGACATCAAATTGTTTGTGTCTAATTTTTCTCTCTCTGCTAAAACTGATGAGGCCAGAACTTGGTTTGTGGATTCTGGAGCATCCACTCATATGACAGATAATAAGCACTGGTTTGAAAGTTTTAAAGAGACCAGCAATGGTGCTAACATCTACCTTGGTGATGACAAAGCATACTAGATTAAAGGGTATGGATATATTCTTGTGATATTTCCTTATGGTAATATTAGGTGCATTCAGAATGCCATGTATGTATCGGGCATTAAAAATAATTTGATCTATGTCTCCATGATTGCAGATCATAACTTGAAGGTATAATTTTTCAAAACCTATTGTGTCATAAAGGATTTGCTGGATCATCAGAAGTCGGTTGCATCTGGAATACGAGTTGGAGGCCTGTATAAGTTGAATGTTACAAGCGTGCCACATCAAGCTTTAACTTCAACAACCATGACAGCAGATAATATTTGGCATCAAAGATTTGGACACATCAATCTTCATGACTTATTGCTGCTACAGAAACAAGGTATGGTTAATGGACTTCATGTTTTAAGAAATGCACATGTTGATTGTGAAGGATGTGCACTTGGAAAAATGCATAGGGATGAATTTCCCTCAAATTTAAATAGGAGAAAGAGAGATATACTCGAACTTGTGCACACTAATATATGTGGACCAATGCAGACAAGGTCCTTAGGATGAGATTATTATTTGTTGTTATTTGTTGATGAATGCACAAGATATACCTGGGTATATTTTCTCAAAAAGAAAAGTCATACTTTTGAATATTTTAAAGAATTTAGAAGTATGGTTGAAAAGCAAATACGGAAGGTCATCAAAATTCTTTTCTCAAATCAAGGGGGAGAATACAAGCTTGGAAACTTCATCAAATATTGTATGGATCATGGAATAATTCAATAGTTTACAGTACCCCACATTCCACAATAGAACGGGGTTGCAAAGAGAAAGAATAGAACTCTGGTGGAGTGTACATGCAGCATGTTGAAAGGTAAGAACCTATCTAATGGATTTTGGGCAAAAGCTATTAATACTGCAGTCTATTTAAAGAATAGAATTCCAACTAAGAGTCTTGATCTCAACAATCCATTCGAGGCTTTATATGGATTTAAGCCCGCAGTCAGTCATTTAAGAGTATTTGGTTTGAAATATTTTGCACATATTCCTAAAGAGGATAGGATTAAATTGGATGCTAAAACCATAAAAAGAATATTTATAAGAGACTCTTGGTATGAAAAAATAGACTCTTTCTTCTTGAAGTATGGTTATAAGAGAAGTAAAAATGACCCAAATATGTATACCATATTTAATTCAAAGGGGCATATTTTTTTTATTTCTTTATATGTTGATGATCTAATTGTTACTCGAAATGTTCATCAATTTATTAAATAAATAAAAGTGTAGATGTCTCAGGTTTTTGAAATGAAGGACCTTGGAGAACTACATTATTGTTTGGGTCTTGAAGTCTGGGGATTTCGGCCAAACTTTTATCACTCAAGGAAAGTATGTCGGGGAGTATTGAAGAAATTCAAAATGGATCAATGTAAATCTACCTCAATACCTATACAACAGAATGTTAAACTTCAGAATGATGATGGTTCTAAAGAGGTGGATGCTACACTGCACAGACATTTAGTTGGAAGTCTGATTTATTTAACTACAACTAGACCTTACTTAGCATTTTTAGTTAGAAAGTGAAGTTAGTTTATGTCAAAACCTCTTGAGAATCATTGGGTAGCAACAAAAGGTGTCTTAAGGTATCTTCAAGGAACCATCAATTTTGGCATTAAATATATTGATTCTTTTAATGTTAAGCTGGTAGGTTATTCAGATTCAGACTGGGTTGGAAATCTAGATGATAGAAGATCCATAACAAGTTATGCTTTCAATATTGGGTTTGGGGTCATTTCTTGGAGCAGTAAGAAGCAGAGTATTGTATCCTTATCTTCAACAGAAGCAGAGTATCAAGTTGTATGTGCAACCACTTGTGAAGTAATTTGGTTGAGGAGAATTCTTCATGATGCTGGAGAAGAACAAAAAGATGCTACAGTAATTAAATGCGACAACCAAAGTTCAATCAAGTTGGAAAATAACCATGTTTTTCATAAAAACACAAAACATATTGATACTCAGTTTCACTTTGTTAGAGAAAAGGTTCAGTCTAAAGAAATTTTTATTGAATATTGTAACACCTGTGATAATGCAGCAGATATCTTTACCAAGCCCCTTGGGAAGATTAAATTTGAATTGTTTAGGGAGATGTTAGGTGTGCAAGTGAAGCCTTTCTCCATTAAGGGGGAGAGTTGAAAATAATGGATAAATTATGTCATATTGGAGAAATTTTGTTTCACTGTTATGCATGTGTCCTAGATTAGGATTGGTGTCTATTTTCTAGGAGACAATTTTGATCTCCCTATATTTTGACTCCATGATTAATGAAGGTGTGCGGTACTGCCCAAGCAGTCTCCAGGTGCATCTTTCTCACCTGTGAGCTGCTAATTTCAATGTTTCAGTTTTTTCTTCCATTTTTAACAAATTCCATAGGTGTGCAACTTTAATATTATTAATTTAATAGTTTTACGTTCCAATATTAAATTATTGATGGTAATTATAGAACCTAACCTTATTCACCTTGGATAAACCCTATTTAATATATTCTAAATATTCAATTTTGGTTTTAGATTTTACACAATTATATTCGAATTCAATATGGAGGATAAGGTAAAGAGGGTTTCATTTAGTAAAAATGATTTGGTGTAGTTTGTTTCAAATGGTAAAAGATAGCTAGCTTCACCACTTTATAGAATAAATGAAATATTTATGAGTCTAGAATGATTTTTTCTTTATACTAATTTTGTTTCACATTTTTATATTTATTTTCAAATGAAAATAAGCTTTTCAATAATTTGTAATTATCTTATAGATTATGTGGTTTTAATTATATTAATGTCTAAACACTTATAAAATTGTACAATTTCTTAAAAAGGTTATCCATATGGAATAAATAATTGTGTTTATAAATTTATGTATCATAATTTTGATAATATCTCATCATTAATATGTATTTAAGAATAAACTCAATTTCCTCGATTGGGGTGGATGATCATGTTTATATTAGGGATGGGAAGGTGGCTTATCTGCCTCTCGTAATTTGAACCAAGGCACATGTGGCGCACTAGCGACATGCATAACATAACGCATGGAAGTTTCGAGATCTTGGGTGTTAAGTTTATATTTGGGTTGGCGAGTTGAGTTTTTGTGTTTGCAAACTTGGTTATGGGCGGTCGTGAGGGTGGTGAAGACTGTGAAGAGTTTTTACAATTTGTCAACTTGTGCATGCTTCTTAGGTTATAGTTATATGTGATAAAGAATATTGAATGCAAGTGGGGAATTCCATGTGGTGTTGTAGGAGTCCAAATGTGCCAATTTTGGGACCTTAGTGAGGTAGATAGCTGGGATTCGCTTTGTCACTGGAAAATTTCAGTGAGGGGGAGACACACACTAAATTCGACAAATGGCAGGGTGTTTCTGAGTTGGTGTTCTACATGAGACAATCTGGCAAGCCTCCTTGTTTATTCCTTTGGCATTCATAGTGTATTTATTTGAATTAATCGTGGGGAGGAGTCTTTTAATTGTGTTTGCATATTGGTATTCCCATTTCCTGTGGAGGAAAGCTTGGGTTTTCAAGGCTTCAAGGTCAATTGTGCTCGCATCTCGGGGTCGAAAGTATGTGCTTGGTCCCCAAGGTTTAATTTGGTTATAAAGGGTTCTAGTTTGGAAATTCAAGACCATATAGTAGAATGCAGACATAGAGATCGATGTGTTAATAGGTGTGGGGAGCTCAGTGTTCCTTTCCGAGCGTATTTATGTTTATTTGATTTTGTCATGAGTGGGAATCCCTAGTTTGTTGTTGATGGTAGTGGACTGTCTCGTTGGTCTAAGTGAACTGGGTCTTCTGGTTTATGTTCAGATCTTCTGGAACAACACTTCTGCTCTAGGGGGCATCGCGTTAATTTGGTTGGAGCTAGATTTTTGGTGGGAAGAGGTTGTTCCCATTCTATGGAGGAAATTTGGTAGTGGAAGGTGGCAACTCTTGCTGCGGGTTCCCTTTATTTAGAGAGGCCTGGACTTGGAATTATGGGAACTTTACTATCAGGTACTTGTGGTATTTTCGGATATTTGTGTATTGCTAGAGGTAAGGTGTTGGTATCAGTAGGATGGGGTTGGTTTGAAAATGTATAAGCAACGTGATAGAGTGCAGAAAGGGATAGGACCAAGAGGGTAGAGAGTTGAGCACAATGGGAAGCTATGGAGATGGAGGGAGAAGGAGGAATGGAAGCAGAGTTAGAGGAGGAGGTGGCCCATAATCCGACCCTTCTCTTGGTCCCCTTGGCATCCCAGCTGCGACACGTCACCCTTCTCCTGGAACAACTAGGACATAATCATCATGATGATCGTAATTAAGTCATAAGTTTCATGAATGATTTGTAGCATAATCAATGAAATATGTAGGATCATTTGGATTCACTTCGACAGGGCTAGAGGATACTGTCTAAGAAAATGGAATGCATGGAGGGGAGATCGACTCATTCAGAATTCCATGTCTATGGCTAACCCAGGCCTCCAGATTCACCAGGTAATGAACCAAATAATCTAGTTCTGGTAAATCCTCTTGCTCCTTGATGTATGTGGGTTGTATCTTCATCTTAGGGCTCTTTTAGGCATTTTTTTATTTATGTTTTTGGGTTCATAGTAGATTCTAGCACTTTGTAATTAGTTTTTGTGCTTCTCTTATGGCCAACAAATCTGGTAGGAGTGAGGCCAAAAGAATAGTGAAAATTGGGCAACCATGGTGTAATCTTTGGATGAATTAATAGAAGTTTTTTGGTCAATAAAAAAAAAAAAAGAATAAATTCGATTTGAAATAAAAAAAAGAGTTTAGAAAAATTATATAGTTTTTGTTATTTATATTAAAAAATATAATTTATAATTTTTTACAAAATTGTTGGAAATTTTTGAATTTTTTGGAAAGATATTCAATAACTTGAACAAAAGGAACAATATCATCAACATATAAAAGAAGGATGATAACAAATGCAACCATATTAATAACAATGCATCTTTCCTCTTCTAAATATTACTCACAATCACTTTGGTTTACTCTTCCAATAGTCATAAATAACCCTTCTATTATCATTTAGGGGGTCATTACCCTTATACCTTTTCTTTTATTTTTCTTTTTTCTTTTTTTTTTCGTTTTCTCTTCTCTTTTCTTTTCCCAAAGAAAAAATCGTAATTTTATTCAACTTGAAACAAGGAACAAAATTACATTATGTAGATGTTGAAAGCATTCATTCATATAAGCCTTTCATCTATTTAAGTGTGACAAAAATCACTTAACTTCACTTTTTTTCCTTTCTTTTTCTGAACATTTTTCCAAACCCCGAGTTTGGGGTCAATTGTTACCGTTTCCAATTCATATCTAGCAATTTGCAAGGGGGCTTCTTTGTATGAATCCGAGCTCTCAAAGACATGAGTTCTTTTTATACCCCCCATACCCTTTTCATTGAGTGTTTCCTCTTCCTACTGCTCTGATGCTTGGATCTCTACTAATTTGGTACCCTTATGTATGTGGGTTTCAGTTCCAGACAAATCCAAAACACCCCCATCTACTTGGTTAACTTGTTGGGCTTGTTCATCCATATTTGGATGATTCTCCATGGTTTCTTCTTCTTCCTCTTCAAAAAGGTTAGGGTTGGATACTTTTCATCCCTTTGGCTTTTGGACCAGCCTTTTTTTTTGGGGGGGGGAGGGGGGGTCCTTTTAGCCTGTGGGCATGTGTTTTGTAAGTGTCCCATTTGAAAACAAATTTGACATTTGAATGTTGTGTTCTCGTAATCTAATAATTACCTTTGTTGAGGTATATCTCTACACAAATTCTGGCAAAAGTGAAGATACCTTTTTATGTTTTGTCAAGTTCCATATTTTTGAATTTTAAAAATGTATTTCTAATATTCTCTAGGCCATGCTGGTGCCATAAAGGAAGAGGGAGATAGGGTAGTCTCACCCATGTTGGCATTGTTGAAACCACCATATTTCTGGCATATAAATTTTGGAACCATGGAGTACTGATGTGACAGCCCCTAGTTATTTTCCTATTATTGTAAATACTCCAAATATTTTGTTAAAAATGGGTTTAGGTCCTGGGACATAGATTCTAGAGCTGAGGAGGAAATTGCTTGGGATTTCTTTATTTGTTATGACATCTAAGGAGGCTAGTATATATGCATTCTTAATGTGCCAGATTATGCCATTAATGGGGAATTGGACAAAATTTCAAGGGCCGCACTCCCTTGAAGCAAAATTCAAGCAAGAGAGAATGTCAAAATTAATGGATGTGATAACATTGTTGGGAAGTTAAGGCCAAAGTATGTAAGAGGAAGTGGATCATTGGTCACATTCAACAGAATGAAATGAAGAAGATAGTGGGGTGGGGAAACATGGCATCACCCCATGGGTTGCGAAGGTTCTGCAAAGACCAAAGGAAAACAATGTTTGGGAAGTAATTTTGGGATGGCTACAACAACAAAAAAGGGAGAATGCAGTTACGGTTGAGTAGAAGGGAATAGGAAGAATTTCTCTCAAGTGAGGGATGATGATCTTTGGATTCCTCATTTAGCTGAAGGGTGGAGATAGCTTTCTCTAGATTCCCTTGATAGCTAGGGTGAATTTCTATCCCTTGGATTCCTGGTAAGGATAATTCTAAGGTTTCCTTTCCTTTTCTATTGGTTTTCTAAAGTGAGTTATGGATTCCCAAGACTGAGTGGAACCATTGTGCTTCTATTATTGAGGGTGGAGGTGAGGACCTCTGGATTCCCTTGCGGAATTGAGGGTGGATGTACTAACACCTCTAGTTTCCCTTACATGATAGAGGGTGGAGACATAAGTTTCTAGATTCCTTAACAACAATAAGGATGGAGGCAGAGCCTCTGGATTCCCTTGTACATTTGAGGATGGAGACATAAGTCTTTAGATGCCCTTGTCTCATTGAGGGTGGAGGTGAAAAACCTTTGGATTCCCTTATTTGGCTAGTGGGTGGAGGTTGGAGGTCTCTGGAGTCACTGTTTCAACCAAGGGTGATTGGCATCATTAAATAGTTGAATGGTGGAGGTGGTGGACTTGGAGCCCCTATTGAAATTGGATGTAGTGAATTTATCTTGTGGGTGGAGGTTTGAAGTCTCTGGAGTCCCTATTTTGGCTAGCACCATCAGTTAAATCCCTTGAGCAAACCTCCTCAAATATTTGGAATCTGGCTCGGGGGTGATTAGCTGCAAGAAAGGTCACATTATAGTCCAATCCATGGAAGGGTGGACAGTCAAATTCCCAGCCTTAGTTTCCTAGCTCATAATACCAAATAAGTGTTTTTTTTGTTAATATGTGCCAATGTGTCTTATGTTTATCTTGTTGTATAAATATATTTGCCTTGAATGTGTAAAATGTAATTTATTGTGCAAATGGATTGTGATATTCTAATGCGTTTCAGAATGGTAATGGTGGCATGATAAATAACTTATTGTTGATGCATGGGATTCTGACAGACCCGGGATTTATGACACAGTGGAAAACAATGACCCGTTTAGCATCGACCCTTTCCGTAACACCCACGAAGTGAGTGAAGTATCACCTGAGAGGTTAATGGGTGACTATCAAAAGTATGTTTCCATAGTCTGACAGGATTGTCTTATGGCTTACGACACGTTATTTCTGACTGACACATGCTACAACACTTAATTGTTACTGCGCACTACACAGAGTGTTGAACCTTGTTTTGACAAGCGATAATGCAAGCCCGCAATGAATATGTGTGGTGTAAGACCCCCGACATGGACTCAGTGTATTGAATGAAAATTCAATACTAGACTCTAACAATTCTGCTATTGAAACACGAACTTAGCTAACAATTTGATTCTCTATCATTCAATTGGCCCTTCATTCTCATTCAAAAATATTTAGCACACACAACACTACGAGTCCATACTAAACCATATCATCACCATAAAACACTATTGCAAGCATATTAATAATATAAACATTTGGATTATCAATCAGAGTTATATCAACATAATTGTAAACCATCATACTATAACAAATGATACTCTAAGTTAACACAAAAAAATTCACACATATATGCAACAAAGGGCCATAACAACTTCTCCAATCACCAGTTTATATTCATATCCGCAGAAGAGGTGTGGTACCCAATATTAAATATGTTAATTCAACAGTCTCATCGTCCATCCATGATAACACTAAACAACAATAGTAACCAGACTTCAAGCATTAATACTAAGCTCATATAACTAGAGACTAAAACCATTACGACAAGGCTGGAAATCAATGACATACTTAACTACATGTCCACGGACTACATCTAAATGACATTGGTACATCTATAGACTCTAAGACTCTTCTCCCTTTGTGCTCGTCCATCTAAAAGCCACTCATCATTCCACTTCTATCTAATGTTGCTAATGCTTTGGACCAACCCTACTTTGTCTTCAACAGGTCATCTTATAGTTGCTCATAATCCTCTCTAATCCTCTTTGCTTCTATCCTAGCTAGTCTAGTTGTCCTGAGAAGTATTTAAGATATTTATTTTTATTCCCCTAAGTTGTCACACGCATGTTAACGGCTGCCCAAAATATCTCTTCCCCTGTTCGGTTCCACTCCACCCCATATCTTTCTTCTTCAAAATATCTCCAACTATCTACTTGCCACAATCTCCCGGGTCAACTACATCTTCTGCAAAATCATAACCATCAATATTCCTTGCACAAGTTCTCCTTCCTTAGGCTCCATTATCACCCTTTTGCATGAAATCCATATTCATCATTCCCTTCCTATTGCACCATCCCTATGTTGTGCTTTTCTTATTGTGCCAACCCTATGTTGCACTCAGCCTTGTCCTTTCCATGCTCCTCATCTTTGTTGTGTGGTCCCACCATGCCAAATAATTTCAAAAAGTAAATTGGGCTCCAATAGGCCCCCAACACAAAAATTTGGCTCATCCTTAAGCCACTCAGTCCTTCATCGAAGCAATCTTCTCCTTCACAACCTTCTACAAGTTTTCCCATATTTTTTCCTGTGCTTCGATCTTGGCTTTTATGTGCTCCATTCTTATGGTCAGTTCCCCAGTGATAGTGTCTGACATCCTCATTGTTTATAGTTTACACATTCTTCAAAAGTTCATATAATTCATCAAAAATCGTCATGATTTGATCCTAGAGATTCATCTAGTACTTTCTTTCCTCATAGAGCTTACCCATAGATTCCTTGAGTTGTGCCTTATCATGCATCGCTTGCCTTTTGTCAGTGGGGTTCATATTTCCCACAGTTTGATCAATCTAGCAGGCTTGTTCGCCTGCTTCCTGTATTTTCTTAGTAACCCTTCTGAAAACTAGAACCTCAAATAATGCATTCCACAACTGATCACCTTTCTCTACCACATCTTGACACTTCCTCTCATATTAGTCAACTTTTCTTTCTTCTATTGAGCTAGTTCCTCACGTTTTTGGTCCTTCAATGACACTTGTTTTTATTTTTTAGCTTCATCTTTCGTCACTAATTCTTTCAGTCCTTGAATGGATTCCTTAACTCTCATTGTCATTTCCTAGGCAGGGGTTGTCACATCCATTGATCCTTTAATACACTCCTCATAAAGTTGAGTAAAGGCATTGTTTCATTCCATATTATCCTCCTTTAGATTTTTCTTCTCCTGGCATAGTTTTCCAATGTTAGATGACTTTGTTCCAAATATGCCTCCATGGTTGTGAGTTTATCCTATAACGGTTAGGTCACGTTGTTTTGAAATTGCATCAAATCCACCGAACCTAACTTGGATAGTATAACCTTGATCTCTGCATAAGTAGCTAAGGGTTTTTATGCAAGCCCTTCCCAAGTTTCTACCGCAACGCTTGGAATCCTATATACCCTTCTCGGTTGTTGGGATGATGAGGCCGCATGGGTTTGGGATTGAGCCTGGGGATGTGATCCAGGTGACACAGAAGGCCTCCCTCCTGATTCTATCGTAATTGAAGATAAATCCAATTTAGCATCCATCTCCTTTATGAGCTACTACAATTGATCATACCTAGCTGCAATGGCGTCTACCATCTAACCTCTAATACACTCGAAACCATCCTCCATCAATACGGTTTGGACTAGGGATTCATGGGTATCCTTCCACTTCTTTCTAGCCTTAGTTGTAGAGGCACTCACCTGTTGCTCCTCAATACCCATTTTTTCGTTGATTGTGGTTTCCCTCCAGGAGTTACAAGTTTCTCTTGTGGTTCTTTCTTTGGAACAATCAGCAACTAAGCTTCCTGCTTATCTTGACCTGATGGGGTTCCATTTGTTTCTTCTCCACTTGAGATTGTTTTGATATCAGAAGAGCCTTCGTTTGGGAATCTCCATGCGGGGTCCCATTCATCTACTATACCCTCAATTTCTTCCATAGTCAATCTATAGGGTTGCTTCTACCATCACTTGTATGGGTATCTTTGCAGCATAACCCAAATATGATGAGGGTCTTGTTGGGTGTGGAGCCTAATTATCTTCTGTATTCAAAGGTTTTAGCGGGATGTATACCCCAGGAAGTCTGTATCACTAAACGAAGTCTGTCACGAGGAATCAGTACGCCCGACGGTACTTGAAAAGGGTGAAAGTGGAAATACAGTGCATGAAAATGGCCTTTGACATAGTTTATCACTCATATCTGTAGGTAGGAAAAGATAGTGAGATTTCTTATTTGAAGAGAAGAGCGAAGAAAACTCTTCCATTCATGAAGAATGAGGGTGAGTCACTTTCCTTGGCTACTTAGCTTTTCTTTTCTTTAATGAAGAATGAGGGAGGTGGTGTGGATGCAGGTAAGTTGAGTGCATCATGTTGGCTATGCAAGTAAGAGAGAGCTAACTGAGAGGGTTGATTAGGTTTTGCAGCTTTAGGTTTGAAACGAGTTAGGCCACCACGTCTAGCAAGTAGGGCAGCGGGGGTCCGGGGCTAGCGGTCCCCCGGCGGGGGTTTGTGGGTAGCACCCCCGAAGGTAAAAATAGATGTAAAATTGCCTTGTAAAAGTCTAGTAATTTCTGGTCAATTTGGGTAGTTCATTAGGCAGATGATTTGACGGTAGAAGTTATGTTTAAATTTAGGGTTTTTTTGCCCCAGAAGGCAACCCCTCACTATATATGAGGGAATTGTATTACGTCTATGGATATCTGTATTCTGAGTGAGGAAGAGAGAGGAGATTGAGAGTGAAGAGGGTGTTACAGTGGATCTATTGTAGGTTGTATCTCTTTAGTTTGCTGGATAATATAAAAGGAAGGACTTGTTGTTTCTCTGTGGACGTAGCCCAAACTGGGTGAACCACGTATATCTGTGTCTCTCTTGTTTTTATGCGTTTTCTGTGTTTATATTTCTGCAATATTTTATGTGTTCCATTGCTCTGTAATATATAATTTTCTAACAACTGGTATCAAAGCCGAAGTTCTATTTAGCTGACAAACTCGTAGGAGAGAAGGGTTCCTGGTTCCAGTGGGAGAAATGGCGGAAGATGGTAGGTTTAGGGTCGAAAAAATCAACGGCCAAAACTACCAGCTGTAGAAGATGCAGATGGAAGAATATTTGTATCAGAGAGATCTGTACCTACCATTGAGTGGAAAGACAAAGAAGCCGACAAGTATGACAGACATAGAATGGGATATTCTGGATAGAAAGGCACTTGGAACAATACGTTGTGCCTAGCAGCGTCGGTAGCGTTTAATATTTCAAAGGAAACAATAACATAGGGTTTAATGTCGGCATTGGCCAAACTATATGAAAAACCCTCGACCTCAAATAAGGTATTTCTTATGAAGCGTTTATTTAATATGAAGATGTCAGAAGGTGGATTTGTTGCAGATCATTTAAATGATTTTAATATAGTTACAATTCAGTTAAGTTCTGTAGGGGTAAATTTTGATGATGAAGTTAGGGCTCTGTTATTTCTGTGCTCATTGCCAGAAAGTTGGAATGGTTTAGTTATGGCCATTAGTAACTCTGTCTCTGGATCTAGTACTTTAAAGTTTGATGAAGCTGTCGGTGCAATCCTTAGCGAGTAAATGCAATGGAAAAGCTCTGGTGAGACATCAGGGAATGCTTTGACTGTAGAGACTAGGGGAAGAAAAATGGAAAGAGGAAAGAGCCCAAGATATCACAGTAAGTCAAGAAAAGGCATATCCAAGTCCAGATCAGGGATAGTGTGCTGGAAATGCGGGAAGAAAGGACACCTGAAGAAAGACTGCAAGTCTCGAAAGGGAAAAGAAGGAGATGTGCAGCAAGAAACTAATCATGAAGCGAATGTAACAGGTGATGTGTTGCAAGATGCTTTGATTCTTTCATTAGAAAATATTATTGATGCCTGGGTAGTAGATTCAGGGGCCTCATTCCATGTCACACCTGATAAGAAACATTTTCATGATTATGTTCAAGGAGATTTTGGACAAGTTCGATTGGGTGATGATAAACCCTGTAAAATCGTTGGAATGGGTACAGTTTTCATAAAACAGCAAAATGGAAATCAATGGATATTGAAGAAGGTAAGGCATGTTCCAAATCTGAAGAAAAATCTGATTTCAATAGGGCAATTGGGAGGTGAAGGTTGCGTAACTACTTTCACAGATAAAACCTGGAAGGTCACTAAAGGATCCTTGGTAATAGCGAAAGGAGAAAAGGTTGGTACATTGTATTTATGCAATGGTATTTCTAATTCTATTAATGATTTAACTTCTACAGGAGAAGATACGGAATTGTGGCATCATAGGCTCGGGCACATGAGTGAGAAGGGGATGCAGATTCTTCACTCAAGAAATTTGTTGCCAGGTTTGAAGCATGTTGATTTAAAATTCTGTGAGAATTGTGTTTATGGAAAACAGAAGAGAGTCAAATTCCTTAGAGTTGGGAAAGAAAAGAAGAGCGAAAAATTAGAGCTTGTGCATACAGATGTATGGGGAGCTACTCAGCTATCATCTCTTGGAGGCTCTCGTTATTATGTTACTTTTATTGATGATGCAACCAGGAAAACTTGGATTTATTGTATTCGAAATAAATCTGATGTATTTGATACTTTCAAGAAATGGAAAGCTTTGGTTGAAAATGAGACAGGGAAAAGGTTGAAGTGTCTCAGATCAGATAATGGAGGTGAATATTGCAGCAAAGAGTTTGATAGGTACTGTTCAGAGAATGGAATTCGCAGAGAGAAGACAGTTCCAGGAACACCACAAGAAAATGGTGTGTCAGAAAGGATGAACAAGACAATCATGGAGCGTGCAAGGTGCATGAGATTGCATGCAGGATTGCCTTTACAATTTTGGGCAGATGTTGTAGATATTGTTGTTTATCTAATAAATAGAGGGCCTTCAAGTTCCTTGGATGGTGGTATTCCAGAGGAGGCATGGACAGGTAAAAAGGTAAACTACTCATTTTTAAAGACTTTTGGTTATGAAGCTTTTGTCCACGTTAACAAAGAAAATAGAACAAAGCTTGAGGAAAAATCAAAGAAATGTACCTTTATTGGATATGGTGTTAATGATTTTGGTTATCGCTTATATGATTATGAAAATCACAAAATCATTAGGAGCAGAGATGTAATATTCAATGAAAATGTCTTGTATAAAAATCAGTTGCAGGAAAAGAAACAAGAAAAAGAAAACAGAGAATACACAGTGCTTGACGACATCACAGGAAAAGTGATGGTGCCTGAAAATCATAATGATCAACAGCCAGAACAACAACCACAACAGCAACAAGCACTTAAAACACCTGAAAGTGGTGTTAGAAGATCTATCAGGATATGTAGATCCCCTGAATAATACTCTCCTTCATTATATTATGTATTATTGACTGATTCTGGTGAACCAGAATGTTATGAAGAAGCAGTGCAAGTAGAAACCAGGAAGAAGTGGGAGCAAGCCATGAAAGAAGAGATGGACTCCTTAACACATAACCAGACTTGGGACTTAGTCAGGTTGCCTGCAGGTAAAACAGCATTGCAGAATAAATCGGTTTATAGGCTGAAGGAAGAATATGGAGGAAAACGGAGGTACAAAGCTAGACTTGTAGTAAAGGGGTTTGCACAGAAGAAAGGTATTGATTTTGATGAAATATTTTCTCCTGTTATTAAAATGAATTCAATCATAACTATTTTAAGTCTAGCAGTAGTTGAAAATTTGCATCTTGAGCAGTTAGATGTAAAGACAGCCTTTCTCCATGGCGATTTGGAGGAAGAGATATATATGCAGAAGTCACAAGGATATCAGGTAAAAGGGAAGGAGAAACTAGTGTGCAGGTTGAAGAAGAGCTTGTATGGCTTAAAATAGGCTCCAAGGCAGTGGTATATAAAATTTGACAGGTTTATGTTTGAACAAGGTTATACTAGATGTCACTCTGATCATTGGGTTTATCTCAAAAAGCAAATGATGGTAGCTATATTATATTGTTATTGTATGTAGATGATATGCTTGTTGCAAGTTCTAACATGCAGGAAATAAATGTGCTCAAAAGGAAATTGGCAAACTCATTTTCAATGAAGGATTTGGGTGCTGCAAAACAAATCCTTGGTATGAGAATAACTAGAGACATGAAGAATCAAATTAACATTGTCTCAAAGTGAGCACATAGAAAAGGTGTTGAAAAGGTTTAATATGCAGAATGCAAAACCAGTTAGTATACCTTTGGCTAGCCATTTCAAATTAAGTAAGGAGGCGTGTCCCAAGACTCAGGAAGAAATGGCGCATATGTCTAAAGTTCCATATGCATCAACAGTTGGAAGCTTAATGTATGCAATGGTCTGCACAAGGCCTGATATTGCACATGCAGTGGGAGTTGTAAGTAGGTACATGAACAATCCATGAAAAGAACAGTGGATGGCGGTGAAGTGGATTCTCAGGGATTTGAGAGGTACCACAAATCAAGCATTATGCTTTGGTGGTTCAAACATTGCTCTACAGGGATATGTTGATGCAGATATGGCAAGTGACAGAGATAACAGGAGGAGCACAACAGGGTATGTGTTTATTGTAGGTGGAACAGCTATTAGTTGGGTTTCAAAAATCCAAAGTGTTGTTGCACTTTCAACAACAGAAGCAGAGTATGTTGCTACTACAAAGGATAGTAAAGAAATGATTTGGTTACAAAGGTTTTTGGATGAATTGAGCAAGAAGCAAGAGTTGGGCAGGTTATACAGTGACAGCGAAAGTGCCATACATCTTGCAAAGAAATCTGCATTTCATTCCAAGACTAAACATATACATCACAAGTACCATTTCATACGGTCAGCATTGGAAGATGGACAGTTGAAGCTGGAAAAGATACACACTAGCTAGAATCTTGTAGATATGTTAACAAAAGTTATAACCAGGGAGAAACTGAGAATCTGCTCAGTTTCAATTGGTCTTCAAGTATGATGAAGAAGATAAGAAATAGCCAGGTCCAAAAGTGGAGTTGTTGTCTAGAAAATGAAGCAGTGGTGGAGTTGCTATAATCAGTCTCCAAGTGGGAGATTGTTGGGTGTGGAGCCTGATTATCTTCTGTATTCAAAGGTTTCAGCTGGATGTATACCCCAGGAAGACTGTACACTCCTCCATGCAGGGGGGTGCGGGGGGGACTTGTCCCCCCCGCGGGGACCTGGGGGGGGGGGGGGGGGTAAATCCCCCCCGGCTGGGGTGTCCGGGGGCCACGGTCCCCCGGCGGCACTGCCCCCGAAGCTAAAAATAGATGTAAAATTGCCTTGTAAAAGTGTAGTAATTTCTAGTCAATCTGGGCCGTTCATTAGGCGGATGATCTGATGGTAGAAGTTATGTTTAAATTTAGGGTTTTTTGCCCTAGAAGGCAACCCCTCACTATATATGAGGGAATTGTATTGTGTCTATGGATATTTGTATTCTAAGTGAGGAAGAGAGAGGAGATTGAGAGTGAAGAGGGTGTTACAACGGATCTGCTGTAGGTTGTATCTCTTTATTTTGCTGGATAATACAAAAGGAAGGACTTGTTGTTTCTTTGTGGACGTAGCCCAAACTGGGTGAACCACGTATATCTGTGTCTCTCTTGTTTTTATGCATTTTCTGTGTTTATATTTCTGCAATATTTTATGTGTTCCATTGCTCTGTAATATATAATTTTCTAACAGGTCTACCCTAAACTGCACTACACCCTTAAACTTTTTCACGCTCTTAGTAATAAATCGCAATGTTTCCTCAAGGATCTTCCGTATCACATCCCCGTACAGGAAAAGCACAAGAGTAATGAGCTTTTTATGCTCAGGCTCATTGTAATCCCACACATTCTAAAACTAGGTCATCATGATGGATTTTGATGGATCCACTATTGGCTAGAAGCGTTATGGCATTTCCCATTCGACCAGTGTTATCATAATTAATAGCCATGGATAATGAAACTCTGCATTTATCTCCTAAGTGTCCATGCATACTTTCTTGAATTCTTACAACAGAAAAGGAGCCCATGTAAACCACTCCCTCTTGGCACATCGATCTACCACCACAATGACTCCTATAGGCACCTCGTTCACATGACACTTGCGCAATAGATTACAAGTGATGGCCTATGTCATGAACTCGATAGATTGATCCGGTATCATTGAAATTAGGAACCCTGAGTTCCCACTCTTAGTATTATATGTTTTGGTCATAGTTGTGGCAAGATATTTATCATTAATAAGCAATATTGGGTCCCCTCCTTCCATAGGAAGACCAGTAATCTTGTGGATTAGCTCGACGGTAATAGGAACTAATCAATCGATCCATAAATATCCATCACGCACACAAGCCAATAGACGCTTGGTAAGAAATGTTACCTCATGTCCCCGTCTAAAGTGTGAAATATGAAATAAATTCACAATATCTGCAGTTTCCAACCCTTCGGCCCACTTTTGTGATTTTAGCTCAATCACATTGTGTGCATTTGACACCAGCTACATGTAATCCTAAATATCTAGGTGTCAGGAAGGATCGCAGAGATCATGGTCAAATTACTTAATCTGTTGCATAATATTCCTCACTTTTCTTTGGCTAGGAACTACAGGTTGAAGAGGTGACATTCGAACTATATACTTTGCTCCCTTAGGTGGTTTCATTACTATTGTAGGTCTTGATAACAGTGACATATAATTGGGCTCACATCTGCAACCCAAAGCCATTATTAAATCTACCACCTATGTGCTCAGCTATGAGCTTCTATCTTTTGGTGTGGGCTCAAAACTTTTATTCCTTGGAGTAGCTTTTCTTTTTACCAACTGTTTTTGTTTTTCTTCCTGTAGGGATAGACGATGTTTTGTGTGTGTCTTTCGCTCTTTTATTACTAGAATTCCTCTTCCATACTAGTCGACTTTCTACTCCTTCTCAACCTTCACTTCTTCCCTCGACTCTCCACTCTTGTTAATTCTTTTGGTTTTGAAATTTTGAACTTCTCCTCCATCTCATGGTTTATGACCCTCTCAACAGTTACTGATACCACTTACTTGCTTTCATTTTACCCACTTTTCCATATTCTCATACCAAGGCATTACTTCCCTCTAACGCCACCATCTGACATGACATGCCATTATAATGATTATACACTCATTATAGGTGAAAAGGATAGTTGCCTTTCCCTGCCATGATTTTGATCCTTTTGATAGTAGTTTCCACGTACGCCCCCGCTTCACTTCATAATTACCAGTTATTTTCCCAAAGCTTTCTCATTAACTGCCTATCATATTTTTTTGCTGGTTAAGTCTCTTGCCCATCATTTTCCATTAGCCATAACTAAACTGCCAATATTCAAACCCCTCTTATCAATACTCTTTGTTCCTCTTGTCTAGTTGTATTGTCCCCTTCCAACAATTAATCCTGGACATGGGCACCCCCAACATTGTGCACTTCCTAGTCTCCTTTTTCATTGTGCGCAATGATCCACTACTTTAGAACTTAAGGAAAAACAAATACTCTTAGTCTAATCTCTGTTTCTTCTAAATCTCCTAATCCTAATCTTTAGTCTACCTTATTTATATACAACTGCTACACTGGCTCCCTCTGTCCTCTATACATGGTGCATAGGATCTTGGTTGTCCCTATAGAGTTTCAGTCTAATCCCATTTACAAAACCTTCACATGGTGTGTCGTCCAGATTCCCTAACTGCACCAGGTCGCAATTAGTCACATGATGAATAACATAAGGTCACATCTAGTGTATTCAGAATTTACCTGGATGCTTCAAGAATTTTCCTTCATATAGCAACACCAAGTCTCCCTCCTGAAATGTATTTTTCTTGATCATTCATGTGTGCCATGCCTTATCTCAAGCCTTTTGTACCTCCAGGTGGAAACTTGCTAGAGTTTGATCTTCTTCCAACTGCTAATTCCTGTAATCGCTTCTCCACTGCTTCAAATTCTATCATCTGAGTAGCTAGCACAATGCACGGGCTAGGCACTAGAAACTCCATCAACATGACGGCTTCCATTCCATACACCAATTGGAATGGTGTCTTTCCAATCAAATTCTTACATGTAGTTCGATAATCCCTTAAAACTGCAGGTATTCTTAGGTCCCAATCATCATGTTACACATTACATACCTTGGTGAGAGTAGTTTCTAATATTTGTTAAAATCCTTTGTCATCCCATTGGCCTAGGGATGATATGGGTTACTCTTCTGATGATAAATCTCAAACTCTTTCACCAATGTTGTTAATCTATTGTTTAAAAAAATTGTTCCTTGATTGCACATTAGAATTATGGGGCACCCAAAATTGGTTACCACCTGGTCAAACATAAATAGCGCAACAGTCTCCATGCTGCATTCCTTCACTAACACAACTTCATCCCACCTAGTTAAATAATTTGTAGTGTTAATAATATATTGTGCACTAGTCCTTCTCATTAGAGGATAAATTGGTCCAATAAATTCAATAGCCCACTTGTCAAATGGATGCAGGGTGAGGTGGGGGTTTAGGGACATCTCATCTCATCGATACGGTCTTCCTACCCTTTGACATATGTCACGAGCCTTGCAATACCCTTTAGTATCTGCATGTATAGTGGGCCACCATAGTTCGGCAAGTAAAATATTTTTCATTGTAGCCTGAATTGTGTAGTGACCCCTGTGACATCTACATGCATTTCTACTAGGATCAAAGGGCATTCACATTCCATGGCACATCTTCTCAAGATTTTGTTAGCCCCTAATTTATGAAACGCTCCTACAATCATCTGATAATTTGCAGTTGTGACCATGAGTTGCTTCTTTTGCACCAATGTATACCCGTCAAGTTTCATCCTGGCATTTAGAAACTGCGTAATTTCTGCAAAATAATCATCAACCATAATTACTACAAATAGTTTTTTGTCTAGCAAGTTGTCCTCCAAGTTCTGTGTCTCTTCACCTGAAGTCAGATATGAAAAGTTATCAGGCCTTAGATTCAATCTTCCTGGTTTAACTACTTCTTGGAATTCATACTCCTGAAAGTATAGCAACCATGCAAATCCTCCCCCCCAACATAGGCTTGTTGACCATGTACTTTAAGGCAGAATGGTCTGTATATAATTTGCATTTTTTACCCAGAAAGTAGTGTCTAAACTTTTGGAGGGCGTAGACCATCACTAGCCCTTCCCTTTCTATCATAATGTGATTTTTCTCCATAGTTGATAACTTGTGGCTAGAGAAGGAAATGGCATGATCAACCTCTCCTTCTCTCGTCTGAGCCAAGATTGTTCCAAGGGCGATTCATGAAGCATCGACGTGTACGTGGAACTCCTTGCTCCAGTTTGGGAAAACTAAAATAGGTGTAGATACCATCTTCTCTTTCAAGGTACCCAAAGCTTGTTGGCACTCTTTAGTCCATTGAAATTCCACCCCTTTGTGTTGGAAATAATACTGAGGGGGGGTGAATCAGTATTATCACATCAATATAAATTTTTCATTTCCATATTAAGATTCATATACTCTACTTCAGTTAAGGCAACAAGCGTATATCCAATAAACTTATGATTCAGTTAGTTGATCCTTAATGAGTGCATCAGAAAATTATTTACCATAAGAACAGTAAACAGGAGCAGTAAAATAGAATAGATCATCACACACAAGAAGCACACATGAACTCAATGATGTAAGGTGGAAACCCAATGTGGGTGAAAACTACCTACTGCAAGTCGTCTCAATCTTCCTTTTAATAAGAAACTCTTTTACAATGATTCTGTACTGGTGCAGTCTTATACCAATACGTAGGGTTCTACCTGCAGAAGGCTACAACCTTATTTCGTTCTTCAGCTTCTCTTGAAAGGAGCTACAACCCCCATAGTTCTTGTACTAGCTGATCCATTTACTAGTACGCAGGCTACTACCTGCTGACATGCTCCAAATTTTTCCAACTGCTATTGGAAGGGAGCTACCACCCCCTTAGTTTTTGTACTAGCTAAGATACTAGTACGTAGGTGCCAGCCTACAATCTTCTCTCCTCCGAGTACCACGTTTCATACATTTTCAAACTGGATACTCCTGAAGCACTACACATAATCTGAAGGCCACATTTCATCCAATTTTCATACTGGACCCATCAATATCATTGAAGCACAAAATTAATTATCACTGCAATACACATATCGACTACACTTGCATTATCAATCTCTGAATCAGTCAATACTGAAATATTGAAACCCTGTCAACAACAAAGTCAACAGAACTCTGCAACAATAACCATATCCAACTACAACTTCAAATATCATATCTTATAATGTATACACTTTCAGACTGGATCCATGAATATCAATCAAACATCAAATAGATTTGTAATCAACCAACTTCCTTGTACAAATAATGAATCAATAACTTCTCAGCATACAGCAACCAGACATCAATTCAGAACCCTGAACACTGCATTAATAGATAAAACAGCTAAAACATGTTTCAAGAAAAGTCCGCAACTTCACCAATAGAAACCGGCGGGCATCCGCACCTCCGCCGTGTCCAGCCTGCGGGCATCCGCACCTGAGCTGTGTCTAACCTGCGAATCTGCGCACCTGCTCTGTGTCTCTCCTGCGTATTTTCGCACCTGCGCCATGTCTAGCCCGCGGACCTGCAGGTATAGCAATTTATAAATCTTCAATTATACCCCAGACTATCAAATTTATAGATCTGATCACGTGCCAAAGAGATCTCGACCCCTAAGTAGATTCGCCTTGTAATGCTTAGGTTTCTCCTTGATTCAGATCCTGCTCACCAACCGATCACCAATATTTCAGATCTTGCTCATCTCAAGATATTCCACACATTAGTTACCCAGCCAAATGATCTCCTTTCCTTTTTATAGTCTAGGCCTTACTCAAACCATGGACCAAAACCATAGAGATCCAATACTAGGGACCCAATACCAAGGATCAATACTTTTAGGTGCAAAACCAAAGACCAAAACCATAGGTTCAAAAACTGTCGGACTAAATACCATGGACCAACCATAAGATTTCCCACACGTGCATTTTTCTTTGCATGAAAGTGCGTGCTACTGAACGTCCGCACTTTTTGGTCGGTACGCCTACGGATATGTACGCACCTTTTGAACGGTGCACTTGCGTATGTACGCAACTTTATCAAAAGGAAACTGCGGTCCTCATTTTCTTCCATTCTAAGAGCCTGAACTGTGATCTGCCATCTTAGTAAGTTGCCATACTGTTAGTGGGTTGCCATACAGTGAGATGTCATCATAATAAGTTGTCATTGTACATTGCATTTGAACTGAATGCTCCCATGTATTCTGTCACATCTGATTTCTCTTCTGTAGATTCATCTAGTTATATATAAGTGAGATGTTATGCTACAAGTGGGTTGCCATCAAGTACAATACATGCATCATAATTCCAACACTTTGTTCAATAATTGCTCCATGGGTGCAGTAATCTTGTCATATCCCTGTCTAAACTTCTAGTAATACCCTATATTTCCTAAGGTATATCTCTATTGTTGAACTATAGTAGGCGGTGGTAGATCCACAATGACGACAATCTTGGTTGGGTCTGCCAACAAGGCCTATTTACATACGACATATCCCAAAAAGATACCAAAAGGAGAACAAAATATACACTTCTTGAGATTTAAAGAAATATGCAATTTCCTACACCTGTCTAACATCAACCGCAACACCTCAATATGTTTCAACTTTACTCAATAAACTAAACACCGTCCAATAATCTAAATAAACCTCTAATAATTTATGAATAAATTACTTAAAAGTTGCCGCCACTATTCTAGAAAATATAGTTGGAAAATTCTTTAGGCCAAATGACATCATCGTATATATAAAACATCCTCACTCTATGGCGAAAGTGGTTTTATGTTGGTCCTCTTTGGAAATATGCAGTTTGTGATACCCCGAAATATATCAGTAAAATAGTACCCTTCTTGTCCCCCCACATTTTCCATAATTTTATCCATGAATGAGATAGGAAAGGAGTCAGGTGCACAGGCGTCATTTAGCTTCCACAAATCCACACAAATCTTAATCTCGCCTATTTTCTTATTATGAACCACCATCAGGCTGATCCATTATGATTCTTCCACCAACTTGATGATCCCTACCTGCAACATCTTCTGCAATTCCCACTTTACCTTTTCCTTGTAAATGGGATTCAGTCGATATGGTCTCTACTTTTCTGGCTTCGCATCAAGCTGTAAGGGGATCCTAATTTCTCCAATCTCTCCCACGATCCCTTTCATTTCTTCAAATTTATTAGCAAATAGGTCATGGTATTCGCACAACAAGTCTGGAACCTTCTCAATAGCTTCACCATCCTAGTAATCTCCAATAGTTGCCATCTTGGGACTTTCTTTGGTCCTGATAGTTACTTTCTTCATTTTGATCGGTTGCGCGTACTCCTTAAACTGCAGTGGTGTTCACTCCACCACATGTTCACCTTTAACTTCTAGAATTTGAATATTTTGGGGATCCTCATCATCCTCTCTCTTTTCTACAATGTTTTAGCAGTCCAAGAACTCTTGTCCCCGTTGTAGGTGTTGATGTGTGACACACAGTTGTCCACCCCTAATCATGGTTGGATCATTAGCTACAAATATTTTCCATTGCAACACCTTTAGAGCTTCCCCCAATGCTGCCTCATCTGCTTCAAAGTTGAATTCCACTCTAAAATTTTGCACCACTTCATCCAAATCCCATGTTCCTCTACAAATTTCTAATATGATGTACCAGTTGGCTAGAATGACATCCAAGGTGTGTATAAACCAATGTACCCATTCTTCTTGTGGTACCCGTCCTCTCATCCATGCTACGACACACCACTTCATTTCGGTCCTATGACATTCCATACCTAATTACTTCTCTCCAGGGACCCCAGAGTTGGTCCCACTTCAAAATGATTTTACATTGTCACCACCCCACAACCTACTCCTTGTGCATATCCCACCATCTGGTTAGCATAGCACATAATGCAACATCCAGCATGGGAATCCTCTGACACAATAGTATTTTCTCTTCATACTCCCAAACAAAAATTTCTACTTCCAACAACCCATCAAAGCGAGGTGGCTTAGGTGTCTTAGTCCCTATCCAGCACACCATCCTCGTAACATCTGCGCATCTTCTAGTGCTTACTTCATTAAACCAATTCTTCCAATTCTCCAAGGCTTCGTTTGTCACAAGTGTAAGACACAATGTTGCACTAGCTCAACACTTTGTCAGTTGTTGGATATACATAGTCTTCCCATCAAGTTGTGACACTTTAAATATTATCTAGGTCCTCTCGACTAAGATCACCATTCACAGGCTCAACTTATTGATCCCCTTATTGTGGATCCTATGGTGCAATGATTCGGATGTCTCCATCCTCGGAGATCATCTACCTTTTCTTTAGATTGATAATGACTTGGTTATTGAAGGCTCAGTCAATCCCCAAAAGACCCGAATAGGGATCAGTATCATCCATGATTTCAATCACTTCGAAATCAGCAGTGCTTGATACCCTGTTGATGTTCACATGTACCCTTGATAGTCGTTTGATATGAAAAATCCGATATTGATTGGCCACTCTGAGCTGAATTGGTGACCAAGTCAGCTTGGGTTTCCCCATCATTTCTGATCCAGGTGGATGTTGGTGGCCACCCACCTATCCCCTTTGGACCCCCACAACTTTCTCTTTCAGTTTTTTCTGTTTCCTTAATTATAGCACAGTTTACTATTTTTAGCAGTTTTTCGGGTCCTAAACTTCCAGAGCCGTTTGAGGCCCTAAACGACGTTTTTTGGGAAATCCACGGCCAGCAATTTTTCTGTATAAAAATCGTCTTTTCCGTCATAGTCCTTGGAGAGATCTTCCCAATGGGCTATCATGCGCGTCAAACGGAGATAGTACGACCAATTCGCGACCTCGGGAAGTTGATGTACCAACTTACCCAAAAACGAGGCCCACAATTTGGTGTTTCATCTTCTAGGGTTAGGTTTTGGAATGTGAATGGTTTTCCATTGTTTCTCAACAATAAATAGGCCCTCGAGCCTCATTGTAACACAGTTTTTGGAGAACAGTTCAGAGGCATGTAGCCGACACATCTCTTCTCAGAGATAAGCTACCATCACCCTAGCTGGGTTATTTCCATTTCTATTTGTAAGCATATTTCAGTATTTTACAGTAATGAAATGAAGTATTATTTCCACTGCATATTTGTCTTTATGGTTATCTCTGTTTTTTTTTTTGCGTTCCTGTTTAAGTCTGGATCAATTTCCCTTGTGTTTTTTAGTAGAATGTTTACATTTTATCCCAAGTCTAGAATAATGTTGTCCATTTTGTACTCGCCAATTTTTCCACTCAGAATTTGATTTCGGTCCTCTTCCTGTGAGAAACTTGATTCACAATTCTTAGAAAATCTTGCACATTAGTCTCCTCGGTTCTGCTCGTGCATTGTTCTACCATCCTTCTAAACTTATCCAAAGCGTGAGGATCTTTAACTAATTCCAGACAAATTTTCTCCTTGCTTTGCATAGCATCAAATATCTCTAGCATGGTTGTTTCACGCCTAGCTTCTATCATATCCAATTCTTCTGCAACTAATTCTCATTGAGCCTCTTTATGCATGGCCTTTTCTTTATGTGGTGTCAAACTTCGGAGGGGGTTCAGGAGCTCTCCTGACCCACTGGGGTTGTGACACCCAAGGTCTCGCAGCATCAACTCTCATTCTAGAACCTACTCATGTTATCACGCCTACGCATTGTTGATTCCTGCGTGGCTCGATGGATATCATATGTATATTGGGCCCCTTATTCTCTTATAATTTGGCAATCGGCTAGGGGTAATTCTTCATCAAATGATTTAAATATTTGCAACAAATACAAGTGCAATAGGGGTTGGTGATATATTGAGCCGAGTGTCCCTACTACTTACAATTATAGCAGATTATCGTGCTCTATCCTCAACCAAATCCTCTTCCTCTATTTGGTCCTTCAGGTGCTGTAGTCCTCATACCTCTTCCTCACCCTTGCTATATGTATTTTCCACCTTAATTATGCCTGAGCTGGTTAAATCCATTCGACGCGACTTTCGTCCTTCAAGTCCCTGCACCTAGAATGAGTCAAATGTGCACTCACAAATCAACTCTAGTTTGCATCAGTGGTGGATATCATGCCCCACTGATTTACAGAAGTCATGGAATAAAGTAGGGTTTGTGGAACCATATTTTTGCATCATTAGACAACTATAAGGTATATGGCCCCATACCCTGTAAATTTCACACCACATTCCTCTACCTTGTGTAAGTGGATTCGTTGCGCCAGTTGCCATATAATTAGTCAATAATTTACATTTGTTCCTATGGTAACCCTTTGTTCGATATATGGGGTTCCATACTTCCTCCCACTTCTCTTTCCCTTTCGTCAAGTCTTGGAGTTGGGAAGCCAGTGCAATGAGCAAGGACTGCACCTGTGTCATACCATTATTCTCCCCTCCACCTTTCAGTGAGGCTTCTAACTTCGAAGCCAACTCCATAGCCTCTATCTATGTATCGATCCTTTGTTGCATAAAGGGTATCTTGATGTGTGGTATTAATCCTACAATAAACCATTCCTTAAGTTGCGCATTCGGAATTCAGAACTTAGCCTATCCTTCAATATTTTTAACCGTTGATAGAAGTCTCATACCAATTCTCCTGGATTTTTCTTAATCCTCCTAGACTCTACTTGATCTCCTTGAGTTCCATAATACATTGAGACTCTGATTTGGGCCTCTGAAATTCCCTGATTAGTGCCTGTATAATCTCTACCAGGGTCCTGCTCTGTCCAGTTGGAGTAGCGCTTTTGAACTTCATGTACCAAGTTAGTGTGTGATCCCTAAATGTGGCTTCTAGTTGTGAAATCTTTGTGGCCTCATCTTGGACTTGTTTAGCTATCCATATGGCCTCACACTCAAACAAATCTTGGACTTGTTTAGCTATCCATATGGCCTCACACTCAAACAAATGTTGTTCTGGGTCTTCAACCCTAGCACTGTGAAACATGGGCATCCACAAATCTATGCCCACCATGGTAGTCTACGCAGTACTTCCCAACGAAGTACTTCCTCTTGTGCTTGTTGTACTACTAGAAAATTGTGCGCCTAATTAAGCACCACTTTGAGTTTGAATACCTTACATCACCCCTCCTTCAATTAGGCCAATACCACTACTACTATTATTTCCTCCTCCCATACTACAATTACCATCTACACTATTCAAATCAGTGCGTTGAGTACTTACCTCCTAGTATGTAGATGTGCACATGGTGGTGGGTTTGACCCCAGGCATGGCTTGATTCTGTTGTTCTAGTTTCTAATCTTTTGTACTGAATAGAATAAACTACTCCCTTTCTCCTACCTTCGTTCGTGACATGAAGAATTGTGTCCCCTTGTAGTTATGGTCACTAGCATTACTCCTTGTCCTATGATGGCCTCTTCTAGCCCCTCCCTCTACGCTCCTTCTTTTGGCAAGTACCAATGTTGATTGGCCTCCTCCCACATCACCCCATCAATATCTCTTGTTTCTCCTCAAAGTTCCATCCTTGTAACTCTCTTGCTCCATCCCTTCCTTTTTCCTCTTTATTAGCATTTCTGAGCCCACTATTAGCCTTCATTGTAGTCTATTTTCCTCTTTCCATTTCCATCTTCTCAAAATATCTCACATGCCTCCCCCACTTCCTTGTCCGCGCTGGCTGCTTAGCTATTTATGGTATTGGACTCCAAAGGCAAAACACTGTGATCATACAACATCATCTTTATTAACACTGGGATTGACCTTATAAACCTTCCTCTTGGTCCCTTCAAAAAATTTTGCTCCACTATAGTATAGGGCACGGTCACTTCCACTACGAACTCCATAATATATCCTTCGAGAAGGCTTTCAATCCAAAACTTGACAACTAGAGAAGTTTTGTTGCTTACAAATTAAAGCTAACGTACTTCCTTCAACACCCACTTCCTTGGCCCGTCGTGCTAATATGATGAATTGTTGTCCTTCAACCGCTGAAACCACTCCGTCAAGACGTTAAGAAAATCTCCAAAGAAGATTCCATGGAATTCAATAAACACGTAATTTTGTAGCCATTTATCTAAAGTTCTGGTTCTTGTCTCCGATCTCTTTCACAGTGAACTCACGCAAAAAAATTTGAACCACCATGTAATTTCCTCCCTTGTTAGGTTCCATGGTATCCAGATTCCTAGAAGAAAATCCCATCACATATTCATACTAGTCGCAACAATGGAACCATTTGTTGGTATTTGGGATTGTGTCAGACCTAAGATTTGCAATACAGTGGCCAACAAAGACCCACTTAGCATTGGCCCTTTCGGCAACACCCACGAAGTGAGTAAAGTCTCACCTGAGATGTTAATGGGTGAGTGTCAGAACTAGGTTTCCACAGTTTGACAAGATTGTCTTATAGCTTGTGACACACTATTCCTGACTAACACATGCTACAACACCTAATTGTTACTGCACACTTGTTGAACCTTGTTTGTCCAACCCACAATGTAAGACCGCAATGACTATGTGCAGTGTAAGACCCTTGACATGGAATCGGTGTATTGAAGATAGAGTCGACACTAGAATCTAATAATTCCGCTATTGACACATGACCTTAACCAACACTTCGACCCTATATTAGTCAATTGGCCCTTCACGCT
The DNA here is from genome assembly GCA_031772625.1 of Pinus tabuliformis. NCBI lineage: Eukaryota > Viridiplantae > Streptophyta > Pinopsida > Pinales > Pinaceae > Pinus > Pinus tabuliformis. Next base: position 1,117,961,520 of record CM062819.1, read on the forward strand.
CATTTAAAAATATTCAGCACACACAACATTACGGGTCCATACCAGACCAGACCATCACTATAAATAGCTATAAACTATTAACAGATTTGTAAATCATCATCTTATCACAAATTATACTATAAGCTAACACAAAAACATTCACATAGTGTTGGGAACAGGTCCCCTGGGGGTCAATTTTGGGGTTACAAACCCAAGTTTTGGGGCAGAAGGCCCGATTTTGTATAAAGAATGAAAAGTCTCCACATTTTGTGGTCATGGAGCGCAAAGATATGTAAAGTCAAAATTGGTTTTCTGCCCTTAGTCTAGATAGGTTGTGTTGGTTTTCGAGATCCACCCTTGGTCTACGGACCATGGGATTGTATAAAAAGGAGAGTCGTAGACAGTCTAAGGCAGTTTAGTAGTCATGAGTCATTGATGTAATAGGTTTGTGAGAGTTGAGAAGGAGAGTCTTAGCGGAGGAAGAGGCTCTGCAGCTAATTGTGCAGAGACCTAGGGTAGAAGTCCGCAGCTGAGTGCGCGGACCCTTGCTGCTATGTGCATAGGGCGGTTAGAGTGTATTGAAAATTTGAATCATCAACAAAGAGAAGTTTTCTGAACTTATTGTGTACTTTCCATCTGTTTAGCTTTCTTTTACTACTGTTATAAATGTTGCAATTATGCTATGTTGAATGCTAAGTTTATGATATCATGTTAAGTTGATGCGCAAAAATATATGTTTCCATCTATTGCAAGAATGCAAGTAATAATATAGGTTTACACGAAGATAATCTTAATTGTATGGTAAAGTTGGCTAATACCTAAGAAAATTTGGGAACCAAGTCAGTAACCTAGTTATAGAGCCGCGTAAGTGCCTGAATCATCGTCTAGGGTTGCGTGAAGGGCAATCAGGTACCTTCACGAAAGTTCTGAAAGACGGAAGAGGAATTACATTGATAAGCCCTAAGGGCTTATCGATCTGCATAAAGATAGGAGTGAGGGTATAAAATCGACATCACGATTATCTCAAGGTGTGGAAACTTGGTTCCTGCATCCCCCCATACTGCTTCGGGTGAGACTTCGATGCGCGTTCCACGGATTGAAGTCGAAAGGGCTAGTAGTGTAGGGATTTTCTTGGCTGCTTAACACTGAACTTGGGTCAAGGCCCATCAAGCCAACAAATGGTTCTATTGCCGGGACTGGGATCTGCATAATGAGATGTGTGATGTTGTATCATTGGAATCCAACTAAGAAAGAGATCAAAAATTGGTTGGATAGAAAGATCCACGAATTTGCGATGCAAGAAAACAAGAATCCGTGATTGACAAAAGAACAGTGGTTGGATAGATACCTATACACAGAAATACACGAAATCTTCTTTTGCTCCTTCCCAGTTGAGTTATACGAGTGGATCGCGAAGTTGGCAGATGGTTAAGGAAGGTGGAGGCTTGACAATTCGATTGTTTGGACACCAGAGCTAGTAAGGAGATTGGAAGCTTCAGAAGATAATATCGCTCGTGTTGTCGACCATTGCCTTGACTGCATCATAGGAGGATTTGTGACAGAGTTCGCGGTTGATACCTCTGTCAGTTACAGTGAAGCAGAGCACCACTTCTTTAAAGGACTGTGAGGTAAGTATTTGAAGTCACTAAATACTTGGATTAAGATTCTCTTTTTTGAACAGCGAGTCATGCGACTACCTTGATGTTTGGAGTTACGCGAAGCAGAAAGTATTTGAGGGATGAAGGAAGAAAAGGCCCTGACTATAGCCCACTGGTCGAGTCTCCTTTGAGTGACAACAAAGGAGCAACGCAGTCTTCTCCACTAAGCATTGTTCAGTTGATAAGAAAAGGGTTCTCGCAAATACCTATGCCACACCCATCCTTGTCCCATCCATCCACACCTCCTCCATCCTCACCCCCACCTCTCACCCCATCGCCCACACCACCCCCACCTCCACCGTTGTTCAACATGGCAAACTCCGTAAAGCTACATGTATTCAAGGGCGTAGGAAATGAAGATCCGGACTAGTTTTGGTTCGTCGCGAAGGCTATATGGGAAGCTTAGGGTATCATGGATGACCAAATTAAGAAATCTATGCTGATTAGTGCTTTGCAGGACCTCGCACTAATGTGGTACATTAAGTACAATACTGATAACCCAACGTCTGCATTGGTAGATATCCTGGCCTCTTTAAGTAGAGAATTCAGTAGACCTAAGTCTCAAGCACAGTCAATTGTGGGATTCAAGGAGTTCATGATGAAGTTGGGGGAGACGCCCGTTGATTTGGTTCCAAGATTGAAGTGTACAATCTGTGAAGCCAACATGAACCTAACTGATGGGTAGCACTGCGAATGGTTTGTGGCCTCGTTCCTACCCCACCTAAGGGTTGCACTATCACAACAAAATATTGGGACCCAGGCAAAAGCTCTGGAAATCGCGATGAGGCTGCATGAGACACCAACGAAGGATGCTAATCTAGGGGTTCAACAGATTCATGCGTAGTTGCAAAACCTTTGTCTCGAAATGCAAAGTCTGAAAAAGGACAGAACAGCTCGTCCAGAGGTGTGCAAAGAAGTTCAGTGCCTAAAATGCAAGGGTCAGGGGCATGACAAGGATCACTATCTAGTCTTTGTGAAATATGTTACAGTAGGGGGACCAATGCCTCTATGACCAGAGGCTATGGCAGGCCAAGTACAGGGCCCGCACTACGGTGCGCTATATGCCAGGTGGCTAGGAAACATGCAACCAACAATTGCCATTTGCTGCAAAAATTCGTACAGACACCACAACAACTCTTTTGCAATTTCTGTCAATCAGTAGGTCATGATGAGTGCAATTGTCATAGTTACGAATTAATGATGGACAGGATACCTGTATACAGGGTGCAAGCAAAAACGCGACCTCTGGACCAAGGCGTTGGGGGAACGCGAGGTGAGTATCAGGGGCGTGGCCAAGGCCAAGGTGGTAGAGGCTGAGGATAGATGATTTGTTATAATTTTGGAGGCCCAAGACACTACATGAGGGATTGTCTGAATCCGACGCGATTTTCATGTCGCTACTATACTCAGTTTGACCATGCGACTAAGGATTGCATAATATTGTTGGCTAAGATTTATGAAAAGGGGGCACAGCCGATGCAGAACCTCCAGATGATGGGGGCTAAGCCTCGTGAGGAAGACCTTAAGGTAAACATTATGCTGTGAAGCGGAACTACGATTGGGGAGGATAGAGGCAAGCAACTTGCAAAAGGCCAATGGGTCTACAAAGCACCAAAAAAAAGAGACTAGGTTTGATTTGGGGTGCTCAAAAAACATATTTATGGAAGCAAAGAAGAGCTTCGCTGAGGCCTCTACCTCAGGAAGTCAGGAGAAACCAATTGAAGAAATGGACCCATCCATGATTACCTCATTCTTGGAGACCTGCATGAAATTGCTCTGGGATAGTAAGGTTGCGAAGGGCCTGCACGAACTGATCAATCGGTGTGCTGGTAAGGATGGCGCTACTAATGAACTGTGTGTAGTCAAGAAGCTTGGAAAGCATAAGGCAAGGACCGGGTGTGAGATGAGACTCACCACACAGATAGGTGAGTACGAAAATGACCAAGTTATCTTGGATTTGGGGTTCGACGAGAATTTTTTGCCAAAGCAGACATGGGAAAGAATGGGGAGACCCGCACTCTAGTGGTCTCTGATCCAGTTAAGTATGAAAATCAACAGAAAATTATCCCGAGGGGAGGCTGTAAGGGGTAACAGTTGACATTGAAGTGTGAGCGCACTCATGGATTTTGAAGTAATAGAGATTGTGGATGATATCAATCCCTACCCTGCGCTCCTTGGAATCGATTGGGCCACTTACATGAATGGGGTAATCAACCTGAAGAAGCAAAATATGATATTTTGAAAAAGTCGATTCGCGTAGTGGTGCAGTTGGATCCTGCGGAAGGATCGCGCTATAGAGAACCAATCTGAGATTATGAAATTGATGACGATCTGGACCATATTTACAAGATAATGGCGTGAGACCAGGATTGGGTTAATCCAACAGTGGACAGACATATTGCATGGGAACGCGATAGCTCTTACATGTCGGATTTAGATGAAGAATTAGAGCATTGGCAAAACCAGTTGCATGAAGTATCTACGTTGTGTTGTAATTTGATGACCAAGTCATTGCGATGCATGTCATTAGAAGTCAGGGATATGCCTCACTATGATGGGCTAACCAATGTTGATCACTTTTTGGATGCATTTGAGAGAGAAGTGCCAGAGAAACATCTCTTACAGGCCTTCGACTGGGTACTGCGTGCTACACCCACAAGGTGGTGTAGTACGCACAAGGATAATTTCAGTGATTGGCGTGACTATAGGAGGATGATGAGAATACATTTTGGGCAGCCAAAAGTGTGGACGACAGATAAGTATTATGGAATGGATGATCTGTGTGATCACCTGGCCAAATGGACTAAGGCTTTTGGAGCAGAGCCCCAGCTTGAATGGGTGCATCTGTTTTGTCATACCCTAGATGTCATACCAATGAATTGGTACTTGGAAACAAAGCTCCACCATGGCACTAAACAATGGGACATAGGGGTTTATAATGACGTTTAGCTTTGAGGATGGGTTTGACTGTATTGACACAGCACTACAGGAAATTAAAGCAGTGATTTTTGGATACTGCAAGATCCTTTGGACTTGGTTCAACCTGATTGGACTACCCAGCTGAGTCACGCGCTGGAATGCCATAACGTGACCGCTGAAGAAGAAGACGAGGATCCCAAAAAGATTAATATTCTGGAAACTGAGGGTCACCACGAGGTTGAAGGCCCACAGATAGAGGATCCAGACATAACTGCACTGCTGAAAACTAGGCAGGTCAACATTGGAACTGAGGTGGAACCGAAATTTGCAAATATTTGGGACTATTGGGATGACGTGATAGTAGACAAGGTCGTTGAATTCCTCCGTGAATATCAAGATTTGTTCCCCACGAAGTTTTCTGATTTAAAAGGGATAATAGGAGACCTAGGTTTCATGAAGATCACCCTGGAACTGGACGTGAAACCTGTAAAACAAAGACCTTACTGCCTTAATCCAAAGTATAAGGAAAGGGTTCGCACTAAGTTAGAAAAGATGCTCGTGGCAGGGATTATTGAACCAGTGGAAGAATCTGATTGGGTAAGCCTGATAGTGGTTTAGGAAAAGAAACAGAAAGAAGAAATAAGGATATGTGTGGATATTTGAAAGTTGAATGACACTTGCGTGCATGATCCTTTCCCGACCCTGTTCAATGACGAGTTCTTGGATAATGTAGGTGGCCAAGAAGCATACTCTTTCATTGATGGGTTCTCTGGGTACCATCAGATCAAAATTGCGAGACGACCTTTGTGATTGAATGGGGATGTTTTTAGTATACCGTAATGCCTTTTGGGATAAAGAATGCGTCGGTAATATTTTCGTGCGTAATCATTGCAGCATTCAAATACTTCATTCATAAGTTTTTGGAGGTATAATTTGACAATTAGACAATGTTTGGATTGGTCAAGCGTCATGTGGCAAGTCTGCGCTTGATGTTAGATACATGTCAGAGATACCAGATCGCGCTCAATCTGAAGAAGTGTATGTTTTGTGTCCCTTTGGGGTTCCTGCTGGGTCATGTGGTATGCAGACAAGGATTGATTGTAGACCCCGCGAATATTGCGGTGATAATCAACTTGGAGGCGCTAAGGAATGTGAAACAGCTGCGCGCAAATCTAGGGCATACCAGATACTATAAGAAGTTCATCAAGAGTTATGCCCAAATCACCACGCCCATGGGGAAATTATAGAAAAAGGATGCTACATTCTGTTGGAATGATGAATTCCAGAAGATCTTGGATGTGCTGAAAGAGAAAATGGTCACCGCGCCAATCCTAGTCTTCTCGGACTAGAAGAAGGAATTTCATGTGCATGTGGATGCTTCATGTATTGCGTTGGGGGCCATGCTGACACAGGCTGGCGAGGGGGAATTGGACCATCCTATAGCATTCGTGAGCAGGAAGTTGTCCAAGGCTGAGAAGAACTATTCCACTACAGAGCGCAAAGGACTAGCCATGGTGTACGTTGTTAGTGCCTAGATTTACCTCAGGCTAAAAAGGTAGGATCCAGGGCCAACATCAAACCATGCTCAGCCTCGTAGCTAGCCCTACGAGGACAGGAGAGGGCTCTCTCTGGGTCAATCTCAGCAAAAGATAATCGATGGGGCTTGAGATGACTGAAATAAAATCTGATTTTAGGCTAGGTATGAAGTACAAGGCTTTGATTTGATTTTTTGGGGGTTTTGTTGGAATCAAGGGGAAAGCAAATTTTGGGGTGCGGGGATTGAGGCTCAGTTCTGCAGAGATCTCGATGGGGCAAGGTAGGTGATCGTTTTGGCACTTAAATTTTAATGAGATGGAGGGAAAAGATAGGTGAGGTGTTGAAGAGGGAAAGGGCAATCATGAATCCTCCCCAAACAGCTGAAAACATCAAACAACTAAAGCAAACTTCAAGTAGAGCATTGCATTTTCAATGAATTCTACTTACACTCTTGTTCGTTTAGTTCAGAAGAAATAAGATAGATGATGGCATACATTAACAAAATTCAAAATTACAAAGAGAAGCATTGTACCAATACAAATTGCCACATGAATCCCAAAGAGTGCTGCAAATCCTGGTCTCAATTCCTTAGCCAAAATACTGAAAGTGAATGTACAATGAAGCTCAAGGCTTTCTCAAGAGTCCAACCATGCTAATGACTGAAAAACAACATAATATAGACAAACATAGCTCATCCTTGCCTCTAGGGGTCGAGCTCATGAGTTTAGGAGCTGATCCAACTGATTCTAAACTGAGAACTAGAAACTAGGCAACATAACAGCATGCCTCTAAAAACAAGGAAACTGATCCATTCAGTTTGAAACAACCTCTAAACTGATGAATCTACCTCTACAAGTGAAAATCCAACATATTTACATCATAATCCATCAAATTTCATCAAATTACATCATAAATTTGCCATTAGGAAAGTGAAAAAGTCAAACTAGGCGAAATTGGGCGAAAAACAGAGCAAAACTTGGTCAAACTGGCAATTTTTCCTCTATGCGCCGCGCCTGATTCTCTATGCGTAGCGCCTATTTGGACCCACTTTTTGAGGCGTTCCCGGTGTCCAAATGAGCTCTAGGTGTGCTTTCGGGAAAGGTATACCTATCTACTTTCCAACGCAAGTGGAATGTTTCAATTTGGCCTCCATTTGCCCCTCCAAAATTCCATTCTCCCAACACTGCTTCCTATGTGTCAAAATAGGGGTAGTGAGGTCATTTTTTGAGTGTTTTTTGACCTTTTGAGGGCTCAAAACCTGCCCAAATTTCTTGGCCATAGGTAGGAAAGCATAAATTTCCATGAACAATCCAGAAATGCAAAGTTTTTGTGATTTAGAGCCCTCTAGCAAAAGCGAGTGACACGTGGCGCGGCGCATAGGGAGGAAAACTCTGTTTTTTGTGCCAAAATTTACAAAAATGCAAAAATTGCTCCAAGAAATTTGGGCTGATTCTTCTCTATCAAGTGTTTTGATGGGCCAAGGAAGCCTCAGCCAATATTTGAAGTCCTTCATCCTCTTTTTTCCTTTTTGATGCTCTCTTTAGCTTTGCTTTCAAATTCATGATTCTTGCTTGGCACACCAAGTTCCGGGACAAATAATGATATGACAAATTTCTAAGAACGTTCTTCTCATTTATTTCCTTCTCCAGCTTCCTCTCCAAGTGGGTATTGACTCTTTCAAGCCATGACTCTTGATCAGCAGTGATCTCTTGCTCCAATGAAGTGAACTCTATCCTCCTCCTTCGGGCACTTTGGCGGTTTTGCCGAATGTTCTGTAACTCCATCGCCACCTACTGATCTTCAAGCTGCTTGTTCCTCTACTCCAAATAATATATAGTCCACTGGGCTCTATCTAAGTTGGTGGACAAGGCATCAATGTCCATCTGCTGCTCCTTGATGATCTGTCTAAGTTTTGCAATTTGTGGGCCCATGTCAGTATCATCACCCTCGATGAGGATGAAATCAGTCTCTCACTCACCTGATGGTCCTTCCTTCTGTAGAGGCCTCTTGCCTCGGTCTTGAACCTGCTATGCTGATGGAAGAAACGAGGCCCCTTCCACCCCGGGTGGAGATAACACTCGCTTCGCTGCTGCAAACAATCGTCTAGTGCCCCTCTGATAGGAGATGAACACCGGCATACTAGCGGTCTCATGGCCCTGCTGATAAGAAGGTCCACCTGTCTCATGCCCAACCTCTGAAGGTCCCTGTGAAGCTCTGAAATACTCACGAGAGATGAAGTCATCCCAAGTGATGCCCTATAAACCAAGCTGATGAACGACCACAATTTTGATGAGAGCAAAATGATAAAGACTGTTAAACTGCTGTTGAGGGGTCTTGTGTTGTGCAAGGGTGGTCATCCTTTCTATGTTTCGGCATATGAAATAAGGAATGTTCATCAGCAGCCTGATGTGATAAGCATACAAGCGGCAGAACTGGCCCTCACAGGTGAAATACTTCATGATGAGTTTCATTAAAGGAGCATACTCATCCTTGAGAAACCGAAAAGGAAACACTCCCTTAAGTTGCCTCAGAAAACCAGGTTTGATGTATGGTTCATAGTGTTGCCAGTTAATCTTCTATCTCTTGTTCCATGGTTCTCCAATGTTTGGTATGTCGGTTGCCAATGAAATGGTTTCTAGTGTTAATGTGAAAGTAACACCAGCAAGAGTGGCTTGATCACCATGCAAATGCAACACAAATAAGCGGGCTAACTCACGATGAAACTGAATATGAGCAACCTTCTTGCAAAATTCATAACATGACTGATGCTGGAAAGAAAAGAGGGCAAGAGGGCAGGCCTGCAACTCGGTAAGAGTGGTAGGTTCTTCTCTGATATGTCTGCCACCTCTATGAGGCCTCCTGGGTGCATGTCCCTCCGTGGGTGAATCACTTTGGGTCTCTTCTTCATAATCATATGAAGGATCAGATGCCATAACTGTTGATAGACAAATTGGCTTGGAGAAATAGGTGTTGAAACTGATTTGGACTACCTTTGATGATTTGTTTGACCTCTGCTACCAAGGGAAAACAGTGAAACAAGGGACTGTTAGGAAAGGGAAAAATAATGGGAATTTAGGGACTGTTGGGACAGAGTTAGCTAGGGAAAAATGGGATATTATGGGTGTTTTGTATAGGGTTAGGGTTTTACAATTAGGATTTTGGGAAAGGGAACTTGGGATAAGGGATTAGTGAATTTAGGGGGGTTGGGGAACTTAGGGAACAATGAAATTCAGGAATAAATGGGATAGGGGAGTAATGGAGGGATGATGAACTTGGTAGAAAAATAGGTTTTCAAACCCTAGGTAGCAAGTTTTTTTTTTTTTTTTTTAAAGTAGGGTTTGATTGCTTCTCACAAGCACCATAAAAAACACACCATCAAACCATCATCAAACTTAGATGAAATACAGCTTTGAAGATGCTACCTACTTGAATCAAGACCATTCCACATGATTTCGGGTGATTGGAGCAAGTTTGGAGGTTTTTCGGACTTCCTGGCTGTATGCGCCACGCAGCACGCCCAATGCGCCGCACCTCACCAGTGCGTCGCGCCTGTGCAAAAATACACTGTGTTCTGAGGCCCAGTACGCCGCGCCTCACCAATGCCCCACACCTCCTACCCAGTGCGCCACGCCGGCAATCTCACAGCGATTTTCACCCACTTTCTCACTTGTTCACCAAAATTGCTCTATCTTGCTTCTCTTTTGCAAATGAGCTTATCACATGAAGACATTGCTTATAAACCAACAACTTTTGAAATTTTGGCTCATGAAACCCACTTTTATAATGTTTTGTATTTGACTTTATCTTTAAACTCTGTTTTTGAACTTTTTCACTGCTTTTTCACTTTGTGAAGAGTTTAATGACCTGAGCTTGCTTGTTTTTGCAGGTATTGGAGCTTCTGGGCTAAGGAAAGAAACCAGGATGCAGATGAATGGATTTACAATGAGGAAAGCAAAAACTTTCATGATTTTGTACAATAAATACTAAATACTCTAATTTTTCCTCAAAACAGATTTTTGAGGAAAAACACATTTTCAAATGCTTGGTGATAAATTTATTGATGTTGCAACCTCCCCATGTCCTGCTGGAAATTATTGGACATTTTAACGCATTTTTTGACGAAACCCTAATGAAACCCTAGACCTAATTGACCATGAAACCCTAAAGACAACTTTTGCTATTTTCAGGATAAAAATAAGACTGTGTGTGTTTCTAAATGAACAAACATGAGCTAGCAGGTAGATAACATGAGGGAAACTGGAGGAATGCCACTGCCGTCACATGATCTATGCACCTAATGGAATGCAAGTGACTGGGTGGGACACCTAACATGAAATGCAACAAGAGGATTTGATCTCTAACGGAGGGATGAGAATACCGACTCTAACATACGTGCTCCAAAAGTTCAGGCACTATTTGCTGGGTGGACATTTTAAGATTTATACGGATCATTCTGCGTTGAAATACCTGGTCAATAAGCCTGTTTTGGGGGGGATGATCTACAGATGGTTGTTTCTATTCTAGGAGTATGACTTTGAATTTATTGTGAAGCTAGGACAACTGAATGCGGGACCTGATCATCTATCATGCATTGAAATAGGAGAGGAACCTACTAATTTGGAGGAGGGGTTGCCTAACATGCAGCTCTTTGTAGTGCACATCACAGACAATCACTTTGAAGATATCATACATTTCCTGACGACGAGAACTGATCCAGAAGGGTATACAAGCCAGCAAAAGAAGGAGTTAGTGGTGCGCAAAGCAGACTTCTCCGTCATTGCAGGACACTTGTACAAAATGGGGTCAGACAAAATATTGTGGTGTTATGTGCTTGATTTTGAATGGAGAAGTATTCTTGCGAAAGCTCATGGAGGAGCTGCAGGAGGACATTATGCAGGGAAAGCAACAGCACAGAAGGTTCTGCATGCTGGGTTGTGGTGGCCAACCCTACATAAGGATGTGAAATCATATTGTAGGGAATGTGATGCATGTCAAAGGACTAGCAGGCCATCCCGGAGGGATGAATTGCCTTTGACACCACAGGTGACGTTACAAACATTCAAGAAATGGGCAATTGACTTTGTGGGTCCGATTCAACCTCAAGGAAAGAAGACAAGTGCACAGTACATCATCACCACGACTAAGTACTTAACCAGGTGGGATGAGGCGTAGCCTGTGAAGGACTGTACAGGCATGACAGTAGCAAAATTTATTTTTGAGTATGTGTTGACAAGATTTGGTTGTCCAAAGATCTTGATGAGCGATCGTGGTACACACTTTCTTAATGAAACAATGAGTGCGTTGACCAAATAATTGCAGGTGTATCATCAAAAAAGTACGCCTTATCATCCACAGGCCAATGGGACAGTGGAAGAATTCAATAAGATACTGGAAATCGCACTGATGAAGGTCTGCAATGCTCAAAGAAATGACTGGGATGTGCGCATACCCACGGTGCTATGGGCCTACAGAACGACTTGCAAGAAGTTGACTGGGCAAACTCCTTTCAGACTCGTGTATGTCATAGAAGATGTGATGACAATGGAATACATTGTACCTAGTTTGCGCATAGCTACACTCACAGGAATGGTGGACCGCGGAGCCCTGGAAGAGAGGCTCGTGCAGCTAGCAGAGCTTGAGGAGGACCGATTTCTAGTTGGATTTCATCAACAAGTTCAAAAGAAGCACGAAAAGGCATGGCACGATCGACACATCAAACTGTGCACCTTTAAGGTAAATGATCTAGTTGTGTTATATGACAGTAAATTTGATAAATTTCCAAGGAAATTTCAGATGCACTGGCTAGGGCCATATGTCATCAAGGAGATTACCGATGGTGGAGCAGTTCAGCTAGTTAAGTTGAATGGAGAACCCTTCCCAGGGAAGGTGAATGGAAGCCAATTGAAGCCATACATTGGTGATCCAGCTAAGTGACTATATGAGGGAAGCATAGTCTTAGCGCTCCAAGCATCTGAAGGAGGCACGGGACTATAAACTACACTACTTGGGTTAGTGAGCTGCGCGAGGAGAAAACTGTGAAGAATAAGGGAATGTCACATAATCCACAACAATGCGCAGAGTGTTGCGCTACCAGGGGAGCAACTGAGCAGAGCAGCTGGAAAGTGACCATTAAAGTCATTGTTCATGATTTGACGATGAAAAAATAGCCAAATGGAGCAGGGGGCGGCATTTAAGTTAGAATTTATGGGCAAGATCTTTGAAAATCTACCACCAATCTAGAATTAATGAACCGATTTTGGGGGGAACAGTTATATTTGAATTCAAAATGGCCTATAAATTAATTGTGAGTTGTGTTGTGTGTTGTGCATGAACTGCACATTTTTCGAAGAGCTACGTTATTGCCCAGTGTTCGATCAATTTCTGGAAACTGTCTGCAAAACCATCCGTGATATTATTCTAAGAACAGTAACCATGGACGTTGAAGAAATGACAGCCGAAGGAGCTATTCCGGAGGTCGCTATGGCAGCAGAAGAAGTTGTCCTAGAGGTTGCGCCTACCGAGATCCCAGCTAAAGTACCAAAGTCGCCACGGTCGCCTAGACCAAGGCCTACCCCAAACAAGGAGGGTCCCAAGAACAAGAAGGGAAAGCACGCTGCGACACCACAGCCGGTGCGTGCACCCCCCAGAAAACACCCACAGAAGGATAAGCCTACCGCACAGGAAAAGGGAAAGATGATTAATCTGGAGCCAGAAGAATAAGAGATTGAGGATATCCCAATGGATGATGAGGATGTTGGGGTGGAAACGGAGGATGTTGAAATTAAGGGGTTTGGCCCCATCACTAAGCTGCCTAAGTATGTTCCTCCATGCAAGGGAAAGACCAAGGTGCCCAAAGACATTGATGAAAGTAAGGTCACCCTACACACACCCCACTTGCTGGACCAAATTTTGTTCGAAGGACCGTGCTTCAGGCGTGTCCCCCATTTGAAATTAGAAGACTGGGGTTTAGCGGACATAGAGTGATTTCCTCATATAGCAATGGACCAACTCATGCACCGCGTGTTCCATAAAACCACTGGAGTAACCACGTTGGAGCCACGGAAATGGTTGAGAGGCGTGGATAAGGCAAGACTGCTCAACCTGCTATGGGTGCCGCATTACAACCGCGCACCCATCACAATGGTGGTAATCAAGTAGTTGTTGTGCTTGGTACATGATGGGTGTTTGTGGCTGGAGGAGCCAATACCCATCACTGATATGCTAATCCATAGGATCACGCGGTTGCCATACACAGGGGAAAATCTGGCAATGGCGTTTGGCGGGAAGGCTAGTGAGCATGCCTTCACAGAGGCAATGAAGGAAAAGTTTAAGTTAGTAAAGAAGTAGCACAGTTACGCCATTTCGAGCATCTGTGACCCAGCGATCAAACTGGAAATGCAACTCCTAGCAGGGAAGGTCATGGGGAAGTGTCGCGCACACGAAGTGTCGGCACCAGTCGTAGCTTTGGCAGCCCAATGTGCAAAGGGATTTCAATTTAATTGGGCGTGCTACCTCTGCGGTGAGTTCCTTGCAAACTATTGTGAGGTGCAGGATCTCAGCAAGGTTGTCCATAGTGCTGATAGAATAGAGCTACCTGAAGACAATCAATTCCCTCTGGTCGCGCTGAACCTACCAGAGGCAGCGAAGTACACATCGCTATAGGTGACTAAGGATCCTCAGAGGATAAAAGACAATAAGAACTTTTGTACCTTAATGGAGATGAACATGTATATGGCCATCAACCACAAGCCACAGTTATCGCCTACTAATTTTGACATATTGCAGGAGTACGTGGAATTCAAGGCCGACTTCCACCACATCTCAATACGAATACGAAAGGACCCTGAGCAGAAGTGGCATGACTTGTCCTATTTGGCAACAGATGACATGATCGACGCGGTCCTTGACCACTGGCCAGTAGAGTGGCGCATTGCCTTGGACTTGGTTGTGGGATGAGCAATTTCACCACACAACACAACAAGGAAGAGGCCAAGCTGAAGATGGAACAACTGGCTACGAAGAGGAAAAAGGAGGCCGACGACAAGGCTAAGGCAAAGTGCGCTGCCACATAGCACTCGGATGGGCAGGCAGGAGAAGAGAAGCGCAGCTCTAACAGAGGTTAGAAGTTGCCTTCACCAAAGATAGAGGAAGAAGAGGACGAACAGACAGAACAAGGAGGAGTGGACCCAAAGACAACTCTATTCTGTATCAAGCACACCAGAGGACTAGAAAAGGTAGGGCTACAAAAGAAGTCCAAGGCTAGCAAGACGTCTCTGGATCCGACCACCCTGATAGAGGGGGATCTGAATGATATAGGGGATTCAGTGCAGGATGCCATCACGGAATTGCTGCAATAGTTCAAGTAGCAGCAGTAGCAGGCATTGGGGGCCATTCAAACAGGTCTGCGGGAGCTGCAGATCCATGCATCACAGACTCAGACCAGTGCGGCGGCCACCATTTTGGCCTTTGGCACCTCAAAAGCTGTAGGGATGCTGCGTGCATAGGACCCCTGAGCCATAGTGTTGCTAGATGGAGCATTGACGATGGCGACCGAAGCTAACAAACCTGCTATCAACGCCCTCAAGGAGGTGGGACTTAACTTGGTCACGCTTCCTAGTGAGGCGCTTCATCTTCTATAGGATGGAGTAATTGCGGAACTTCGGGCCTACGAACAATGTGCTTTATAGGTGATCAGCAAGAAAAAGGTCAACAACGATCAGTTGGTTGTGCAAAGAGACTCCATTGTTCAGCTTGTGACAGACCTGACAGATAAGAATCAGTGAATAATCAAGGTTGTGGATGAGGCATGCCGAACTGTCCCAGAGCTAGCCATTCCGGAGGTTGAGCCAGTAGATGTGCGGGTTCAGAAACTCACTACGGGAGTGTGTGACACACGCACAGAGTTAGCAAAGGTTCAACTGGAGCTGAACCTCAAAGTTGCAGAGTTACAGTTGAAGGCCATCCTTTGACTTTGCCGAAAGTCAAGGAGTAGCGTGTGACTGCCGTGACAGATGCAATTGCAGCAGTAGTGAGTGCAGTGATGGACTGCATGACCATTTTTGAGCAGTGGCTCGAGCTACTCACCAGCCTGCAAGAAGACCCCAATGTGTAGAGGCTGGAGACAAAAGCGTGGGAACTACAGTAACACTACGACGAGGTTAAAGCGACAGCATGCACTATCACCATCACGCAGAGAATAGTGAAGCTGCAGGAGACCAAGGCATTGAAAGAACATGTAGATGCAGCTCAGCACAAGGAAGCCATGCTGAAGGCTCGCTTGAAGCCTTGGTTGGACGAGGCCTACGTGATCATGACCACCATCGAAGGCAAGTTGACTAGTCGACAGGAGACTCAGCAGAAGCTATAAGCTAATAGCACATGGCCAATGACAAAGCAGTTGGTCAAAGAGGTGAAGCAAGTGGAAACACAGTGTGCCGCCGAGGTAGCAGTTGTCCAATTCGAGAAAGGAGGTCTTCGTGACAAGATCTCTACGCCAGCCAAGTGACTCGAGGGTGAGTCACCATGTTTGTGTTGGGGGCCTGTTGGGAACAAGTCCCCTAGGGGTCAATTTTGGGGTTACAAACCCAAGTTTTGGGGTAGAAGGCCCAAATTTTGTATAAAGAATGTAAAGTCTCCGCATTTTGTGGTCACAAAGTGCGAAGATATCTAAAGTCAAAAAGGGTTTTCTGCCCTTAGTCTAGATAGGTTGTGTCAGTTTTAGAGATCTGCCCTTGGTCCACGGACCATGGGATTGCATAAAAAGGAGAGTCTTAGAGAGTCTAAGGCAATTTAGTAGTCATGAGTCATTGATGTAATAGGTCTGTGAGAGCTGAGAAGGAGAGTCTTAGCGGAGGAGGAGGCTCTACAGCTGAGTGTGCAGAGGCCTAGGGTAGAAGTCCACAGCTGAGTGTACAGACCCCTGCAGCTGTGTGCATAGGGCGGTTAGAGTTTGTATTGAAAATCTGAATCATCAATAAAGAGAAGTGTTCTGAACTTACTGTGTACTTTCCATCTATTTAGCGTTATTTTACTATTGTTATAAATGTTGTGATTATGCTATGTTGAATGCTAAGTTTCAGATATCATGTTAAGTTGATGTGTGAAAATATATGTTTCCTTCTGTTGCATGAATGCAAGTAATAACATATTTTTACGCGAAGATAATCTTAATTTTATGGTAAAGTTGGCTAATACCTAAGACAATTTGGGAAACAAGTCAGTAACCTAGTTACAGAGGCGCGTAAGTGCCTGAATCATCGTGTAGGGTTACGCGAAGGGAAATCAGGTACCTTCGCGGAGGTTCTGAAAGATGGAATAGGAATTACATCGATAAGCCCTAAGGGCTTCTCAATCTACGTGAAGACAAGAGTGACGGTATAAAATCAACATCACAACTATCTCAGGGTGTGGAAACTTGGTTCCTACATCCCTCCATACTACCTCGGGTGAGACTTAGTCTGCGCTCTCGAATTGATGCCGAAAGGGCCAGTAGTGTAGGGATTTGCTTGGCTGCTTAATGTTGAACCTGGGTCAAGGCCCATCAAGCCAACACATAGATATGAAACAAAGGGCCAAAACAAATTCTCCAATCACCAGTTTATACTCATATCAGTCGATGAGGCATGGTACCCAATTTTAAATATGTGAATTAAATAGACTTGTTGACCATCCATGATAACACTAAAAAACAATAGAAACCAAACTATAAGCATCAATAATAAGCTCATATAACCAGAGACTAAAACCATTACAACAAGGTTGTAAAGAAACAACAAACCTAACTACATGTTCATTGATTACTTTTAAATGACACATGTACATATACAGACTCTAAGACTCAACTCCTTCTATGCTCGGTTCTCTAACAACCCCTACACGTTCCACTACCATCTACTACTGCTAACTTTTTCGACTAACCATGCTTTTTCTTGAACAAATCATCATATAGTTGATCGAAATCCTCTTGAATCCTCTTTGCTTCCAGCCTAGCTAGTCTAGCTGTCCTGAGAAGCCTTCCAGATATTTCCTTTTATTCCCCTAATTTTTCCCATGTGTGTTAACAGTTGTCCAAAATATCTTGTAACAACCCTGGTTAAAAATCCATGTAAAAATACATAAGGCCACGGTGATGGGACACGTATTCCAAGTTGAATGGTGGGGAAAACATCTTAGTGGGTGTTCATTTCAGTTATTATGGCTAAGGAAATTTGCAAAGGCAATGGAAAAGGCTTTGGCAAGGAAAAATGGCATTTTGGCACATTTATTTATGAAAATAATGGAAATTAGAAGAAAAGGGAGGTGAAAGGTCACAGGTTGCATGTGAGGAGGAAATTGAAGGAAAATAACGGAAAATGAAGAAAATAGAGGCCTTGTTAATAAAAAGGCTTCTGAGGATCAATGGGTAGGCTTGGTAATTGTAATATTATGTTAGTTTAGTTTTGGAGCTCTCTCTCTATTTTCTCTCTCTCATACTCTTGGACACTTAGAGTTTTCTTGGAGCACTCTTGGAGAGTGTGGCATACTTGGAGTTTTGGAGCAAGAAGGTAAAGGAAGAGTAGGAAGCGCAAGAGAACATCAACATCATCAGCTAAAACAGGTTTTTCTTGCAATTACTAAGTTGCATGTATGTTTTCCTCATAGTTTTGGCATGCATGGAATGTGCATGTGGTTTATTGGTCATGATCTATCATGGGCATGGAGGATGGATGGGATTGACAGTGGATTGTCTACCCCTGCCATTTCCTAGATATCCATAGAGATTGTGGGTTCATTTTCATTGTTTTGTTTTGGTTGGTTGTCATGTCCTTAGCTTTGGTTGAGTTATTAGTCCCGGAGCCTTGGTTGTACAAATTCTTTGAAGCCCTGTAACAGCTTGGTTTGAGTTACTAGTCCCATGGCCTTGATTGGACAAATGCTATGAATCCCTTGGTGGGTTGAGTTACTAGTCCTAGAGCCTTGGTTGGACAAATTCTCTGGATCCTAGTAAAATTTATGGGTTGAGCTACTAGTCCTGGAGCCTTGGTTGGACAAATGCTCTGGAGCCCTGGAAGGCCTGGATATAGACCAATCTGATGATGGTTTTGTGATGTCTGGTCGTGAGGTGGAATCATTGTTAGATGTGTTGAGGTGGTTGGCCTCTAGAAGCCCTAGATGGTTTTCGATTGATGTGTTCTATGAGCTCCCACATTCATGCTTGGAATATGACATGGGGGTGAATGGCTGAAGAGAGATTTGGCTCAACCATTCTATGGTCAGGTGGAACATGGAAGTCCCATCTCAGGTTTGGATTTTGAATCATCAATATGAGGTTATTTCTCCTTGTATTTCTATGAGCAATATACTAGTTTATATGTGGATTATATGGTTGTGATTTCCTTGGTATTTCTATTGCTATTATGTTGGTTAAGTATATGTTTTATGACAGTAGCTATGTATGGATCTCATCATGTTTTTACTTGTAAAATGGATGGACATTGTATCTATGGCATAATGGATGAAACTGCAGCTAATGTGATAAGGAAACAATGCTTCTTAGCGATCCTCAGCTAAGCCTGAGACCGCTATGCTCAGATCTATTATTTACACATGTAGATTACATATTCATGATATGTTTGACGAAATGCCTATCATGGCTAGTAGGGGTCCAGTCAAGGTTTGATTCAAGTGATTTCATTTATACTCTCATTTCCTTGTTATTTTACGGTTATGAAGATATGATTCAATTATGGGCAGTGACCTGGGCTCTGGGCTTGAAAATGTGGCTTAAATCTTAGGGATGTTGGCATAGAATTGAGAAAAATAGTCCCTGGACACTGGCTTGCACGCCTATGAGAGCGTCCAGAGTCCCTGGATGCTAGCATGCCCATAGCATGAAAACGTCCAGAGGTCAAGTGGTCAAAAATCTCACTGGGACCCAGGGCTAGTTGGCAGAAAGGTTTGATTGGTTCTTGAGGGTCCAAATGATGATGTTGAATGTTTGTATAGTGTGTTTCTGTCGGTTCCATTTCCTTGACGTGACTTAGGAGGTCGAATCATATCATAGTGGCCTCTCATCACATGTTTACCCGCGGCTGGTTGGTTGCTTATGTAGATGTGGGAGGAGGGGGTTACAGAGTGGTGTTAAACATTGTTCACCCCTTGGACTAGATGGGTGGTGTGTTGGTCATGCATTCATGTCAGTTACATATGTGTTCCTTACGCTTGTAGTCCATGTTCTTATTATATTTGCATGGTGTTGGCCATAGTTCTAGTGATGTCGCCATGTGAAAGAGTATGTTGTTTTTGTGAAGTGTGTCATCATGAGTGTATGATTGGTTATGCATTGCATGCATGTCAGTTGCATGTGTTCTTTATGTTTTTGGACTATGTGCTTGTTATGTATTTATGGTAGTGGTCATTGTTATAGTTTTGTTTCCATTGTGAAGGTTGATGGTGAAGGTTGTTGTGCATAAGGTCATTATATGAAATTAGGTCATCATGATGATATTTTTATGTTATGATGCTAATGTGTTAGCTAAGATAGAGCAGAAGATGCAGATCATTAAAGTGAAGTTGCAACAATGGACTTCCGGGTAAGAGCAGATCATCAAAGTGAAGTTGCAACATTGGACCTCGAGGCAAGGGCATGTCGTTATACAAGTTTGTATGTTGATAATGTAGGTATGTAGGTTAAGGATTTTTTGATGCATTATGGTTATGTGTATGCCTTGGCATTCTATTTATGTTATGGTTACATACATGATAGATTGTAGTTTATTAGTGTAGTCATATGCTCATGTGTTGGATAGTCATGAATGATAGTAACATGTGGTTGTATGCATTTCTTTTGTTGTTTTATGTTATATAACTTGATGATTATGTTATATGTTGTTGATGAGTATGTTATAGGTTAATTTGTTGTTGTTATATGATAGTTAGCTTTACGATTAGGTTATATGTTGTTGATCATCATGATATTTAACTTGTCACTATATGCTATTAACTTGATGATTAGGGTTATTACATTAAGATCTTGATGTTATATGTATCATACTAATTTGGATTGGTCTATGAAAAGGGTTACGGTTATGACATTCAACTATGAGTTAATATGTTGTGATATTATGTCATACTAATGTAGACTGATGGTGAAGATGTGATTATTATGTATGAATGATAAAAATTTATGAGCTTATGATGTGGGCATGTTAGGTAGTGACTATTATGGATATCATGACCTTATTTATGTTTGAGTGATATTTTTTGAAGTTATATCATGCTAATGATTGATTGTGCAGACAAGATAGCCTCCGTTGAGATACATTAAGGTATGAGTTGCTTATGTCGTATATTTGGTGATTGAATGCTTGATTATGTCGTATAGTTGATTAATTTAACATGGTATGTTTGCAAGTTGGTTGGATTTTTTATGAATTGCATAATATGAGTATGTGTTCAAATGATCTTGTTTTAAGATGGTTGTACTAACACATATGTGTTGAGACAATTGATATGTAATTGAGTGTAAGTAGGTGATAGTTGTAGCATTATGCCTAATGACTCTGAGTAAACTATGGATTATGACATGATTGTTAGTCTTGGTAAAGGTTGATTTCAAATTGATAGATATGATTGTCTTGATATTTGGAACATGTTGTTGACATGTGTAAACAATTGCAAATAATATGTTTAATATGAGCATGACAAGGTAACAATTGATATGTTTATATAACTAGCAGTTGGGTGATGCGATAGTACATAGTAAGCCTCGATTGCAACAAGGTAAAGAGGTAAAAGAAAGGAATTGGGCAAGAATTCCTTTGGCTATGTTTGGAAACCCTAATTCCAAACGAATGAGTGCTTTGCATACAGGAACTCTTCTTAACCCTAATTTGTCTGAAATTATGTGGATATGTTTTATATTCATAAATATGTATTTGACTGGTATAACAATTAGTTCTAGTTATGGCTATATTAGTCAAAGGATTGGAGTCCCTTGAAAGATGGCGTGGATGTGTTCAGTTGCAAGCAACGTGCTTGGCACAACAAGGTAAGGTAACTAGTATGTTGTTATGTTTACTTATGCACTGACAGTTATGCTTTTATGGTAGTATGATGCAGAGGATTGCATGGCAAAGAGACTGCCATGAAATCTTGAAGAAGGCTCAAGTTGAGCTTTCCTTTGGAATCACTGGGAACCATGGGGATTGAGTCATGGTGTTTGTTTTCAATCTTGTGCTTTTGGTCTATTACACAAAAATATTGTCACCATGATTATTTGCAATTAGTATGGGTCTATCATCACTTGTACTGTCCTCCTAAGCAAGTCTCAAACCTCAACTCTTCAAGTCAAGCTTTGAAAATGAGGGAAAGACATTAAAAATCAATGAAACTCTGGTTCTGCACTTTCTCTCACTATTACCTGCGGTCCCGCACCTTCTGTTTACAAAAACTGCGGACCTGCCCGCTCTGTCCCTAAAGGTGTGGGTGCGGACCCCTGTGAAAGTCAAAAGGCGCAAGTTTTATCTTAAAAAACTCACTTTGGGTTAATTCTAGATGATTCTAGAAGGAATTTTGACGTGGATTTGCCTCTCTTAGGTGGTTCATGCATCCCAAAAGAGAACGAGCTAATCCCTTGATGAGAGGAGCTATCCCTTTGAAGGAGGGCTTTATCCCTTTGAAGGAGGACCTAGTAACCTCCCTCCATTGCACTATAAATTTAGGTATTGGGCAGGTTACTGGAGAGGTTAGAAGCTGAACATTTTTTAGGGTAAATGCTGGTGAAATTAACACTTCCTAGTTAAGCTTAAGAGGAGAGATCACATACCTTTTTGGCTTCATTGGGAAGAGAGTGAAACTTGTCAAAGTAGAGGAGACTTCTTGTTGGACCCTGGGAGGAGCTTGTACAGCGTCAAGGCACAGGTTGTAAAGTTCTTCTTCTTTTGAATTAATACAATCAAACTCATTTTTCTCAACAAGTATCTCATGTTATTTGTTTCATGGACTCCTTGACTTTCATGTTAAATATGTTTTATGATATTGGCTTTTCAGGTGCTATTTAATTTGTTTGTCTTGTTTGTGTTTGCAGATTTGCGACAAAGGAGCTCATTTGGATCGAAGGAGCGAGGGCATCCACAAACTTGCGTTGGACCTAAGATAGGCCCTAAAAACACTTGTTTGCCATTGTTTATAAAAGCATATTTAGAGAAAGATAGTGTCTGGTTGGTTTGCTTGTCATTAGGTCTTCTTTAGATTCTAGGAAGGTCTATCTTGTCCGCAAGATCGACTTATTCCGTGTGATAAAATGGCGACTCCGCTGGGGACTTGATTGTTTTCCTTCTTTTTACTTTGACCTGAGAAAATGTGTTTTTGTTTCTGTTTTTGGCTTGTTGTGTGTAAAATTGGGTAGAGTTTGTAGATCCAGGGTTATTTTTCATTTTTCATAGCTTTGGGAGAGGACCGCACCCTAGCCTTTTGACACAGTGCGTACTTATCCGCACCTTTGCTTTTAGCACAGAGCGGGACCGCACCTGTGTTAACTGTGGGCCTGCGGACCCTATCAAAATTTTGAAAAAACTAAGATTTCCTCTGTTAGTCAGCTTAGTTTTTTGTTTAGAAATTATTATCCACTGCCCAGACTTGCATATAACCTGTCAGAATCTTTCCTTAGGTTGATTTCATTAGTGTTAGAGTTTTAGGTGAAATTCCTAGGAGTTTTGCTTGTTGGGCTTGTTTTTCATTTTGGTTGTGTAGTGGCTCTGAGCTTAGAAGCTGTAGGGACTTCAGATCACCTTGGTGTCTACCAGCCTTCTTATGAGTCTGACCATTTATGAAATCTCCCCTTGTTGAGGAATCCGCTTTGAGTTTTCTCTTTACAAAACTTCGAAAAGCTTATGTTTAAAAGTTTGGATTTTCATTTTCAAAAAGAAAACAAAATTGGTTGTTCTTGACTGATTTGTGATTCTGCATAAATTGGTCCTTAGCTCACATCTAGCTAAGTAAAACATCCTTAAAAAAGACATCTTGTAGGCTTTGACTTCAAATAGGTTTTTATAATTTATAGATCTCAAAGTTAGTCATTTCCATAGTTTTGAGTGTTTTATAAAAAAATAAAAAATCTCTTTTGGAAAAAGTTTGTTTTTTGTAGTGGTTGAGTGCTTTGAAACGAAAAAGGGAAATTTTTGTGAAATAACTAGTTGTCTCGTTTTGAGTGCATTGGAAAAGGCAAAAGCTCTTCTTTTAATTTGTTTCTTAAGAAGGATTTGTGTTTACAAAGTATTTGCATTCTCAAACTCTTTCTTAGTTTAGAAGTTCATTGAAGAGAAAAAGATTGTTTAAATCATCTTAGGTGCATTTTTAGTGATTTTGAGTCGAGTCTTCATACCACGAGTTTCATCTCCGCACCTTTTGACTTAAACAAAAACCAATAAAAAATAATGCTTAAAGTAAAATTCATCTAGTAACATTTTTATTTCTAGGGCTCTGATACACCAACTTAGCTTAGGCTAGTGTCTTGGAGTAGGAGAGTAATTAACTCTCCAAGACAGTAAAAACAAACAAGTAGTTGTATCTTGTGGTAGGGAAGAAATCCAATTGTTGCATTTATGCTCTGGGAAAGCTCCTCTTAAAGGAGAAGCATGAGATCGTGTCCGAACCAGTGTGGGAATCAATCCTTCCTCATCGGGAACGACGCCAGATATTCACGTATTAAAAATGGTAAACCTCGGATTAACCATTGTCGAGGAGCCTGGGGTCACTTGTTGGTAAACCTTGGATTATGTCAAGGAGCCTTCAAGGGGATTGAGCTTGCTACTCTGCCCTTGCGTGCGTATCGGATCGTAGACTGTTCCCCCAGATATATTTGTTTCAGTTGGTAACCTTAGTGGCCATATTCTTTAGGATTCTTCCTGAGGTGACAATGGTGGGAAGATCCCATTGTACCTGGAGCAGACGACGGCTAGACTCACTTGGATTTTCTAGGGGGTTCTCTTCACTCGAGACGGTTAAGTGGAGGAACTTGTGCCAGTCTATTCATTAAGCAAGTTGTCGGGGTAACTGTTCCAACCGCCATTTCTGTATTGAACTCTGCGATGTTGGATTTCATCACCAACTAGTGTTTTCAGTACGGAAAGTTACTGTTTGTGTGTGTTTGATCTCCTAGATTCTTTAAGCATGTGATTCAAATTTGTTTGGTTCTTTAGAGGCTTTAGGTGGTTTTCATTGAGATTTTACTTTGTTTGCGTGTGAAGTAGTTAAAAGTTTTTAACCGTGGCTGAATTACCAAGGAAGTCCCATAGACTTCAAGGCCAACCTCCTGAGTTTTTAACCGTGGCTGAATTACTGAGGAAGTCCTGTAGACTTCGGGGCCAACCTCCTGAGGAAGTCCCGAACTAGCTTGAAGGCTTGAAAGTCCTCGTAACTCCTAGAGACAGTAGAGTTGGGTCACCTGAAGAAGGAGGATCTTCTTTGATAGTACATCTTGATTTTCAAACGTTAGTGGCAGATTATAATCCACAGTCAGTGTCTGTTTCCGAAGTGACTGGAAGCTTTTCATCTACTAGTGATATAGGTGAGGAACTTGAAATATCTGAGCCTAAAATGAATTTTCTGCTACTCCGACATCGGGGTTTGTTTCTCCATCTTCTAGTGGTCCTGGTTCACCTAGGATAGAAAGAGTAATCACCCAAGATCTTCCTTCTGGACTTATTGCTATTGAAGAACTTGCTACTCCGGAAGAAGAAGTAGGCATCCCTATCCCTGAAAATCAACCTGTTATTGAGCTAAGGGAGCGTGAATCAATTTTTTACAGTCCACCTAGGAGCAATACTTGGTATCTTTCTTTGACTAATTTCTTAGAAAACCCAGGGTTAGGTTTTTCACCACCTCGCACTCCTTATCACCCAACACCTAGAGGTTATTATCCTCCATTAAATATGTCAAGACAGTCATCCGTGTTTACTCAATCGCCTGAATCCTTTTTGTACAGCGGTCCCTCTGTTCCCTCTGGGTATCAGTCCCTTTCTCGTACTTTTTCGGGAGCATCTCCTCAACCCATTGAGCAGGGGTTATTAACTGGAAGCAATGGTACTAAGCCATTGAGCGTAAAAGACATTCTTATGATGTCAGGTTCTATTCCCAATCCTCAACCTCAAGGTGGCCAGTTACCGCCTGGGGGGCAGTCTCAATTATCGCCTGGGGGGAAACCTCAAGGTACCCAATTTGCATCTGGGGGGCAACCTCAAGGACAGTACATACCTACAGGACAATACGTTCCTCAAGGTCAACCCCAGACTCAATATGTTCCCCAAGGTCAACCCCATAATCAATTTATACCTCAAGGTCAACCCCAGTATCAGTACGTGCCTCAAGGGTATCAACCCCAAGCTCAGTACTCGAACCAAGGTTTCCAACCACCCTCCAGTCAAATGTATGTTCAAGGAACGAGAAATGTACCTTTAGATTATCAATCCTACCCTCAACCCGGTTATGGTCCTCAATATTCTCAACCTGTTATGGGTCAGTACCCCGGAATGAATATAGTGTGGGATCCATCGCAAACTCAACAGGTGTTGCAGCCAAATGTACAGTTGTCATCTCAAACTGGACAACCCTTAGTTTCTGTTACACCCCAGCAACCAGTCCAGTCTAACATTCAAACTTCTGTACCTTCGGTAGTTTCTCAGCCTGGGCCTAGTACGCCTCGTACTCCGCCTCAAACGACTGCTACAACTGCCGCAACATCTGTTCAATCTACCCCACCTACTTCCGGAGTATCGACAGCTCCAGTTTCTACTGTTCCTGTATCTACTCCTCAGACATCTTTACCATCGTCTAGATCTACGATTCAAACTTCAGTTCAGATGCCTGTAGGACAACCTAGTCAAGTACGGTTGTCGCAAGTCAACCACAATTTACTTATCAACCGTACCAGGGACAGTACCAATTCGGTCCTTCTATGCAGCAGCCAGTCTATCAGTATCAACCGTACCCTGGGTACACTTATCAGCAACCTCAACAACCCCAGTACGGTCCGGTTAATCCTGGTTTTCTGGGAGGATACAATATCCCAAACGCAATTCCTATTCCTAGTTATCCTGGATATCCTCCTCCTGGGGCTGGTCTCATGACCTAGAGTTTTAGGGACCCTAATCGTCAGTTACCATTTATCGCAACTTTGGACTTACCTGACTTGTCGCGCCTAACGAATGATCCCATTAATTATCTTCCGTTTTGGCCGCCAGTGCCGAATAAGTTGCCCAGTGACATTCCTAAGTTCGAAGGTAAATCAGGAGAGGACCCGTCGAACCATGTGATGACTTACCACCTCTGGTGTGCGTCTAACTCCATTTCAGATGATTCAATCCGTCTTAGACTTTTCCAGCGCACTCTAATTGGTCTGACGGCCAAGTGGTACATTGAGTTACCGCGAGGCACTTTTATAATTTTAGTCAGTTAGCTACCTCATTTTTAACTCATTTTCATTTGCCAGTCCAATATGACAATGGCACGGAATTGTTAACTTCATTAAAACAATCGACATCCATTTACATTTTAGATCATATTCATGCGTGGAGACGTCGACGGCGTTTAGTGAAGGTTTTTATTCTGGATCAGATCTTGGCCGAGTGGTTTGTAAAATCTTTGTTGCCAAAGATCACTGAAGATGTAGCTAAAGCCGGAGTTGTTACTGAGGAGCAAGTAATTTCTCAAGCACAGTACCTTGACTTGGTCTATACTCAGTCAGGTACGTTACACGAGAAAATCCTCGATCTTCCCAAGCAAAATAAAATCGCTGCAGCTCCTTCAGGATCTCATGTCGCCGATGGTATGATTGGTACGGTTAACACTAAAAGTAAGAAGAAATCTTCCAAGAATTCTTCTCCTATTATAACCTTGCCTGATTCTCCAACAGGAGATTCTTCTGCAGAGATTTCCGCCGATATTCACATTGTAGAGTCATCTACAGCCAAATCAAAATCCGGTGGGAAGAAGAAAGGAAAGAAGAAGAATAAAACGGACAAAAGTTCAAAAGAGAAACCTGAAAAGTCAGAATCCAATGATGAAAAGTGCAAACCTCGTTATCCTTGTCTCATTTGTGACGATGAACATTTTACAAGAGACTTCCCTCATCGTGCAGAGGTTGCGAAAATTGTCAAAGGTTCCCAAACTCCTGCTGTTTTGAAGGATCTTTTTCCAGCTCAAGACAGTAAGATGATAGGTTCGTCCTCGAATGCCAATGAAGAACCCATACTGATGATGTCCCATGTTAGGATTGCGACTCGATCGCAAGATTATGGTAGTAAAAGTCCTGTTGATGGTAAAGAAGTAGAATCTTCTCATTCTAATCCATCAACCTCAGCTCCCGGTTCCGATCCACTACAGATCGAGAAACCTAATCCAGAATTGGTAATCAAACCGCCCGCCAAGGGTATACTTCGAAAGTCAGCTTTCAATCCACATGCGAGAGTGGCTCAGAACTATAACATTGTTGAGGATTTAGCTGTTTCACCCTCAGCAATGTCGGCTTTGGAAGTGCTGCAATCATGTCCAGCACAACGTAAATTACTTTTGTCGGCTATAGGAGTTGTTGACGTTCAGGACTCGAACCTAATAATTTTCGATCTAGAAAATAGTACACCACGTTTGCCTCATCAAATGGCTTTCTAGATTCCAGTGATAGTAAAAAACAGGCCTATTCGTCAGACTGTAATTGATGAGGGAGCCTCAACGTGTATTATGTCGATACAGTGTTGGAGATCGCTTGGTTCTCCTTCGCTAAATCAATCCTTGACGATTCTAAAGGCATTTGATGGCCGTGGGTTTCATCCTTTTGGCATTCTACAGGATTTGCCTATAGGGGTTGAAGGAAAAACCGTTAGTCTAGATGTGGAGGTGGTTAATGCCCCTCTAGATTACAACCTTCTCTTGGGTCGAAGTTGGTCTTACGCTATGACAGCGGTCATTTCATCAGTCTTTCGAGTAATAAAGTTTCCACATAATGGAAATATTGTAACAATAGACCAACTGGCTTACTTTTCTTCCGACCCAGCCTCTTCTGAAAGTATTCAGCATGTTGGTAAAATGACTATCTCATACAAGGATGTTGGAGTAGGACTAGTTAAAGATGCCGGTTTACTGGGAACTTTTCCTTTTCCTCCGATCAACGCATCGTCTTCATTTGCAACCATTCATATGATCACATCAGACACCATTATTTATGATGATCCTTGGATCATTCCTTCTGAATCTGAGATAGACTCATTTGGTGATGTCATGCCTTTGAGTCCATATGAAATTGCGTATGAGGCCGTGCAATCGTTTACCGACCCATTTTCAACCAAAAATGACTTCATGAATGTGGTCCGTGAGGAATCACTTTTCACATCAAGCTCGGATTTAATCACGTTTTCTGAACTTGTTCACTCTGATGAGCAAATTCCCGAAATCCTATGTGTAGATGATTTACCATGGGAAGATCTCCATCACAGATCTTCGTTTTTACCTGAGAATGATCGTTTTGAAAATGATTTCTCATCAATTTTTACGACTGAATATGTCAAGGAATCTCATAATCCAATGAAACATCCCGATTCAGAGTTAAATTTGGGAAACATCTCTCGAACTATTCCTATTGACATTTCGGTTAAGCCCGGAATTGTTGAGAACATTCATATAGGTGCCTCGTGTACAGATGATGAAATTCAGATATATAAGGCCCTATTTCAAGAATTCGCGACGTGTTTGCCTGGTCATATGAGGAAATGCTAGGAATTGATCCCGCGATTGTTTTTCATGAGATCAAGACTTACCCGGACGCTAAACCCGTCCGGCAACGTTTGCGTCAGATTCACCCAAGAAAAGCTGCTGCAATTAAAGCAGAAGTTGAAAAATTACTCAAATCAGGTTTCATTTATCCGATCTCGTTAACGGATTGGGTATCGAATATTGTTCCGGTTAAAAAAAAGCAGGGAACAACAAGAATATGCATCGATTATAGGGACATTAATCGAGCCTGTCCGAAGGACAATTACCCAACTCCCTATATCGATCAAATCATTGATGATTGTGCCGGCGGCGAAATATTCTCCTTCATGGATGGTTTTTCTGGATACAATCAAATCAATATTCTAGCTGCCGATCAACCAAAAACGGCTTTCATTTGTCCATGGGCGACATTTTCTTATTGCAAGTTACCTTTCGGGCTTAAGAATGCCGGAGAAACTTTTCAAAGGGCCATGTCTTATGCATTTCATGACACCAAGCACATTGTGCAACCGTATCTCGATGAATTGCCTGCTCATTCATTACATCGAGCTGATCACCTCGTCCATTTACGAGCAATATTTATGAGGTGTAGGCATTATCGGATTCGGTTGAACCCACACAAATGTGTTTTCTGTATAGAAACGGGTCGATTACTGGGGTTTGTAGTTTCGAAAGCCAGCATTCGCGTTGATCCCTCGAAGGTCGAAGCTATCATCAAATTGCCTCCTCCTTCGAGTCTTCGCCAACTCCAAAGTTTGCAAGGGAAAGCAAACTTTTTACGACGATTCATTCCTAACTACACCGAGGTTACAAAGGGTTTTACCCGGTTGTTGAAACAGAATACTCCATTCTATTGGGATGAGATAGCTCAGAAATCTTTTGATGCACTTAAACACGCGTTGACCCATGCACCGTTATTGCATCCTCCCAACTACAACCAGGATTACTTCTTGTATCTCGCCGCCTCTCAATCCACCATTAGAATGGTCTTAGTTCAGGAAGATGAATTCGGAACTGAACATGTGATATATTACCTTAGTCAAACTTCAAATCCAACTGAGCTAAAATACTCACATGTGGAGAAATTGGCATTGGCAGCCGTTCAAGCTGTCCAACGTTTTCGTCACTACATTTTACTACGTAAAACTACAGTAATTTCGGGTTGCAACCCTATGATCTACATTTTGACCAAGCAATTTCTAGGGGGCAAGTACTCTAAATGGATTGTTATCCTGCAGGAGTTCGACTTGGAATTTGAGAAATCCAAGTCTAAGAAATCTTTAGTTTTTTCGGAGTTAATGTGCGACTTCCCGCGTGCTGACACGGAAACTGTGGCGAAGGAGCCCATTGCAGACGAATCCTTGTTTCTAATTAGCACTTTAGATCCGTGGTATGGGGATATCATTGTTTATCTCCATACCCAATCCTTTCAGCCAGAAAAAAAGGTCAGAACGTCGGAAAATTCGTTTCCAGTCCCAACAATACAGGATTATTGGAGATACTCTTTATCGCCGTGGGGCGGACTCTGTTTTTCGACGTTGCTTAACTCACGAAGAAGTTGAAAGGGTTCTAAATGACTGTCACTCTGGAGCGTGTGGTGGTCATATGTCTGGGTATGCCACAGCCCAAACTATATTGCGCACTGGCTACTTCTGGCCGTCTTTGTTTAAAGATTGTATTACGGCGGTCCGAAAATGCCACAACTGCCAAATTTTTGATCGAAAGATGCGCACTCCACCTGCTCCTCTCCACCCTATAATTGTCGTTGGTCCTTTTGCCAAATGGGGTATCGATTTTATTACATGTAACCCTCACTCGGCCGGGGGGCATGCGTATATCATCCTTGCGGTAGATTATTTTACCAAGTGGGCCGAGGCGATGCCTACATTTGAGGCAGATGGCAAGACAGCTGCAATTTTCGTGTTCAATCATATAATTGCTAGGTTTGGTGTCCCGCAAGCGATAATCACTGATCATGGGCGTCATTTTCGAAACGTTATGATGACCGAACTTACAGGCCAGCTTGGTTTGCGTCACGATAGTTCAACTCCTTATTATCCACAAGCTAATGGTCTGGTTGAATCCATCAACAAAGTTTTAGTTATCATGATCCGACGAATCATTGGGATTCATCGGTCGAATTGGCATAACATGCTATTTTCAGCGCTTTGGGCGTACCGAACTTCAGTAAAAACATCAACAGGGTTCACTCCTTTCCAACTAGTCTATGGTTTGGAAGCTGTGTTACCCATTGAATGCGAAATCCCGTCACTGCAAATGGCCATCGAGTTACTTCCAGCCACTTCTGAAGAGGAAAAGCGTTTGTTATACTTGGCTCAATTAGATGAGAATCGACGTGATGCTGCATTGGCGATCGAGACTCATGCAAAACGCATGAAAGCTCAGTATGATCGAAATGTGACCCCTCGAAATTTTTTGGAAGGAGATCTAGTCTTAGTTTATGATCAAGCTAATGATAAATTAGGCGCTGGAAAATTCGTTCCTATGTGGCATGGTCCCTTTGTTGTCAAGCGAAAGCTAGCAAAAGGGGCCTATGAATTGGTAGACTTTGACGGGGACTCTTTGGGTAAACCCAGAAATGGTCTTTACTTGAAGAGGTATTATGCTTAAAGAATGGGTATGGAGATTTTTAGTTAGGATAGTTTTTCTTTCTAGCTGGTGTGTTTTAGTTTAAACAGTGTGCTTAGCTTAGAGAGTGTTTTTTCATCATTATTCCTACTTATCTTGGTTTTACTCTTGATATTGCAGATGTCGATGCCTCTCCAAACATACATTGGTTTCGCTGATGGTGCTTGTCGTAATACACGGAACATTTCTTCCGCAGCTTGGGTTATCTATTCGCCCTCTGACGAGTTAGTATCTATGCATGGGGTAAGCCTCGGTCAAACAACGAACAACATTGTCGAGTATAGTGCAGTGATTGAATTATTATCTGAATCTATTTCATTTGGGATTTGGAGTTTGATAGTGAGGTTAGATTCTGAACTCATTGTATTACAGCTTAATAGAGTGTATGCCATTAGAAATCCAGTGTTATTAAGATTATTTTTGAGATTGCGTCTCTTGGAACGTGAATTTGATTATATTGAATATCAACGTATTCCAAGATCTTTAAATACATTAGCAGATGCAATTGCTTCTCGAATGTTAAATAGACATTTGCAATAATCATACATGTAAATTTAAAACCATTCCATAACATGATTTACAAGATAAGCCGGTAATAGTGATATATATATAGGAGTGTGTCAAAAAATACATCGTCCTCGATCATAGGTTGAAAAACACCTTATGATCGGCAAAAATGATAAGTACAAAAAACAAAAATGTCATATGTGCCCACAATAGGCGATCATCCTATCACTGGTGATGATCTCGATAAGAAACCACTACACGGGTCACCTTGCAAAGGAACCTCCTAAAAGGTCCCGGGACCCCAATCACATAGCGCTGAAGTCGACGAGGAATGTCATCTATAGTGGTCTCGGAATATCTCCTGTCAAGCGCTCGAGATGACCCTCCAACTCGGCCAAAACCTCTGCTGATTCGTCCTGTGGGGCTGGTGCGGCTGCAACTCGTTGTTTCCTCTCGTAAGGCCGGAGAGCGGCTGGTCACTGTGGACCCACATCTGCATTTCAAACTTTTGTTATCAGTTTTGAGACGATGGAAAAAAAAAAAAAAAAATTAAAATAGGAAAAATGTTGAAAATGATTTTACCTGAGTCATCCCACTGCTCTCCTAGTGGAAGAGCCATGTCTGGATCACCACGAAAATCTACTCCAGCGTAAGGGAAGTCCTGAATAGAAAAGACCTGGTTTTCCAGCCATTGGAAATACTCAGGTTTGAATCGAGCAACCTTTGTCCTCTCGTCCGGGTGACGGGCCATAACTGCGACCCATCGCATCAGTTTGGGCTCTCGAGGAAGCCCAGCTCTAACAGTAAGGTGTTGCGGGATCAACATGGGAACCATCTCCAAGCCAAAACTCACAACCAAAGCCCCATAACCAAAGGTCTTTAGTTGTCCGTTTTTTGCCCTGGTCAGTTGGCCTTTCAGATTGGCTAACACGGCAACGCATCAGTTGAAGATGGTGCCTCGAAAGCAATCAACTGCCATACGCATCTGGGATCCGGTGGCAATATGTAATGTGGCAGCCCCGCAAAGTCTGGTGACAGTAAACGCAATCACCATGAGTTCAGGACGGGAGATGGTCTTTATGTCTATCCCTTTGTCTCTAGCCTGGCTATTGCAGTACTCTAGCCGGAGGCTATCGACAGACTGGCAACCTGGCCTAGCCCCAAACAGAGTCAAGTCTTCGCCTCTCTTTGGCAAACCAGTCAAGAAATATATGTCCGCCAGCTCGATTTCGAGCTGGTGGCCACCAATGAAGAAGCACTGGTCCTGTATGCTCCATCTGTCAACCAGCCACTGTAAGAAATCCACCTGAGCCCTCATGCCAGGAATGGCCCAGAATTTGTACAATCTGCACGCCCTCAAAGCATCAAGTGAAGGCTGATGATTCCATGCGGTAGCATCCACGTCCTCATGCTCTCGTTCATGCCAATCTAGCATGATGTACTCTCTGCATCAAGTATAAAGATAAATTAAAATGCTAGAAACTATTTTGTTTGGTCCAATTTTGAGAATTTTTGGGTTAAAAACCCTTGCGACGGGGACCGCACCCTCCGGGTTAGACACAGTGCGTGGGACCGCACCTTGTCTACATGGAAGGTGTGGACCCCTGGCTTTTTCCCAATGGAGAAAAAGTCGGGGTCCGCAGGCCAGCAGTGGTAAACCTGCGGGCCCCCACGCGCGGGTTTTAAGCCTAAAAACCCTCCCAAAAAATGAAATGAATGACTAAAACAAAAATTGAAACGGTCAAAAATGAAGAGTAAGATGATGTGTATTACCTGGAGAAGACGGCGTTTGATTCCGACGGTTGGATTTTCCGCAATATTCACGGGAAGTTTTCTGAACAAAAGCACTATTTTCTCACCCAAAACTCAAACGGTAAAAATGAATTGACGAAGGCCCTTTTTATAAGTTTTTTGAGTAAATAAATTGCAAATTTGTTTATGTTTCACTTTGAAAAGGTATTTTTGCGACATTTTTATCCATTTCAAACAGGTATGAGTAATGTTTGCATTTTTGTTCAGGATAACGGATTATTCAGGTGAAATCTATCATTTTTGACGAAAAAATATTTAGAGTCACCTTTAAGCTCTTTTCTGACTCCTAAAACATGAAAGGATCGCCGAGTTTTTCTTTTAAGCTCGTTAAAACGGAATTAAAAGACGGTCCACTTACAGCGCTTTTCCGACCGTAAAAACATGAAAAGATTGCCAGATTTTTGTCGTTTCAAATTTGATATTGGTTATAAAACGACGTGTCGTTGATCGCTTTTTTACTTTTTTGGATCAGGGACACTAATTACGAAAAGTACTCCTTGGTCGTAAAAGATCAAGCGGTTCTCTCAAGTATTATTTTATACTTTTTCGGGCTTGGGAGACACAAATTTACGAAAAAGGTCAACCGTGGAGTCTTCTTAAGGTTTTCAGACTCTCTAAAATTGAAAAACGTCGAGTTTCTCCTATACTGGGCTCGTTAAAATTTCACAGTAAGGACTTGTTCAATTACAAATAGGAACGAACCACTCCTTCTTAGGGTTCGAATTTGAACTAAGTTGGACTCATCCAAAGGATGAGCTTATAATCAAGCAAATGTTATCCTCCTCAAGCTTGTCAAAAATGAAGAGGTACTTGCCAGAAATGGTGGGGGAAAAGAGAGAAAAATGAGCCTGTTTGTCATACTTTGTAACCGCTCTTGAACACGACACTTTTATTCACCTGGGTTGGGAAATCCTTTGCCTAACAGTTGATCAAACCACATTAAAAGTCTTTAGCCAGTTTCTGGGTATTAAATTTGGGTCCATTGTCACCAAACCATCTGTCGTGTCGTTATGTGTTCAAGAGGTCACTGCCAATAAGCCATTCATCTGCAAAATATCTGTCATCCATCTTGACCATCCCTGAGTCAGTCCTTGCAACTAAATTTCTTCAGCTTGATCTATGATTTCGTGTTGTGGGCTTGCCTACGACGGATCGCTTTCTATCGACTTCAGCTCATTATCTAGAAAGATGATTTAGAAATCGTCAGTACCTTGAGATCTGCATGCCTCAATGGCAAGTTTCTCGCCTTTGACGACAGGTTGCATCATTGACCTTCGATCAAAGGATTCCGTGACATGTTCGACATCAACACATTTATTCACATCTCATGGATTGTACTGGGTACTTTGAGAGCCATTGACATCACTGGTGGTTTCTCTCACACTTGTTAATAGTTTACATCATTGACTGGTAATCAAGTGGTTTCTACCATGTTCGACATCAACACATTCATTCGCATGGATAGAATCGTACTGTTTCGGGAAGTAGAAATGAAGACCCTGGATCTAGTTTCCACAATCTAGGCTGCGAGGAATTTTGTATTCATTATATAATGGACTATTCATAAACAGATGGTTGCATCCATACTGTGTCCACATGAGTCTATACTTGTGATGTTTTACAAGATCATTCATGTATCAGAGCAGTAGTTAGTTTTCTAGTCAGTTTTGATCTGAGTATGGGAATGCCTACCTCAGTGATGATATGATCTCATATATATATCTTGCATTGAATGTTTTTACAGGTTCCAACCGGTCTCTCCACAAGATGATCCTCGAAATGATAAAGTACTTCACTCTTCCTAAATGATAAATGAAATCCTCATCTACTACAGACTTCGCACTTTAGGGGGCAATCTGTTACCCAAAAATATCGTCACCATGATTATTTGCAGTCAGTATGGGTCTATCATCACTTGTACTGTCCTCCTAAGCAAGTCTCAGACCTCAGCTCTTCAAGTCAAGCTTTGAAAATGAGGGAAAGACATTAAAAATCAATGAAACTCTGGTTCCGCACTTTCTCTCACTATTACCTGCGGTCCCACACCTTCTATTTACAAAAACTGCGGACCTGCCCGCTCTGTCCCTAAAGGTGTGGATGCGGACCCCTGTGAAAGTCAAAAGGCGCAAGTTTTATCTTAAAAAACTCACTTTGGGTTAATTCTAGATGATTCTAGAAGGAATTTTGACGTGGATTTGCTGCTCTTAGGTGGTTCATGCATCCCAAAAGAGAAGGAGCTAATCCCTTGATGAGAGGAGCTATCCCTTTGAAGGAGGGCTTTATCCCTTTGAAGGAGGACCTAGTAACCTCCCTCCATTGCACTATAAATTCAGGCATTGGGCAGGTTGCTGGAGAGGTTAGAAGCTGAACATTTTTAGGGTAAATGCTGGTGAAATTAACACTTCCTAGTTAAGCTTAAGAGGAGAGATCACATACCTTTTTGGCTTCATTGGGAAGAGAGTGAAACTTGTCAAAGTAGAGGAGACTTCTTGTTGGACCCTGGGAGGAGCTTGTACAATGTCAAGGCACAGGTTGTAAAGTTCTTCTTCTTTTGAATTAATACAATCAAACTCATTTTTCTCAACAAGTATCTCAAGTTATTTGTTTCATGGGCTCCTTGACTTTCATGTTAAATATGTTTTATGATATTGGCTTTTCAGGTGCTATTTAATTTGTTTGCCTTGTTTGTGTTTGCAGATTCGCGACAAAGGAGCTCATTCGGATCGAAGGAGCGAGGGCATCCACAAACTTGCGTTGGACCTAATGTAGGCCCTAAAAACACTTGTTTGCCATTGTTTATAAAAGCATATTTAGAGAAAGATAGTGTCTGGTTGGTTTGCTTGTCATTAGGTCTTCTTTAGATTCTAGGAAGGTCTATCTTGTCCGCAAGATCGACTTATTCCGTGTGACATGGTCTTTTGGCGATTTGTTGTACTTGATTACGGTTTTGTTTGCATCTTGTGCATGGCCATGCCACTTTGTTTGTGGTGCCGTATTTTTTCTGGTTTTCCATGATTATCTTCTTGTTTGCTTCTCGATCTTGCCTTTATTGTTTTGAGATTCTTGGGAATTGATTGTGAAAAGAGGAAATTTAATGGACCTCGAGAGAAGCTGAATGAAACCCAACAAGTAATGTGAGACCTAGACGATGCATGGTGCATGTGTAAGTGAAATTAAAGGTAAGAATATGATAATTGGTTGGATTGGTTGGGTCCATTGTGGTAAATGGATGGTGGCAATACAAACATGAGAAAGGTAACCAGAAAGGGTAAAGTAAAAGGACTTGAGATGTAAGATTCCTTGGCTATGTTGGGAACGGTTGTTCTCAATGTTATGCATGATGTGCATGGATAAAGGAAGTTCTCTTAACCTTGACCTTATGTTATCTGGTAATTATGTTGTGATCATGATTATGTTGATGTTTATATATGTATACATGCATGTATGTATATATGTCATGTCTAACAGGGTCATCATGGATCATGATTGCTTTATGCTAATTTTGATGTATATGTATCTATGTATATATTTCATTGTCTGTCAGGGTTGTCAAGGATCATTCTTGTGGAGGAATGATTGCTTATTGTTGTTGGGAAAAGTATCCATTCGGAATGCCCCTATCCCACTCTAAGGTGTGATAGTGCCTTAGCAACAAACAAGGAAACTTATTTGAGTATTTCTTCTTTATGAAATGTAAATGAGGAAGAAGGATGTAACTAACTTGTGTCTTCCGCTAGTTTATTGATCCAATCGCTCCTCTCTTCAGTGGCTCCCAGCTCCCTGCTCTCTCACCGGCCCAGCTTCACCGAATTCCTGCAAGATCACAAGAGAGAGAGACTACACGAAGATATAGATATACATTCATAAAAAGCTCAAGATCAGATTAAGCTAAACATGTAAGCATAACAAAACATCATTGATACACAGCATGTAGGAGAAACTCAAATAGTTTATTGATAGAATAAGAAAGTCCAAGAGGAGATACAACCAAGTGAGTTCCGATCCAGCATCTACCTCCCAACAAAGGAATCCCTTCCTCTCCTCCAACAAAGAATAAATCACCCAATGTACTAATCTCAATCTCAAACCAACAGCAATTCTCTGCAAAGTACAAAATTCCAACCCCCTGGATCTCTGGGGTGAGGGATCCATATATAGATGTAAGCAGAGAGGATGAGTCAGCTTATGTTTTGACTTGTGGCTTCTCTCTGTCAGTTCTTGCTTCCACTTGGAGGTTGAGAGCCTCTTACTCATCACTAGTCGAATTCATTGAGGCAAGTGTCACTGGAGAAGATTCTGGAAGCTTCCATGGTCTTTCCACCTCGTTGAATGAGCTTGCCATTTGTCACTTGCCGCTCAGCGCACCCTGGTAGTGTATCCAAGTGCGTTGCAACGCACCTAGCCAGTGCATTTGGGTGCTTTGCAACGCAGGCAGCTAGTAGAGCATCTGAATTGATCCTGAATTGACTGTTTTTGAGTGGTTTTTGGTGGAGAACTTCTGGGAGAAGTTGTCATTGGTTGACCTTGTTCCTTTAGGAGCTGTAACAACATCTTTAGGGACTTTGGATCCCTTGGATTATGGACATTTCATGCTTATAGCTGTAAGGCACAAAAATGTCTATAACAGTTTCCCCCTAAAGTATGAGGCTGTTTATCGGGTGAAATGCTTTATTAGGAGGATCCGAAGTTCATTCAATGCTGGGAGGAGACCTGTAATAAGATACAATATAATACATTATTTTTCATACTGTTTTCATGATCTAGCTGAGGCGGGCATTCCCATGCTCAGCTTTATAAATTCATTTTTATGTACATAGGACAGACAATTGTCTGATGGTAGACTGATGATCCTGCTGAAATCATCATCCCTTTGGTAGGATGATTGTCTGTGCTGCAGTGCTGTACATGTCAATGTCTTTATTTTTCCTGAATATATATCGCAGCCCGGATGGATGAAACTAGATCCGGGGTCTTCAATCTCGTCCGATCTTCACTCTAAGTACAAGTCGATCCATGTGAGAAATGTTTTGAAGTCGAACATGGAAAGACATCGCTTGATTACCAGTCAATGATGTAAACTGTTAACAAGCGCAAGAGGAATCATCGATAATGATAATGACCCTCAAGGTACTGCAGTACAATTCACGTGGTGTGAATAAAGGACTTGGCGTCGAACACCACGCAAAATCTTTCGGTCGAAGGTCATTGATGTATACCTGTCGCCGGAAGTGAGAAACTTTCCATTGAGGCATGCAAGCTTCAAAGTACTGAAGGGGGTGTTCCTAGATCAACTTCTTGGATAATGAGCTGATGTCGACAAGAAGCGATCCGTCAAAGGAGGGCCTTGATGTATCCCACATCAGTGACACGGAACGGAGCAAATGATTTTTGATGGAGGTGAAAACGATCTGATGATATATGGTTCAGGGTGGCGGTCATGAAAGAATGAAGGATAATGTATGGTAGTGGATGGGACACGATTGACTTCTCTGGATGACTTCTCTTGAACATATCGGCGACACTTATGTGATGGATTGGTAGCATTTACCCCAAAGGTGGATGGTATGGCGAGACCATGGCGATGTGACCGGTGAATGAAACAACCCAACCCGACTCAGGCACGGAGTGGAAGTGTCATGTTCAAGAGCGACTTGCTACCAATAAAGTTCTTTGAGTTTCTTCCCAATTTTTCCCCAGTCATTTCTGACCAGTACCTCTTTATTTTTGTCAAGCTTGAGGAGGATAACATATGCTTGTTCTATAATTTGCCCTTCGGGCAAACCCATCGCTATGTTTTAACGAGCCTAGCGATAGTGAAACTCGTTCTCGTCTAAAGACAAGTTTGTCGCTATTAATGTTTTTTAACGAGTCTAACGACAAAGATAACTCGGTCCTTTTCATTTTTAGAGAGTCTGAAAAGGTACATAAAGTTAACTCCGAAAGTCCTTTTTCGTCATCTAATCCCTTAGGTCCGAAAAAGTATAAAACAATACAGAAGGGATGAATTTTCGATAGTTTTAACGAACCGAACAAAACAAGCGCTCGATCTTTTTGTGCAATAATCTCTCAGGTCCAAAAAGATTAAAATCTAGAGGAGGGATAGCTCTTCCGGTCGCTTTAACGAGCTGGAAGGCCAAAACTCGGCAATCTTTTCATATTTTACGAGTCAGATGAAAAGAGCTTAAAGGAGACTCGTCTTTTGAGGAACGAGTGATAAAATGGGTAGCAGCTGATTCCAGGTAAGGGTTGGAATTTTCCAAGCACGGCAGTGTCACAAGGATGGCTAGTGAAATCACTCTTCGCAGCTGTTCCTCAAAATGGGTAAACAATCATATGGAGGTGAATGATCGGCCAATGAAAAGTGGAGGTGACGGTGCAAACACGACCAAGGCTTTAATGGCAGATAATGTTACATTCACGGTGGTTATTTACCAGAGGGTAGTTCATTTTTTAACGAGCTTAAACACGGGTTGAAACACTTGCTCGATCTTATGTTTATTTTTTAACGAGCATGAACTATGTGCTAAAACTGCTCGATAATCTAGTCATATGATAAGAATGTCTCATGTAAGATTCCATTTTTTATGGAGCTTGCGCCTTACAAAGCTATGCCCCGCATCCTTTCGTTATGCAAGTTCGGAAACGACTAATCCTATGAGTTTAAAGGGTTAGACCTACGAGTTTAAAGGGTTAGACCTACGGGTTTAAAGGGAGGACCTAAAAATTTAAAAAATAAATAGTCGCCCCTTGCTTGCACTCCAAAAGGTTTGCATGCCCCCAGGTATAAAGTATGGTTTCAAGGTTACCCCTTCTTAGTCCAATAAAACATTTGTTCTACCGAGAGAGGCCTACCTCTTTCAGGTTACCAAAGATTGTTCTATTAATCTTTCAAACAAAACACTTCTTCGGCGATGTCCACCGAGATAGACAAAGGTGAGTGACAACGAGCGCCAAACACATAACTTTGACAAGAAAATCTTATTCTAGAATAACCCCTCTTCCAAGACGGACGGGGTACAGACTAGTCATATTCTCCCGCGGAAACCTACCCTATACCCAAAGTTTTCCTGCCGAAGCAGACCAGGACGCATGCCCCCTTGGTTCCAGTCATATCCTTCCGAATTACTCGCGCTCATCGGGAGGACGGACCGTGGGTTGAGACATTTCTTGCGTGAAGAGACCATTTAGGGATGGTATATGACTATTTGCGATGCATGATCCGGGAAATGAAAGCTGGTCCATGAGCTTGACCACTCTTCCTTCGTGCGGAAAACACATTACTCTAAAGAGTGAGGAGACGATGGCTCCCATGCAATATATATAGTCTCGTCCAAGGAGTAGGTTATAATCCAAGGGTCCTTGAACGACCATCACGTTCATTTGAACGGTCTTCCCTTTCAATGTGATAGGCACATTGGGGAGGATCCCTAAAGGTCGACTGGTTCCTTTATCAAAGCCTGTCAGATTTCTCTTTTCAGGCAAAAGCGCTGGCGAACCAAGCGCTTTCCAAGCAATAGAGGAAAGGATACTCACAGATGCCCCCTCATCAATGATGGTGCCAGCCATGACCATTCTATATATTTGGACGATAATTCTGAATGGTATGCTTGCTGGCAAACGGGGTCTGCCTAGTTGGTTCCAGTCGAAGGAGACAACTAGGTTGCTTGGTGGTGGGACCGAGTAGACGGCCGGGTATCGCTCTGACGAACTTCCTTCCTGCGATAAAGGAATGGGGGGATTGCCCCCGTGCTCGTCGAAGTCTGTGTTGATGAAGAGAATTCGGATGTTGTCATCTTTATTCTCCTCAGTGACTGTGTCATTCGAAGATAAATCCTCTGAAGGCAAGACCGGGTCAACTGCCGCCTCGACCTTTTGACTTTCGTCGGGTATGGATTCAGCTGGTTCATCTTCAATGACCGGCGCTTCAGCTGACCACTTGAGCGGGCCAGCTGGATTTTCAACTAACGAAGGACTCGGCAAGAGTTTTTTATATCCAGGAGGAAGTCGTAACGGTGAAACCGGACGATCATCCAAAACTCTTTTCGCTTCGTCTAAGAAGGGACAACGGTGGATGGCGTGGTTGCCTTCGCACAGTCTACAGGGAGATCTAGCTCTCCCTTTTTGTCCTGGGACTTCACTTTCGCTAGTTGACTGTGTGCTTTCAACATGGCTATCAGAGGTTGATGCCACCGGATTGTGCAAACGGGGAGACCAGTCCCTTAGTATCCGAGGGATGCAGGGACAATCTCTGTGAAAGTGGTCTCCCTTGCATATGACACATGGCGATTTAGGCCTAGTCAGTGCTGTGTGTGGATTTTTGTTAGATGACACTTGTTTGCCCCCAGTCGCTTTTGGCTCCTTCTTCTTCTTCTCTTTCTTCTTCTTTTCCTTCTTCTCCTTAGGAACTTGGTTTTTATCTTTACCAGTCCCATCAAGCGAAGAGGAAGGAGTAGAGGAAGAATTAGAGGAAGTAGAAGGCTGGTGGGTAACTCTGGGCTGGTCTAACTGTTGATTCGACTGTTCAGGAATAGTGGTGTTCTGAACGACATTGGTTGAGAAGAGCCAGACCGGCAAGCCAATTGTCAGTCTTGGAAGCGACAATGTGGCCATATGGGGCGCACCAACATCTCCCCAAGAGGAGAAGGGACTAGGATTTCCACCAAGGGGAATTCCTTGGTTGGTGGGCTCCATTTTCTCAACCTAAAGATCAACAAAGGAAAAAGGGTATGAATTTTCCGTTTAAAATAAATTTTAACGACGCTTGGACACAACTTGCTTTTTCAATTTTAAAGAGTCGAGAAAAAGCAAAAGATGACTCTAGTCGCCTTCGATGTTTTAACGAGCCCGAAGTGACAAATGCTCGGATGGACTTTTTTTGTTATAGAGTCTGAAAAAGGCCAAAAGGAACTGCTCTGGAGTTCTAGGTAGAGGGTGTGCCAAACTTTTCGCAAAACCGCAGAATACTTTTTAAGGTACGGGCGGTCAATCTTCCCGAATGCTGTGTTCAGTGCATTGCGATCAGTAGGGCGGCCGACACGGCTTCCTATGGATAAAGGTTTTATGCTTATAGGGGTCTCCCAATATATACTCGACGGTACGTGGGAGCACAATCCGTACTGGCGCTTATCGTCTCTCAGGAGGAATCACCCAACCATCAGCGAGATCGACAGTCACCAGGTTTTACGACGCCGGAACACGTCTCTATCCTAGACCTCTATGTTGTGCATTAAGTTACAAAGCGTTGTTAAGTTCATTCAATTTATTTTAGGTTGATCTTTCTTAGAAGTTTGCCTTTTTGGATCACCACGAGATGTATATACAATTCCTAAATGCAGTCTAAAGATGATAAGCAAGCATTTATCTCTTTTCAACAATGAAAATCCTAGCTACAAGGGGAAAAGAAAGACACAATCTTTTCTCAAAGAGCAAAGAGCACACTGTAAATGCACTTTTCCTAAATCAAAGCATGCAAACTA
The DNA here is from genome assembly GCA_031772625.1 of Pinus tabuliformis. Classification (NCBI taxonomy): domain Eukaryota; kingdom Viridiplantae; phylum Streptophyta; class Pinopsida; order Pinales; family Pinaceae; genus Pinus; species Pinus tabuliformis. Next base: position 1,118,004,799 of record CM062819.1, read on the forward strand.
TCAATATGCAAATGCACAAATGCATGTATTTGTTTTCGCTTCCTTAATATTGATGCCTAAAAAGAAAGTTGTTGTACAAATTTGAATTCGATTTCAAGTGAAAACACAAACAAGTTTCTTTTTGAAAACAAAAAGACGGTTACGACACTTTATGATTTTTGAAGTAAACACTTGTTTCGACACTAGAAATTCATAAATTCAAACCAAAAGACAAAAGTAAAAGCATAATCAACTGTGAACAGCAAACAAACTCACTCCTAAGATCAAAACGACACTTACGACAGGTCTAGATCTAAGGGCGACAGTATGACTAGTTTACTTTTGTAATGGGAAACTGCAAATGATGTAACAAATACACAAAGAACAAATACAGTTTCTTTATACAACTAAGGCGGAGTTAAGGCAAAGAAAAAGGGTTTCAGATAGGTACACACACTGATAACAGGTTGCAAAACAGAGACAAAACTAAGCAAAAGGAAGCAGGGAACCACAGCTGCACAAGGCAAAGGCTGATCAGCGCACCCCCAGCACAGAGAAACTGAACTTCAGCGCAGGTAGCCCTCTCGGGACCTGCGTTGAAATGCAGAACCTCTTCACAGAGCCTGCGCTGAAGCAGAAACGAGAATTGTCTCTGGGTTCTGGGTCACGGTTTGCAGTTTAATCTACAGTTTTTGGCCGGATAAAAGCTATCAATTAGGTACAATTAGGAGGATGATTTAAAGGAGGACTAAGATCTATCACAAAGGGCTGTTAGAGCACTTGTGGATCAGCTGTTCAGATCATAAAAACAGGCCCAGTGAATGGACTAGAGTAGCAGATCTCTACTTTGCATTTGTAAATGGCAAATGCAGTTCGATTCGGCACTCCTGAGTTTATGAGGAGAACAACAATATAAACACAAATAAACTAACAAGATACGATCCCCAGTGGATTCGCCAATTTGTTGTTGGGAAAAGTATCCATTCGGAATGCCCCTATCCCACTCTAAGGTGTGATAGTGCCTTAGCAACAAACAAGGAAACTTATTTGAGTATTTCTTCTTTATGAAATGTAAATGAGGAAGAAGGATGTAACTAACCTGTGTCTTCCGCTAGTTTATTGATCCAATTGCTCCTCTCTTCAGTGGCTCCCAGCTCCCTGCTCTCTCACCGGCCCAGCTTCACCGAATTCCTGCAAGATCACAAGAGAGAGAGACTACACGAAGATATAGATATACATTCATAAAAAGCTCAAGATCAGATTAAGCTAAACATGTAAGCATAACAAAACATCATTGATACACAGCATGTAGGAGAAACTCAAATAGTTTATTGATAGAATAAGAAAGTCCAAGAGGAGATACAACCAAGTGAGTTCCGATCCAACATCTACCTCCCAGCAAAGGAATCCCTTCCTCTCCTCCAACAAAGCATAAATCACCCAATGTACTAATCTCAATCTCAAACCAACAACAATTCTCTGCAAAGTACAAAATTCCAGCCCCCTGGATCTCTGGGGTGAGGGATCCATATATAGATGTAAGCAGAGAGGATGAGTCAGCTTATGTTTTGACTTGTGGCTTCTCTCTGTCAGTTCTTGCTTCCACTTGGAGGTTGAGAGCCTCTTACTCATCACTAGTCGAATTCATTGAGGCAAGTGTCACTGGAGAAGATTCTGGAAGCTTCCATGGTCTTTCCACCTCGTTGAATGAGCTTGCCATTTGTCACTTGCCGCTCAGCGCACCCTGGTAGTGTATCCAAGTGCGTTGCAACGCACCTAGCCAGTACATTTGGGTGCTTTGCAACGCAGGCAGCTAGTAGAGCATTTGAATTGATCCTGAATTGACTGTTTCTGAGTGGTTTTTGGTGGAGAACTTCTGGGAGAAGCTGTCATTGGTTGACCTTGTTCCTTTAGGAGCTGTAACAACAACTTTAGGGACTTTGGATCCCTTGGATTATGGACATTTCATGCTTATAGCTGTAAGGCACAAAAATGTCTATAACACTTATGTAGGTGAATGACACAACGAGGTTCCTGGTCTTACGAGAATCAAGTGGGAAGAGTAGTCATGATGAATATATGAGATGAGTATCACGTGGATATGAATTGATATTGTATGCTTGTATTATGCCTATGTTTATGTTATGACATGTAAAATTGAAGGATACATCAACGGAATGAAAACAATGTGCTTTGCGACATGCTAAGATAAGCATGGATTGCAGAGGGACACTGGAAGCAAGGTTGCTTGGTAGAGACAGTGTGGTACTATTGTTGTGTATATTTTGTATATGTTGTACATGTTGCATCTGTGATGTTGTGCGCATGCGGTGTTGTGCATATATAGTGTGTGTACATGTTGTTTATGCAATGATTATGTACAAGGTGGTACAAATAGTGTTGTCTGAATATTACATGTGCAGGGTTGGGTATAGATTGTGCTATGTACATGTCGGATATGCAGTGTTGTGTACATATTGTACTGTCCGCATGATGGATATGTGGTGTTGTGTGCATGTTTAATATGGAGTGTTGTGTAAATAGGGTGCTATGTACATGTTGTATATGCAGTGCTATGTACATATGGTGTGGTGTGCATGTTGTACATATGGTGCTATGTACATATGGTATTGTGTGCATGATTGTACAAGTGGTGATGTGAGCATGTGGTGTCATGTACATGTTGTACATTTGGTGTTATGTGCAAGTGGTGTTGTGTACATGTGGTGTTGTGCATGTGGTGTTATGCACATCTGGCGTTGTGTACATGTTGTATATTTGGTACAATGTACATGTGGTGTTGTATACGCATTGTACAGGTGGTGTCGTGTACATGTGATGTTGTGTACACGTTGTGTAGGTGGTACTGTGTACATGCGATACTAGTGTACATGTGGTATTATGTGCATTTCCTACATGTTGTGTTGTGTACACGTCGTACAGGTGGTACTGTGTACATGCAGTACTAGCGTACATGTGATATTATGTGCATTTCCTACATGTTGTGTTGTGTACATGTGGTACTACGTATGTGCATTGTATAGTCGTGGTATCATGACATGTGTATTCCGTGTGTTGTACTATGTGTATGTATGTGTATTGTGTTGTACACAGGATGTAGGTGTATGTATTGTGTTTTATCATACACCGGGTGTAGGCATATGTATTGTGTGGTGTCGTACACTGGATGTAGGTGTATGTGTTGTATGTCAGTTGTAGGTACATGGATTGCATGGTGTGGTATGTTGTGTGTGCTTGTATGTGTGGGATTCACGCTATGTGTATGTGCACATGGTTGAGGAGAAGGAACTGGGTGTGTTGGGTGTGGCAACCGATTCAGAGTGCGTACGGAATAAGGATAAAGGTAGAAGCTAAGGATTGATTAAAGGATAAGTATCAGTATTTTACTTCAGTTTTATTATGAATGTGATTTATGATTCTTGTCTATGATGATTACATGTGATCTATGATTCTGGCTTATGACGGTTACAAGTGATTTATGATTGTGATCTATGATGGTTGTGTTTTGAGCTAACCTGATGTGATATGTTTATACAAGATGATTTTATCAAAGATTATAGTTAACTTGTTGTGACAAGAAGTAAACAGGATTGCAAGTGTACCTTATTGACGAGCTACATGTGGTATTATGTGCATTTCCTACATTTTGTGTTGTGTACATGTGGTACTACGTGTGTGCATTGTATAGTCATGGTATCGTGATATGTGTATTCATTGTGTTACTATGTGTACGTATGTGTATTGCGTTGTACACAGGATGTAGGTGTATGTATGTATTGTGTTTTATCGTACACCGGGTGTAGGTGTATGTATTGTGTTATGTCGTACACTAGATGTAGGTGTATGTGTTGTATGTCAGGTGTAGGTATATGGATTGCATGGTGTGGTGTGTTGTGTGTGGTTGTATGTGTGGGATGCACGCTATGTGTATGTGCACATGGTTGAGGAGAAGGAACTGGGTGTGTTGGGTGTGGAAACTGATTCAGAGTGCGTACGGAATAAGGATAAAGGTAGAACCTAAGGATTGATTAAAGGATAAGTATCAATATTTTACTTCAGTTTTATTATGAATGTGATTTATGATTATTTTCTATGATGATTACATGTGATCTATGATTTTGGCTTATGATGGTTACATGTGATTTATGATTTTGATCTATGATGGTTGTGTTTTGAGCTAACCTGATGTGATATGTTTATACATGATGATTTTATCAAAGAGTCTAGTTAACTTGTTGTAACAAGAAGTAAACAAGATTTCCAGTGTACCTTATTGAAGAGCTACCAATGAGGTATGATGTGAATATATTTCAATTTATTTTACAACTAATGGAAGTGTGCTTGTTACAGGAAGCACGAAAATGTCTGTTTGGATGATTGAAACTGACGGCAAGAATTAGTTGCGTCAGTGAAAATAATTAAAATAGGAAGCAATATGTTGGTAAAGTATTCAGGAGTAGGGCCATTGTGGGACAATGGTACCCAATAGTGTCCATCAATTTCCATGAGCATGTTATGACTGGTATGATGGTTTTAAGGCTAGGATATGCCTTGGTTTTTGTATCTTCTGATGCGAGGAAGCCTTGTCAAGGGATGGACTGCACTGAATGGGGGTGCCAACAGAAATTGGAAGGTGTGTGACTGCAAAGAAGGGGGTGACCAGATTTCCTGAGGGATTGTGTAGCAAAGAAGGGAAGGTCGTGGATGGATTTGTTTTGGTCATTATAATTTCCAGATGGAATCAAATGCACATTGGGAGTGTGCCCTGGAAAAATGATTTGGTAACTATTCACTGAGAGGACAAATGGCGCGGGATTATAGTGTTGGACATTGGATGCAGACTTGACCTTGCAATGGATCCTGGACTTCCTGGGAAAGAGGTGAATCCTAGTATTACTTTGAGGCTAGAGGTGTGAGCCTTTGGATTCCCTTGTTGTGTATATAGGAATCGTATCATTTTATTTGTTGGTTGAGAAAATGTGCATATGTTTATATGTGTGTATTATTGTAAATAATGTATCGATTTAGATTTATAAAGCTCCATAGACAGTATGATTATTTTCTAGGTGAAGAAAATGTGTATGTGTGGTTATTTTCTTAATACCACAACGAGTTATATTATAAAGCTCCAGTAAACGGTATGTTTGTCTTGATTTATTAGATGGTCATTGTAAATACTGCAACGAGCTATGTTATAAAGCTCCATGCATAGTATGTTTTGTTTTTAGCAGTCTTTTTGGTTATAGGTGTCATTTAACATCAAGGACGGTGTTCCCCCGGGGGAGGGTTCTGTAACATCCCTGGTTAGAAATCCATGTAAAAATATATAATGCCATGGTGATGGGACATGTATTCCAAGCTAAATGGTGGGGAAAACATCCTAGTGGGTGTTCATTTCGGTTATTATGGCTAAGAAAATTGGCAAAGGAAATGGCAAAGGCTTTGGAAAGGCAAAATGGAATTTTGGCACATTTATTTATGAAAATAATGGAAATTAGGAAAAAAGGGAGGTGAAATGTCACAAGTTGCATATGAGGAGGAAATTGAAGGAAAATAATGGAAAATGAAGAAAATAAAGGCCTTGTTAATAAAAAGGTTTCTGAGGATCAGTGGGTAGGATTGGTCAGTGTAAGCTTATGTTAGTTCAGTTTTGGAGCTCTCTCTCTATTCTGTCTCTCTCATACTCTTGGACACTTAGAATTTTCTTAGAGAACTCTTGGAGAGTGTGGCATACTTTGAGTTTTGGAGCAAGAAGGCAAAGGAAGAGTAGGGAATCATAGAGGACATCGAGATCAGCAGCTATAGTGGGTTTTTCTTGCAGGTATCGAGTTGCATGTATGTTTTCCTCACTAGTTTTGGCATGCATGGCATATGCATGTGGTTCTAGATAACCTGGAGATTGTGGGTTCATTTTCATTGTTTTGTTTTGGTCAGTTCTTATGTCCTTAGCTTGGGTTGAGTTATTAGTCCTAGAGCCTTGGTTGGAAAAAAGCTTTGGAGCCTTGTAACATCTTGGTTTGAGTTACTAGTCCCGTAGCCTTAGTTCAACAAACGATTTGGAGCCCTTGGTGGGTTGAGTTACTAGTCCTTGAGCCTTGGTTCAACAAATGCTCTAGAACCCGGTAAAAGCTGTGGGTTGAGTTACTAGTCCTGGAGCCTTGGTTACATAAATGATTTGGAGCCCTGGAAGGCTTGGATAAAGACCAATCTGATTATGGTTTTTTGATGTCTGGTTGTGAGGTGGAATCATTATTTGATGGGTTGAGGTGGTTATCCTATGGAAGCCCTGGATGGTTTTGGATTGATGTGTTCTATGAGATGCCACATTCATGCTTGGAATATGGCACGGGAGTGAATGGCTAAAAAGAGATTTGGCTCAGTCATTCTACGGTCGAGTGGATGTGGAAGCCCCATCTCGGGTTTGGATTTTGCATCATCAATATGATGGTTAAGTATATGTGTTATGATAGTGGCTATGTATGGCTATTATTATGTTTTTACTTTTAAAATTGATGGACATTGTATCTATGGCCTAATGGATGAAATTGCGGCTAATGTGATAAGGAATAATGCTTCTTAGCAATTATCAACTAAGTATGAGACCCTTATGCTCAGATTTTTTAGTTACACCTATAGATTACATATTCGTGATATGTTTGATGAAATGCCTTTCATGGCTAGTAGGGGTCCAGTCAAGGTCTCATTCAAGTGATTGCATTTATACTGTCATTTCCTTGTTATTTAATTTTTTGAAGATATGATTCAATTCTGGGCAGTGACCCGGGATTTGGGCCTTAAAATGTGGCTTAAATCCCAAGGACGTCGGCACAGAATTGAGAAAAATAGTCCCCGGATGCCGGCTCGCAGACCTGTGAGAGCGTCCAGATGTCCCTAGACGCTGGCTTGTAGACCTATGAGAGCGTCCAAACATCCCTAGACGCTAGCTTGCAGGCTTGTGAGAGCATCTAGAGGTCCCTGGACGTTGGCATGCCCATAGCATGAGAGCATCCAGAGGTCAAGTGATCCAAAATATCAGTGGGACCCAGGGACTAGTTGGCAAAAAGGTTGGATTAGTTCCTGAGGGTCCTAATGATTATGTTGAATGTATGTATTATGTGTTTTTGTCAGTTCCACTTCCTTAACGTGACTTAGGAGGTTGAATCATATCATAGTGGCCTCTCGTCACATGTTTACCCCGGCTGGCCGATTGCGTGGGTAGATGTGGGAGGAGGGTGTTATATATCTCTTCTCTTGTTCGGCTCACTCTTCCCCATCTCTTCCTTATTCAAAGTATCTCTAACTATCTACTTTCCATGATCTCCCTGGTTGACTCCATCTTCTACAAAATCATTACCGTCAATATTTCTTGCATGCGTCCTCCTTCCTCAGGCTCCATTGTAACCCTTCTGTGCAGCGTCGATCTTCAACGTGCCCTTCCTACTACACTAGACCTATGTTGCATTATGCCTTGTCCTTTTCGTGCTCCTCATCCCTACTGCACGGTCCCACCATGCCAAAAAAAGTCAAAAAAAATCTAGGCTCCAACATTTATGGCCATGAATCTTGAAATGTATTTATGTGTGATTCGTAAGGATGTAAATGATTCTACCATCTATGTGTTTAACCTTGAATAGATTAATTATATAACAATTTATGTTTGATGTTGAGATAAATACTTGTAGATAAGCATATGCTAATTTTGTGTAAATGTAATTAAGCAGTTTAAATGCTTTCAACAAATGAAGGAGGCTAAAGTCCTTATTTTGTGAATTTGATTGGAGTTCTGGTAATTAAGTTAGGAATTCCTCATATGATTTGATTGTGAGGGAAGAATGCATATCCCTATATCAACTAAGTCTCGAAATTGGACTGGGTTGCATCCTATGCCTTATTTCTCTATATTCAAAGTTTTTGAGGAACTGTCCTCTTTGTGTAAGGGAAGCTTAGAAGGGGTATACACTAATATTTTGTGTTGAGAACCATGGCAGAGCCCAAGTATTATTTTATATGTAAGTATAGATGTGCAAGCTCAGGAGGGATAGCCCAGAGGGGCTTGTGTGTGTATGTGTGTGTATACACACACAATTAACCAAGCTCGAGAGTTGAAATCCTTAAAGCTAGGAGCGAGGGACCTTGGGAAGGAAAGGTTCAAGTCATGTTAACCCAAAGGAACTAGCACAATGACCGAAGGTTGGGTAGAAGGAGGTTCTGAAACTGGATAACAGACATAGCCACCAACCAAGGGAGAGTAATTGTCGTCCATGTGTCCTAGAGGTTTAGTACCCTTGAGATTTCGATGGGAGTCTAAGAAAATCTTGTCGAGATTGAAACGTTGGGACGATGTGGCGGGGTGGAGTTGAATGTTGAAGAGTTGGCATGTCAAGGTAGAGGACCCCAATTCTCCATATAATGTGAGATTCATGATTTGCAAAGAGTTTGTATACTTAGGTGGGACCCAGAACACGCAAAGGACGTAACAATGTATGATGTCACCCTGGTGTTTAGTTTCGGTGACATCACCCTAGATCCCCAGACCCCGAAGATTTTGAACAAAGGGCATCGTAGAACTCTCAAGTTTTAAGTCCCGAGGAGACATGGTGCATAGGGCCCGTTCAGTGGGTTCAAGTGCCATGTGGTGCGGACATGGTTTCCTATAGGTCAAGGGGGAAGGCTAAGCCTTATTACAAGGTGTACATTGCCACATAGCCCGGAAGGTCATCCCTAACAGTTTCAATGGGGGAATGTATTGCAACCCATTGGGGTATTAAAGGCTAGAGTGATGTGGCATAAGAGGGACTTGTGCCTTGGTAATAACAAGATGATATCTATATATCTATATATATATATATATATATATATATATATATATATATATATATATATAGTTCTCCAAGATTCTTGAAAAAGGAACAAGAAGGAAATCCATGGGGGTTTATTCCTAGTTGATGTGATAACAAAGGGGACCATGTGTGTTGTGAGTGAAACCGTCATGATTTTATGCCGAGGTGAGGTCTCATGTAAGGGGGCCACACGACCTGTATGTTTGGAAGGGGGGCTCCACCCTAGTATGGTAATTATATATATGCGCATACGTTTTTGTAATCTATATAAAATGGAACATATATAGAACATGACACTAGTATGAGCGGGTCAACAACTACCACAAGTTGACAGCATGGATAGCCACGTGGGAACCATAGCGCCACATGGAAGTACCTACTGAGGTGGAATATTATATTATTAAAAAATTAAGGGCATATAACTTTTCATTCCAAAACTCGATTGAGGCAAAATTATATGCCTCCAGAAAGGTATCAATGAGATGAATGTAGTGGTGTCATTCGTTTTGATTTTTGGAAGAGTGAAAGAGATCAAAAATTATCAACCGCATTCCAATGACTAGACACTGGAGGTTAGGTCAGTATAGTAACCATCTCCTTACATCTCTAGTGAGGTCTAGGGTAGTAAGGGGGTGTTTTACAAAGTCGTATCACAGAAAATGTTTCAACACTGGACCTTTGGAAATCAGATGAAGCCTTGGAGCAAATTATAGGTGTTAGACCTTATTTTTTGTGTGGATTGATTGTATGTATTGTTTGGTGTGCTTACATCGTGATATATGCATGTAGAATGTTATTGATGCTTTGACCTAATTTTATTGTTATTTATACACCATTGAGATGACATGGTCTTATTGATAGTGAAGTATTAACATATCATGGAATGTTTCAGCTAGCCTCACTTTAGCAAGACCCCCCAATAATGAGCCAAGGGATAATCTTCATTATGCATATAGAATTTTGTTTGAATCTAATAGTTATGTGTGTGCATGACAGCACATGGAAATCAAAGACCAAATTAACAACAAAGGATGGTACAGTATATAACTGAAGGACCAAGGAATGAATAGTAGGATGGTACAATATAGTTCTAACTAGTCCAACATGGGCAGGGAGAAAGATCAGTTGAAATGGAGGAATTGAATATTCTCCTAAATTAATGCATACTCCAAGGATCGTAAGGGAAGAAATAAGGAGCTATAAGACTGATAATGGAAGGCTTGTCAAAGCACAAGATAGACAAGCGAAAGACAATGTAGCTAGATTGCAAGGCTTGTTAGATTTTCAAAGGAAGAGGAAGCATGAGTTGAGTACTAATCATAGGGACATGCAGAGTCCCTTAAAACAATAAGAAATAATGAATGGAGTAGATGAGAGCAGATCTATAGAGAGGCACAAATACTCAATTCAAGACACAGTAAAGGAAAATTCTCCAATGAGTACCCTAGAGAGAAATAGCAACACCTAGGAGAAGTAGGATGAAAATACTCATAAAAGGACGCACCATCATCACCATAAAGAAAGGAGGGAAAGAGATTATATGATAGAATAATTTAAGAAGTCCAATCCTCCCATCTTTGATGGTGAGTTAATAAATTAGAGGATGCAGAAGATTGGCTACTAGGAATGAAGAAGTTGTTTTGAATTCATGACTACTCAGGGAACATGAAAATGAAGGTATCCACTTTCAGCCTAAAGGGCAAGGTAGATATCTGGTGGGAATATCTCTTAAATTTGAAAGGCATAAGAGAATAGGATTTGTCTTGGGGTGGATTCAAAGGATATTTCAAGGACAAGTATCTCTTTCAGAGATGATTTGACAATAAGGCTAAGGATTTCTATGAGCTTATATTGGGACAAATGTCAGATGAGGAGTATACCACCAAATTTTTAGAGTTTTTGAGGTATGTTCCCTTCCTCAAGGAAGAAAAAGTGAAGATCCAAAGGTATATTAGTGGGCTACCACAATCCTTCAGGCACTATATTGAATTTGATGAACCCAAGACGCATGAGGATGCAATTAGGAAGTTGAAGCATTGTTATGAACAATCAATATGCAAGCTTGAATTCAAGAAATATTATAAACCAAAAGGGGACCTGAAGTATAAGGATAAGGAGCATAAGAAAAGCAGGAAAATTTATACCATAGACAAGAGAGAAAATATAACTTTAACTGGTCAGGTTCAACCTCAATAGAGAGGTAATGCAATAGACAAAGGTCATGTTAATTAGCCTATGGAAGGATAGAAATAAGGAGAGTAAATAGAACCTCTAAAATGTTAGACATGTGAGAATCAACAAAAAAGAGATTATTCATAAGAAAAGGGCATTGTACCATGACTGTACAATGTGCAAGAATCCCAAACAGTGGAAGATATGGCTCACAATTTACCCATAATATATGGAATAATGCACAACAGGTAGGCCACCCACCAAGCTTCCATAATCGAAATGGAAGGTAAGATATGCAATCAAGTTATTTTTGTTTTAAATGACCTTGGATCAAATTTGAATTATATTAGCCCAATACTCATAGAGAAGTGTCAATTGGATAAGGAGGCAAACACAGAGTCATGGTTAGTTCAATTGACAACATGAACAAGGAGAAGAGTTGAATATTGGGTGAGAGTTGTTTAGATTGAATTGAATGGCATTCAAACCGTTGCAAATCTTAATGTGCTTCCACTCGGAGCGTATAGCGTACTATTGGGTATGGACTGGTTCTACATGCATCACACCAAGGTAGATTGCTTTGAAAAGGAAATTGAGTGCTTAGATGAGTGTGACGAAGAAGAATATTGCATAGAAAAAAAATCCCATATCATTAAGATTAGTTATATCCATGCAAGCCAAGAGAATCTAAAAGAAGAGATTAATCTTATTAGTTGTGAAAATTTCCAGCAATGCTGAATCTAATGTAGAAATTTGCTAGAAATTGCAACTGCTCAAGATTTCAAGCTAAAAGCCAAGAGACACAATTCTATGCTACTGATCTGTAGAATGGAAATCACAATTTAGAATAACATGCATAGACGTGCAATAAGAAAAACCACAAATACACAGTGATTTATAGGGGAACTCAACTGGGAAAAAACCCTAAAGCATGTTTACATTAACCAATTGAATAGAAATTATTACAATTGCTTGTTCCAGCTTTGAGCACAACCTGCAAAAGAATAATTGTTCTCTCTACTAAATGAGAAACTTTGGCCAACACATAGCCAATTATTTTCTCACCTAGCCTCCTATTTCCTTGCACAATTCCTGAGGAAATTAGCCCGTAAAAGATAGGAATTTCCTCCTATTTGCGTGTGCAAGTCCCAAGGAATGATCTTTTGACTTCATGCAACACCTATACAATCAACTAGTATACAATTCATAATACACTACCTTGGTATCTCCACTGTAGTTGAGGAATTCAAATTCCATGAAAGCATTAGCTATTTTGGGTTGATTGATCAGTTAACTGAAAGATATATGAGTTAGACTATTGTCCCATGACAGAACTAACCTTCAACTGATTCTATCAATAGTTAGAGGTCAATTAACTGAATACAACTAAAAATAAGTGAACTAGATTGCTAAAATTTAGCGATCACACATGCATAACTGAACTCCAAACCCTCTAACTCGAATCCACTGAGCTAACTAAGTGACAAGAGCCATGTCACACTAGTTAACTTCCTCCAAGTTGTCCTTTTGATGTGGAAATTTGATTTACTCAATTTGACTAAGGTTAAAGTCAAATTGAGCCTTTCTTGCTACATTTTTTAACACTCCCTCTTAGAAAGAAAGGGATTTTTCACCACCCCTATCCTACACTTGTGGAATTTGAATTAACCTCTTGAAAATGCCTTTATTAATATGTCAACATATTTCTCCTCAGTTGGAATGTATTGTAGCAACATAATTATCATATGCACACAGTCCCGCAAATGATGATATCGGATATCAATGTGCTTGGACCTATCATGATCAAGCTCATACAAAGCGGGAAAAAAAAAAAAAAAAAAAAAGGTGTGTAGTTTTTTTTTTTTAATTTTCATAAGTTTTGTTTGAGAAAGTAGTTTGAAGTGATTCAAAGGGATTTGTGAAGCATAGTTATCATTCATTGATTACCCAAAGAAATAAAATGGGAACACCTAGTAAGCAACCTGAAATATCTACTTTGACACATGAAGAAGAGGAAGAAATGCAACATGATATATCAAAATTACGAGACCAAGTGCAACAATTTTTGCTCTCACAAAAAGTAACTGAAGCCAAGATGGATGGTTTAAAGAATGTCATGGAAGCTAATATGGATGGTATAGAAGCAAAACTTAAAGGCAACATCAAAGATTTGAAGATGGATTTGACAAAGTTGCTACAACAAATGTTTACTAATGGCGAAAGGGGAGTAAAGGAAACTCATGATGAGACCAAAAGAAGTGTTAGTCATGATTTCATAGACTCTAATGTTGGATTGAAGACCCACCATGTTCCAAATATCGATATGAGGAAGTTGGATGGCAAGGATCTCATAACATGGATACTACAGATAGAGAAATATTTCGATCTCCGTAATGTGAAAAACGCACAAAAGCTATGCATTGCAACTTTATATTTGGAACCCAATCAGTTTGTATGGTATTGATGGCTTTGCTCTCGTAAAAAAATTGTCGCTTGGGCAATTATTATGGAAGAAATGATAGCACATTATGAGGATACAAAAAGCAACACTTTTTTTAGCCAATTGATAAATCTCAAACAAAAGGGTTCAATGGTGGAGCACATGGAGGACTTCCAAAAAATGAATATAAGGGTAAAAGATATTCCAAAGGAGCATAAGATTGATGTGTTCATAGGGACTTTAAAGGACAACATCCAACATGAGGTTCGCCTTTGGGAACCTGATTCATTGGAGAAGGCATTCATGTTGGAAAGAAAAATTGAAAGAAAGATTATGGCAACAAGGAAGCCTACCACCCACAACTATAAAGATGGAAGTGTTGTTGCCCCTAGCCTTCCACAACCTACAAGGTTGAAACCACAACAATTGGAAGAAAAAAGAGCAAAAGGCCTTTGTTATAGTTATGATAGAAAATACACTAAAGGCCATAAGTGTGCTAAGAAGAATTATTTTACATAGATTGTGAAGAGGAGGAAGAAAAGGAACAAGAAACATCAAAAGAAGAGGATACACACCAGGAACAAACCATAGATAAAAAAGAAATGTACCCAACCATATCTTGTAATGCATTGACCAGAATTACCACTCCTCAAACTATCAAGATAGAAGGACGCATAAAGAATAAAAAGGTAATAGTGTTGATTGATTCAGGTAGTACCCATAATTTTATTCATTGTAAAATAGCTAAGGAATTGAATTGCTTCCCATATCCAGCACCATAGTGTCAAGTGATGGTTGCAAATGGAGGAACCATAAATTTCTCTGGAAAGTGCCATAATATCAAGCTATCCATGGGAGAATATGTGTTGAATAGTCCAATGCTTTCCATTCCAATTGGTGGTGTTGATGTTGTACTAGGAGTCCAATGGCTACAATCTTTAGGTACGAGAGCTTTTAATTTTCAAGAACTTTTCTTGAAAAAAAATCAAAAGGAAAGGAAGTTGTATTAAGGGGTATCACAAGGAAAATCGGGAAAGATAATCATCTCTAACAGCATGGCAAATCTTCAAAAGAAAGAAGAATGAGGTGTAGTTGCACAATTATGTTCGCTAGAGCTTCCCACATTGAAATCATCTATTTCTCCAGATCTCCAAAAAGTCTTGGACACCCCAAAGGCCTGTAGGTTTCAACCCTATACAGAAATTACCTGCATACGAATTCTAAAACATAGAAAATAAACAATGTGAGAGCATAACACATAAAACACATATACATAGAGATTTTCCCCTGGATCCCAAAACTGGGATTACCAGCTTGATTTTTCATTATGTTCCTTTCAATGTTACAATACATATTTATACATGCCAAAGCATCAAATACCATAGACCGAAAACCATCGCGTCCAAAACCATGGACCGAAAACCATCGCGTCCAAAACCATGGAACGAAAACCATCGCGTCCAAAACCATGTGCGAAAATCATGCACAAAACCATAGGTAGGTTCGCCCAACCTAATATAGAGGGGGGTTAATTTCACCCTTCAAACTCCCTGCTACGCAATCGGTGCAATGAAGGACCCCCCCCCCCCCCCCCCCCCCACCTCTAACCCCCCAGTTAACCACGTGGGCTAGTCATGGAAAGAATATAACACAACCCAATAAGGCCTCCCACCTATTCGTGATCATGATCATGCTATTCATTTGATTCCAAGAAGTGCTCCTCCAAACATCAAGCCTTACAGACATCCTTACACCCAAAAGAGTGAAATTGAACGTATTCTTGTAGAAATGCTAGAGGTTGGTATAATTCAACCTATTCAAAGTTCTTTGTCCACTCCAGTAGTATTGGTGCACAAGAAGGATGGATCATGGCGCATGTGTCCGGATTATATGGAGCTCAACAAGCTCACTATAAAGATAAATTTCCCATTCCTGTCATTGATGAAT
Source organism: Pinus tabuliformis (assembly GCA_031772625.1). Classification (NCBI taxonomy): domain Eukaryota; kingdom Viridiplantae; phylum Streptophyta; class Pinopsida; order Pinales; family Pinaceae; genus Pinus; species Pinus tabuliformis. The sequence goes on from CM062819.1 coordinate 1,118,020,198, forward strand.
TATTGGATGAATTGCATGGAGCAATTTACTTCACCAAGTTGGACCTTCATTCAGGATATCATCAAATTAGAATGAAGACTGAAGACATTCTAAAAACAATATTTAGAATGCAAGAGGGTCATTATGAATATTTGGTCATGCCTTTTGGCATTACCAATGCACCTTCTACATTTCAAGGTTTGATGAATTCCATTTTCAAACCCTTCCATAGAAATTTTGTGTCAGTATTTTCTGATGATATACTAATCTACAACAAGTCCTGGAAGGATCATGTTCAACATGTTGAGAGAGTAATCAAACTATTGGAGGAGAAACAATTATATGCAAAAACCTCCAAATGTTTCTTTGGAGTACAAGAGGTGGAATATTTGGGTCATAATGTATCTCATGATGTTAAGCTGGACCCTAGCAAAATTAAAGCCATTAAGGAATGGAAAATCCCCACATCCATAAAGCATCTATGAGGATTTCTCGGGTTGACAGGGTATTATCGCAAGTTTGTTAACAATTATGGGAAAATAGCAGCACCTCTAACAACATTATTGAAGAAAGATGCATTTTCTTGGACTCCATAAGCAACAAAGGAACATATTAAAGAGGTAATGCACCAAGCATCAGTCTTAGCTACGCCAAACTTCACAAAAACCTTGATTGTGGAATGTGATGCATCAAGAAATGGAATTGGTGTTGTTTTAATGCAAGAAGAAAAACCCATTGCTTTCGAAAGTCGTCCAACCAAAGGAAAGTATTTACACAAAGCTATTTATGAGAAGGAAATGTTGGCAATACTACATGCACTTAAGAAATGGCGACCTTACCTAATGGGAATACACTTCAAGGTAAAAACAAATCATGATAGTCTTAAATACTTTCTAGAACAAAGATTATCTTCAAAAGAGCAGCAAAAATGGGTCACAAAGATGTTGGGTTATGACTTTGAAATCATCTACAAACAAGGGAAGCAAAATTTTGTTGCAAGTGCACTCTCAAGAAAGGATGAGGATGTAGAAAAATTTCTTTATGCCATTTCTATTATCCAACCAAATTAGATAAATGAAGCAAGGGATGAATGGAAGAATGATGAAGAAGTGTGGGAACTCATTCAAAAGTTGCAGCAAGATCCTAGTACATCTGATACATTTGGCTGGAAAAATGATTCGTTATGGTACAAAGATCTCTTATACCTCTGTAATAATTCCCAAATCAAAAAAAATATTCTTCTGGAATTGCACACCTCTCCCTTAGGAGGGAATTCAGGATTTTTAAAAACTTACCATAGGGTTAAGAAGGAATTTTTTTGGGATGGCCTTAAATCTGATATTCAAAATTTTGTGGCGGAATGTTTGGTTTGACAACAAAATAATGTTAGAAAATTAAGACCCTAGGTTTATTACAACCTTTATCCATTCCAAGTCAACATTAGGAGTAGGTTTCAATGGATTTTATCACAGGTTTACCCAAGTCTGAAGGAAAGAGTGTCATCATGGTGGCAGTAGATAAACTTACCAAGTATGCACACTGTTGTGCATTATCTCGTCCATTTAAAGCCAGTACAGTTGCTACTGAATTTATGGAAACAATTCAAAAGCTACATGGAAACCCAAATATTATTGTAAGCAACATAGATCCTAATTTCACTGGCAATTTTTGGACAGAATTATTTTCTTGCTTGGGTACTCAGTGAGTTGATAGCTCATCTTATCATCCTCAATCTAATGGGGAAACTAATATAGTGAACAAAGGTTTGGAAGGATATCTTCATTACTTTGTATCTAAAAAATAGACACAACAGGTCAAATGGTTACCTCTGGCTGAATGGTGGTATAATACTTCCTTCCATACTGCAACAAAAATGACCCCATTTATGGCTCTTTATGGACATCATCCATCATCCATCACATCATATTTAAGAGAAAATTCTATGGTTCAAGCAGTGGAATATCACATCAAGCATCAACAAAACTTTCTCCAACTCTTAAAGGATAACCTCACTTTGGCACAGAATAGAATGAAACAATAGGCATATCAACATTGCAGCGAAAGAAGTTTTGATGTAGGTGACTGGGTTTTTCTACGACTACAAACATACAAACAAATGTCCCTCAAGCAAGCTAAGAAGGATAATAAATTATCGCCAAAGTATTATGGTCCGTACAAGGTGTTGCAAAAGATTGGTACTATGGCATACAATTTGGAACTTCCTGCATCTTCCCGAGTGCGCCCAGTTTTCCATGTTTCATGATTAAAGAAGATTATAGGTGATAAGCTCCCAATTCAAACAATATTGCCAAAACTTGACGAGGAAGGAAAAATCATATTGGAACTTGAAGAAATCACATAAAAAAGAACTCGACAACTACGAAATCGATCAATTTCAAAGTATCTCATTAAGTGGAAGAACTTACTCGCTGAAGATTCCACATAGGAGGATGAAAAAATTATACAGAAGCATCCAAAACTACTCAAGCATTGAGGACAAGACTTTTTTGAAGGAGAGGGGTGTGTTAGGTCTCTATAATACTAGTGTATTCCCTTATTATTATTGTCATTGTAGCCCCTTATTATTATTGTTGTGCCCATGTTGTCCCCATACTGTTATTATTGTGCCCCATAGAAGCCCACTATTGTTATTGTTGTGCCCTTACATTATTATTGTTATGTTGGCTCTGATTATGTTGTGACCCCTTAGACTCCTATATATAGAAAGGAGGTCTTGTCATTTGTATCATTGAAGAATTGTTCATTTGTGTAACATAAAGGAGGATGCCCCCTCAAAGAGGCTACATTTTAAGTCGTTGATCTATCTATTTCTTCTATTTTGTGAGTTGGTTGCATAACATTCACTGTCCGATAGGGTTATGAGGGATCATTCTTGTGGAAGTATGATTGCTTATGTAGGTGAATGGCATGAAGAGGTTCTTGGTCCCACGAAGAATCAATTGGGAGAAGTATCCCTGACAAATATATGAGGTCAATATCATGTCGTTATGAGTTGATATTATGTGATTACATTATGTCTATGTTATGGGCAGGCTATACCGAGGGATACATCAGCGAAATGAAAGCAGTGTGGTATGTGGCATGTTGGGACAAGCATGGATAAGACACTGGAAGCAAGGTTGCTTGGTAGAGGCAGTGTGGTTTTGGATGTGTGGTACTACTGTTGTGCATATGTTGTATATGTTGTACATGTTGCATCTATGATGTTGTGTGCATGCAGTGTTGTGTATATATAGTGTGTGTACCTGTTGTTTATGCAATGTTATGTATAGGGTGGTACAAATAGTGTTGTGTGAATATTGCATATGCAGTGTTGGGTATAGATGGTGTTATGTACATGTTGGATATATGGTGCTATGTACACATTGTATTGTGCGCATGATGGATATGCGGTGTTGTGTGCATAGGGTGTTGTGCACATGTTGGATATGCAGTACTATGTGCAAATGAAGTTATGTAAATGTTGGATATGCAATGTTATGTACATATGGTGTTGCATGCATGTTGTACATGTGGTGCTATGTACATATGGTGTGGTGTGCATGATTGTACAAGTGTTGTTGTGTGGATGTGGTGTTGTGTACATGTTGTATAAGTGGTGATGTGTACATGTGATGTTGTGCATACGTCATGAAAGTGGTGATTTGTACAGGTGGTATTGTGTACATGTGGTATTGTGTGCATGACATACATGCTGTGTTGTAGGCATGTAGTACTATGTACGTACATTGTGTAGTCGTGGTATCATGACATGTGTACTCATTGTGTTCTACTCTGTGTAGTACATGTTTTATGTTGCGTTGTACGCCAGATGTAGGTACATGTATTGTTTGGCATTGTACATCGGGTATAGATGTATATATTGTGTTGTACATTGGGTGTAGGTGTAGGTATTCTGTGGTGGTGTACACTAGATGTAGGTGTATGTATTGTGTTGTGTTGTACACTAGGTGTAGATGTATGTGTGCTATGTCAGGTGTAGGTGCATGCATTGCATGATGTTGTATGTCGTGTGTGGTTGTATGTGTGTGATGCACACTATGTGTATATGCACATGGTTGAGGAGAGGGCACTGGGTGTTTGTCAGGTGTGGCAACTGATCTGGTGTGCATATGAAATAAGGACAAAGGCAGAAGCTAAGGATTGATTAAAGGATAAGTATTAGTATTTTATTTCATTTTTATTATACATGTGATGTATGATTCTGGTTTATGATGGTTACATGTGATTTATGATTTTGATCTATGATGGTTGTGTTTTGAGCTAACCTTATGTGATATGTTTATACATGATGATTTTGTCAAAGATGCTAGATTGACTTGTTGTGACAGGAAGCGAATAGAATTGCAAGTATACCTTATTGATGGGCTACCAACGAGGTATGATGTGAATTTATTTCAATTTATTATAAATCTAATGGAAGTTATGTCCTTGGTACACGAAGCACAGAAATGCCCAGTTGGGTGATTGAAATTGACTGCAAGAATTTGCAACAACAAAAGGAATTGGAAAATGCAATAGAATTTTGGTAAAGCATTCAGGAGTAGGGCCATTGTGAGACATTGGTACCCAATATTGTCCATTGATTTCCAAGAGCATGCTATGACTGGTATGATGGTTTTAAGGCAAGGATATGCCTTGGTTTTTTTATCTTTCGATGTGAGGAAGCCTTGACAAGGGATGGACTATCCGGGATGGGGGTGCCAACAGAACTTGGAAGGTGTGTGACTACACTAAAGGGGGTGCCTATAATGCTCGAGGGAATGTGTAGTAAAGAAGGGAAGGTGAGGGATGGATTTGGTTTTGGTCATTAGCATTTCTATATGGAATCATATGCATATTAGGAGTGTGCCCTAGAATAATGAGCCAATAACTGATCACTAAGAGGACAAGTGGCGTTGGATTGTAGTGTTGGACATTTGATGCAGATTTGAATTTGGTGGTGGATTTTGGACTTCCTTGGAAGGAGGTGAATCCCGATACTACTTTTGAGGGTGGCGGTGTGAGCCTCTGGAATCCCTTGTTGTGGATGTAGGCATCGAATCCTTTTATTTGTTGGTTGAGCAAATGTGCATATGTGTATATGTGTATATTATTGTAAATATTGTATCAAGTTGGTTTATATAGCTCCACAGACATTATGGTTATTTGCTAGTTGAAGCAAATGTGTATGTGTGTATATGTGGTTATTATTGTAAATACCGCAATGAGTATTATAAAGCTCTAATAAACGGTATGTTTGTCATGTTTTAGAAAATGGTCATTGTAAATGCTGCAACAAGCTATGTTATAAAGCTCCATGGCTAGTATGTTTTATTTTCAGCAGTTTTGTTGGTTATAAGTGTCATGAACACCGAGGCCGGTGTTCCCCCAAGGGGGAGGATTTTGTAACATCCCTGGTTAAAAATCCATGTAAAAATATATAAGGCCACGGTAATGGGACACGTATTCCAAGTTGAATGGTGGGAAAAACATCCTAGTAGGTGTTGATTTCGGTTATTATGGTTAAAGGAAATTGGGAAAGGCCATGGCAAAGGCTTTGGAAAGGAATGAGGCATTTATTGGAATTTTATTTATGAAAATAATGGAAATTAGGAGAAAAAGAAGATGAAAGGTCAGAGGTTGTATGTGAGGAGGAAAATTAAGGAAAATAATGGAAAATGAAGAAAATAGAGGCCTCATTAATAAAAAGGCTTATGAGGATCAGTGGGCAAGGCTTGGTCAATGTAATCTTGGTTAGTTCAATTTTGGTGGAGATCTCTTGTATTCTCTCTCTCATACCCTTGAACACTTAGAGTTTTCTTGGAGCACTCTTGGAGGGTGTGGCATACTTGGATTCTTGGAGAAAGAAGGCAAATAAAGAGCAAGAAAGTGTAAGAGGACATTAGGATCAAAAGCTACAGCAGGTTTGGCTTGCAGGTACCGAGTTACATGTATGTTTTCCTTACTAGTTTTGGCTTTCATGGCATATGCATGTAGTTTGTTGATTGTGATTTGTCATGGGCATGGAGGATGGTCAGGATTGACAGTGGATTTCCTAGCCTTGCCATTTCCTGGATAGCCATGGTGATTATGGATTTGTTTTCCTTGTTTTGTTTTGGTTGGTTCTCATGTTTCCTTAGCTTGGGTTGAGTTATTAGTCCTGGAAGCCCTGGTTGGACAAATACTCTAGAAGCCCTGTAACAGCTTGGGTTGAGTTACTAGTCCTGGAAGCCTTGGTTGGACAAATGCTCTAGAAGCCCTTGGTGGGTTGAGTTACTAGTCCTGGAAGCCCAATAAAAGTTGTGGGTTGAGTTACTAGTCCTAAAAGCCTTGGTTGGAAAAATTCTCTGGAAGCCCTGGAAGGCTTGGATAGAGACCAATCTGATGATGGTTTTGTGATGTCTGACCATGAGGTGGAATCATTGTTTTATGGGTTGAGGTGGATGGCCTCTAGAAGTCGTGGATGGTTTTGGATTGATGTGTTTTATGAGATCAAATGGTGACAAGTGTCGGCACATTATTTGGTCAAGTGCATTTGAGGCGGACCAATGACAGGCTGAAACATGGCAAGCCCGGAGGCCACCACGTACCCTCTCAAAAGTCAGGTAAAATGTTATTTGGAGGTCGGAAGAGTTGAACTCGCGACCTCGCCTGCACAAGCCCAACGCTCCACTGCTATGCCACAGCGATTGGACTTAACATATGGAGGGTGCACTTTTCATTTAAAGAGAAAAAAAATGGCGATTGGGGAAAGAGAGGGCCAATCTCGCAGGCCAGCCCTCTCCCATGTGACCAACTTCATAACTAGGAGCCAACGCTAATGCTAACCACGCTAATTAACGCGTTAAGTGGAGTTTAATGCTAATCAAACCATGATTATCCCCTAATTGATTGTGGATTTAGTTGGTGGTAGTTTGGCAAGTCTGACAAATCCGGCATTCCTCCAAACTTGGTGGGGTTAACGGGAGCTTCTCTAGATTTGGTGGATTTTTCCTAGGGAAAACTGAAGAGACCATAAGTTCTTCAATTTTCGACCAAATTTGGCTCAGAAAGAGTCATTCCTAGATGATTTGGATGCTCTGAACACAATGAAATAGGCTACAGAGGCAGAAAGGAACTTTTGTACGTGATTTTCTACATTTAAGTTTAAGGAAGCTTAGGGCCACCAGGAGAGGAGGGCAAGCCTAGATCAGCTGAAGTCCAATTGAGAGCTTAGATAGTCAATTTTTGGGGTTTTTGGGTCTTCTGAATCCAATGGAGCAAGTTTCAAAGCCATTGGAGCACTTTAGGTGCATGTAATCATAGAATCGACCATTAATCCAAAGAGGGCCTAGCCATTGAAGCAGGTCCAAGGAGATGTAGCCCAGGAGGGGTCAACTCCTTTGTCATATTTGTGCTATGAGTCTCTATGTTTTATTTCTCTACATTTTACTTGTTGTATATGTGTTTTAATAGCTAATTAACCTCATAAATTGCTCATAAAAGACACTCAACACTTGACACATGATTCCTCACATTTTGGTTAATTTGAGATGATCCTAAACACATTTTTTAATACTGATGAGGGAGCTTGCATATCATTAACAAGTTTGCCCAGCATTCAAATCAAGTTGGTATCAGAACAATTGTTATCTCATTTTAACCGTGAGTTGGTTTGTCAAGGTTAGCTAGAAAATTAGATATTGGTTTAGCATTTGTGCAAGGAGAATTTAACTGTGTGAAAGTTTATGTGTGTAAGTTGAAGATGGTCCGAGATGCTTCTTTGTTGAGAAACTTTTTGAAGCTTTGTGAATATTTTTGATGCACTACAAGTGTGATAGCAGCTTCAACATTGATGTTTCTAATACATCTTCCTTAGGAAGACTCTTTGATTTAGAGATGTTGCAAGAGCTTATCATCATGAGAGATATGGTGCAAGAGATGAATCAAGATAGGAAGGAGAACATTGTACTTCAAGAGGTGTTGATGGCCATGAAGGAGGAGAAGCAAGATCTTCTTGAAAAGATGCATGAGATAGATATTCAACTCCATGATGCCAAGGATATCCTAGCCAAGTATGTGCATGGAAATGAGGTATGAAATTCAATTTATCTTCAATTTCCTCTCAAAATGAATGTTTTGATGCTTTTGAAAGACACACTAGAGGAATAGGGTCCAAATTATTGATGAAGATGGGTTATGAAGGTCAACGGTTAGGCAAACATGCATAAGGCATAGTTGACCCAATTGTTGTTGAGGAAAGGCCTAGGTATTTGTGCCTTGGTTATGGACAACATGGTGGAGAATGCTCCAAAGCCAAGGAGGCACATGAAGGTGTTCCAAGAAGGAATTTAATTACATGTTCATTACCTCAAGCTTGTGAAGTTTGTGTTCACGAGGAATGCAAAAGTTTTATACCCACTTTTCAAGAAGATTCTCGTAAGCATGCAACTAGTGGAAATGGAAAACAAGAGGATGTTGAAAGATCTAAGGTTATTGAAACCATTTTTGGTATTCTGAAGAGAGCCACTACCTCATCAAATTCACCTCCTCAAGAAGGTGACAAAGGTGAGTGTGCAAGGTATAAATCTGTCTTTAATCAAGTTTCTTTTGATTATGATAAACATGGTAAATCTTCACATAAGATTTGGAGAAAACTTACATGTTCTTTTTGTGGTTTGAATAACCATATTGTTTCGAGGTGTTGGAAGAGGATAGACATACACATGAAACTTTCAAAACAAAAGAGACAGAAATTCAAAGGTCCATTGGATAATGGAAACCATGTTGAAAAGAAGATGCAATTATTTTTCACTCATTTCCATAAGCAAGGTCATCTTGTAGACAAGTGTTGGACTTTTCATCCAACAAGTCATCCACGACATTTGAAGAAGGTGGAGAGGGATTTTGGCAAGAATGGAAAAGAGGATTCCATAATTGATTTAGGTCAAGTTGATACACATGATGAAGTGTAGCTGAAAGAAGTGCCATTGAAATGGTTTGGAAAGAGATGGTTAGATTTCTTAACCAATTAAGGCCTTGCATTTCTTTTTATAATTGATGCAAATCTTGCCTTATTGATGCATTTCCTTGTTATTTGGATGCATTTTTTTTCTCATGAAAGTATGTTGCATATTGCATGAATTAAGATGTTGGAAAAGTAGAGTTATGTTGACTCACTTAGATGCAGCAAAGATGGCAATTTGCAACTACAAATTTGCATGCATGTTGCATTCTTGAATTTGCATGTTTGCACCAGGAAGGTGTTCGAAAGTGGAGTATGTTGACTCACTTTATTGCAGTACATTTGATCATTTAAGCTCTTTAAGTACTCGTACATACCAATGGGATTATTATACTTGTGATTGTACTGTGAGAGAGTTGAGAATTACTATGCATGCATGAGAGTTTGTGTGTGTGAACAATGGAATTTTTAATAGTTTCATTGTGCTTGAACATGCATGAGTGATTAACTTGTGTTGGTTGATTGCTTTGTTAACATGTATGTTGCCAACTTAAGAATGTTGATCATTTTCACATGCATGAGTGTCGGCTAGTGTGGTCGATTGATTGTTACATGTATGTTATATCGACTTGGAAGAGTTGATTTTGTCTCCAAATATGAAAGGGAGATGTGAAGAATTGTTTCATGAGAATGTGGTATTCTTGTTGTAAACTGTCAAGTTGTTGTACATGCTTTTGCTTGACTGAGAGTCAGTTGTTTGAAGAAGCATGTTTTGTTGACTTGTGTTTAGTCAATGGTTTATACACAAAGATGTAAGAGTACATGGTGATGTTCACATGATGTGACATTTGTTGCTTTGAAGAAGCAAAGGGAAGAGGTCATCAAGTTATATTCTTGCATGAGTGTTTTTCAAGGTTAATGGTGTTTCTTGTGACAAGATGTTGCGGGATTTTGGAAGGTCCACGCTTGAGAAAGAGGCTCATGATTAGCCTTCATTATCAAATCATGACATGAGTAGCATGTTAATACTGGAGGATGATGGAATCAAGAAGCGAAAGTGGACAAAAATGCCAAAAAAATTGCAGTCATTGTAGGCCATTTGATGTGTTGATGCCAAGAAGCAAAAGAGATGGCGAATGCATTCTTCCAGATGTGGAATTTGGAACCGTGGAGGTAAAAGAATGGTAATTTATTTTCATATTATTATTGATATTGGAACTCATTGTTGTAGTTCACTAAGATGGGCTTAACTTGGAAAAGTGGTTTCCAAGGAGAAGCTTGCATCAAATGCATGTGTTGCAAAGGAGGAACACAATTCTCAATGGGAAAGCTATCAGTCATCTTTCCAAGCACCGAGGGATCGCTTTGGTACAACAAGGTGTTTAATCAACAAGTATCCAAGAAGTGTTGGATTGGGTTAGCAGCAAAAGGAGAACATTGGTTGAAGTGCCAAGCCATTTGCAAGGTAAGGCATGTTAGTGAACCCAAGTGGTTTTCATGGAGATTTTTCCAAGTAGAATCAATTGATAGAACTTGGGAAGGAGAAGAGTATTCAACTCTCATCAAATAACCAGCTTTTGTGGGTCCAAAATCCTGTCAGTGGGAAGGAGTGATCAGAATCTGGATTAGGGGCAAAATTTTGCTGAAAAATAAAAGTGCTCGGAATCGCTCAAAACCTGAACGATCATGTCTGTCTCAACGATACGATCCCTATGCAACTTGTTTCACTCAAAACGAAGCTCGTATGAGAAATTTAAAGACTTATGTCCATTTTGTCAAACAGGAAAAATTTTGTGTACAGGGCTGACTGGGATGCTGACTAGGCATCCATACAGCCCAGTTAGCAAAAATAATATTCCAAGGAATATTCTTGGAATATTCCAACAAGAAGCTCAATCGAATGGTGACAAGTTTTGGCACATTATTTGGTCAAGTGCATTTGAGGTGGACCAATGAGAGGCTGACACATGGCAATCCCAGAGGCTACCACGTGCCCTCTCAAAGGTGGGATAAAATGTTATTTGGAGGTTGCGAGAGTTGAAATGCGACCTCGCCTGCATAAGCCCCATGCTCCACCTCTATGCCACAACCATTGGACTTAACATATGGTGGGTACACTTTTCATTTAAAGAGATTAAATGTGGCGGTTGGGGAAAGAGAGGGCCAACCCTCTCCGCATGTGACCAACTTCATAACCAGGAGGCGACGCTAATGTTAACCACGCTAATTATTGTGCTAAGTGGAGTTTAATGCTAATCAAACCATTGTGGATTTAGTTGGTGGTAGTTTGGCAGGTCCGACAAATCCAGCATTGCTCCAAATTTGGCAGGGTTAACTGGAGTTTCTCCAGATTTGGTGGAGTTTTCCTAGGGAAAATTGAAGAGACCATAACTTCTTCAATTTTCGACCAATTTTGGCTCAGAAAGAGTCATTCCTAGATGATTTGGATGCTCTGAACACAATGGAATAGGTTGCAGAGGCAGAAAGGCACTTTTGTATGTGATTTTTCTACGTTGAAGTTTAAGGAAGCCTAGGGCCACCAGGAGAGGAGGTCAAGCCTAGATCAGCTGAAGTCTAATTGTAGAGCTTGGATAGTAATTTTTGGGTTTTTGGGTCTTCTGAATCTAATGGAGTAGGCTTCAAAGCCATTGGAGCAATGTAGGTGCATGTAATCAGATAATTGACCATTAATCCAAAGAGGGCCTAACCATTGAAGCAGGTCCAAGGAGATGTAGCCCAGGAGGGGTGAACTCCTTTATCAACTTTATGTTATGAGTTGATGTGTTTTACTTATCTTCAACTTAATTACAGTTGTATATGTGTTTTAAATAGCTAATTAACCTCATAAATTTCTCATAAAAGACACTCAACACTTGACACATGATTCCTCACATTTTGGTTAATTTGAGACGATCTTAAACACATTTTTTTAATACTGATGAGGGGAGATTTCATATTATTAACAAGTTTTCCCAACATTCAAATTAGCACCCCTCAATTTGTCCTCACCATATTTACATCAAGGAAGGATGCAACCCTGTGCACCAACCCCAAAGGAGGATGAATCTCCCCCTTAAGGACATTGTAAAAGAAGAACTGCAAAAACTACTGGATGTAGGGTTCATATACCTCCCTCGGATAGTGAGTGGGTGTCCCCTCTTATCATAGTCATAAAGAAGAATGGTAAATGGAGGGTTTGTGTTGATTATAGAGAGGTTAACAAGGCTACAAAGAAGGACCATTTCCCTCTGCCTTTTATTGACCAAGTCCTAGATGGCCTCGCTGGAAAGAGATTTTTTTCCTTCCTAGATGGATTTAGTGGATACAACAAAATACAGATCAACCTTGAGGACCAAGACAAGACCACATTCACATGTCCTTGGGGTACCTTTTCCTGTAGATTCCTTCCATTAGATTTGTGTAATTATCTTTCTACCTTCCAGAGGGAAGTTTTGAGTAGCTTTGATGACCTTGTTCATGAAAATGTTAAGATATACATGGATGAATTCACCCCTTACAGATGTGACTTCCTGGAAGCTCTTTCTAATCTATGTAAAGTCTTAAAGAAATGCACTGAGATGAATCTTTCATTAAGTCTCGAGAAATGTGAATTTTTTATGAATGCGGGGACTACCTTGGGCCATTCCATATCTAAGGAAGGGATGCATGTTGACCCCAACAAAGTTGTAATCATTAAAAGGGTCCCTACCCCTAAAAAACAAAGGGATGTCAAAATATTCCTTGGATTGGTTGGGTATTATAGAAGGTTCATTAAGGATTTTAGTAAACTGGATTTGCCTTTGTTTAGATTAATGTCTAAAAACTTAGACTTCTGTTGGATAGAAAAAATTTAAGAGGCCAAAGAAGAATGGTAAATGGAGGATTTGTGTTGATTATAGAGAGGTTAACAAGGCTACAAACAAGGACCATTTCCCTCTGCCTTTCATTGACGAAGTCCTAGATGGCCTTGCTGGGATGAGATTTTTTTCCTTCCTAGATGTATTTAGTGGGTACAACCAAATACAGATCAACCTTGAGGACCAAGACAAGACCACATTCACATGTCCTTGGGGTACCTTTTCCTGTAGAGTCCTTCCATTCGATTTGTGTAGTTCTCTTGCTACTGTCCAGAGGGAAGTTTTGAGTAGCTTTGATGACCTTGTTCATGACACTGTTGAGATATACATGGATGAATTCACCCCTTACGGATGTGACTTCTACGAATCTCTTTCTAATCTATGTAAAGTCTTAAAGAAAATGCATTAAGATGAATCTTTCATTAAGTCTCGAGAAATGTGAATATTTTATGAATGCGAGGACTACCGTGGGCCATTCCATACCTAAGGAAGGGATGCATGTTGACCCCAACAAAGTTGTTATCATTAAAAGGGTCCCTACCCATAAAAAACAAAGGGATGTTAGAAGCTTCCTTGAATTGGTTGGGTATTATAGAAGGTTCATTAAGGACTTTAGTAAACTAGATTCACCTTTATTTAGATTATTGTCTAAAGACTCAGACTTCTGTTGGACAGACAAATGTTAAGAGGCCTTTGAAATACTGAAGGAGAATTTTACCACTGCACCCAGACTTGTCCCAATTGGGCATTTCCTTTCCATATCCACACGGATTCATCATATAAAGCTTTAGGAGCAACCTTAAGACAAGTGGAAGACAAATTGCCCTATGTTATATATTTCATTAGTAAGAGCACTCTTTGAATAATTTTAGGCACTATATTACTGGATATAAAAATTTTGTTCACACTAATCATGTAGCCATTAAGTATTTAGTGAATAAACCTCATGTCAATGCAAGAATCATTAAATGGTTGTTACAATTGCAGAACTTTTATTTAACTACTATTGACAAACCAAGGAAAGAGAATGTGGTTGCAGATTTTTTGTCAAGATTGACCTTGCCTACAGGAAATGAGGAGATTCTAGATGAAAACCTCTTTTCCATCTCGGTGCTATATCCTTGGTTTACTAATATAGAAAATTACTTGGTTTCTGGGAGGTTCCCTCCTAATCTATTCTCCAAGGAGAAGAGCAAGATTGTTAGAAAGAGGGCCATTTTCACTTGGATTGGGGGAAATATTTTCAAGTTAGGTCTAGGTCAGATTTAGAGAAGATGTGTGAGGGAAGAGGAGGTATTTGACATCCTCTAAGCATACCATGATGGACCTTGTGGGGGCTACTTTGCTGCTAAGAGGACAACCTTCAAAGCGCTACAATTTTTTTACTACTAGTATCCTCTACATCAAGATGCAAGAAGGTACACCACCAGGTGTGATCAATGTCAAAGGATGGGAAAGCCCACACCCAAGGATGAAATGCCCTTGCAACCTCAAGTGACTCTAGAGCCATTTGAGAAATGGGGCATGGACTTCATTGGGCCTATTGATCCACCATCAGGACAAAAGAAGTACATCATTGTGTGCACTAGTTACTTGACTAAATGGGATGAAGCAAAGGGAATGAAGGCAACAACTGAATAAAAAGTGGCTAAATTTATGAGGGAGAACATCTTCTACAAGTTTGGTTTTCCAAGGGATTTGGTCACTGATCAAGGGACATAGTTCACCTCAAATATGATTAAAGGCATCATGGAGTAGCACCACATCAAGCACAGGAAATCCACTACCTATTACCCTCAGGAAAATGGGCAAGTGGAGGTCACAAACAGAGCCTTGGAGAACATTTTGACCAAGGTTGTTAGCAACAATAGAAAGGATTGGAAAGACCGACTTGTAGAGGTTGCTTGGGCCTACAACACCACCTGGAAAACCACCACTGGATTTACCCTACTTGAGTTGGTTTATGGAAAGACGGTCTTGTTGTCCATTAAGTTTGAATATAATACCCTAAGGATGGAAACTCAGTTATACTTAGACCTCACTATAGCCCAGTAGGAAAGGCTACATCATATTAATGGTTTGGATGAGCTCAGATTACAGGCTCTCCTACACACTGAGGTAGTCCAACTACAGAGGAAGATCTGGCATTATAAACACATTAGGAGAGAGATATTTCCAAGAGGGTTCCCGGGCCCTCTTATATGATTCAAGGTTTAAGTATTTCAAAGGGAAGTTAATGACAAGGTGGTTGGGCCCCTATTTAGTGGAAAAATGTTGTGAGAATGGGTCTATCTAAATCAAAACAATCGATGAGGAAGGTATTCCATTGCTTGTTAATGACTACCGGTTGAAGTTTTACAAGAAGACTCTATCAAAAGAGGAGTTTACTAGTTCAGTAAGCAAGGAGTTGAATGTGATTGGGAGCCTCACAACCCTCAGTTCATCCAACCTCTGATCAACATAAGAAAAATAAAAGAAAAAAAATAAAATAAAAGGCCTAGGTGAAAACCTCAATGAGGCACCTGAGGCCAACTCTAGGGTTGAAAACCTCCTTGAGGCAGCCCAAGAGAGAAAAAGAAAGAATGAAAGAATAAAAATATCCCAAGGTGAAAAACTCCTTTGAGGAACCTAGGGTAAGCTTGCAGATTGAAAACCTCTTGGTAGGAAACCTGCAGGTCTCAAAAAAAAGAGAAAAAAGGGAAGAAAATAGAAAGAAAAATAGAAGAGAGGGGAGAGCACGCAATGTTCAAGGAGTCCTTAGATCAGTTCTACTAAAATTTTTATTTTGGAGGATTCCAGACAGTCAAAGTGACAATAGTTGAAGGAAAAGAGTCCATTTACTCCATCTCCCTACATCCCTTCATTGCCAAGAAAGCAACTACACTCAATTCTGCCTTGATCCTGCAGTGCTACAGGATTGCCCTGAACTGCTACAAGATTGACCAGAAGTGTTACAAGATTGAGATCTTCTTAGGGAAAGGGGTCAAAACTCATGTTTTCCTTAGGGAAATGTTAGGAGAGGTTCATCAAGCCTCCTTCACCTCTCACCCACTCCATTTAACTAATTTCCTTCCCAAAATTCCACCTTTGTTCATAAAAAGACACCATTTTCACCCTTTCTTCACAAGCTTCCATCATCATCAGAATTTCCAATCCCTGTCTATAAGCTCACCATGAATTATCCAAGCCACTAGGTGCATTTCATGAATATAGTTGTAGTTTTGGAAGGGTTGTGTGACTACTACAGGAAAGAAACCAATCTTGTAGTAGCCTACACAAACCTTATAGAACTAAAAGCAAATAAATTTTGATGTTCCAAAATGAATATTTGGACACCCTTAAGCATCAATAGGCCATCCTTGAGATTTTAAGAAGCCACACCATCCTTGAGAGGCAACTGCAAGGTCACCAACCCACTCCAACAATAGCATATCAAACATTGGAATAACATGTATGAAAGAGAGACTTCATCAGTCAAATACCTATCAAACAACATCATTAAATTATTTTTTTCAAATGAGGACATGTGCACAAGCAAAAGTATGGAAGATATCACCTTCAGAGAGCAATTGATCGAACACTGGTCCAACAACATCATGCATGCATCTATAACAACTCGACATCATAGGTATGCTCAGGTATGAGACACATCACCTCTTCCCCTATTCACATAGTGGTCAAAAAATGTTTTTAATGAGCGAGGATAGAGTTTTTATGGGTTGGAGGTGGCCAGTAAACTTGACCACCTTCGAATAGTAAAAGTCTATTCTACTTAGCCACCCATACAACATGGAAAAGTCAAAGCAGAGAGGTTGATAATTACGAGGAGTGGGGACAAAATCTAAAAAAGGAAATATGTGTAGGGGCCATATCACCAAGCATGTCGAGCCTACTACCACAAAAAGGAATAAAAGGACGAGGTTCAACTTCAGTTGTACCAATGCTCATTCCCTTAACAGTTAGAGAGGCTCATTAAGGCATCGAAGTTCGAGTTAGCTACTACTAAGGGTTACCTAGGGTGATATAGAGGAGCTAAATGGTTGATTTTCAAGTGCTACAGGATCATACACAGTTGCTACAAGAATACCAAAAGTGCTATAGGATTGCAAAGGAGGTGCTACAGGATCAAGTTGAGAGGTGAAAAAGGGTCCAAACCAATGAGAACCTTCCTCCAAACCCCAAAAAACATAAATAAATCATCCCAAGAGGGGTAAGTGGCATATTTTCTCCTCATTTTCCATGCAATTGTTGAGTGAATTTTTCCTACTACAGGCATCCTATAGCAAACCCTTGTAGAGTTAAATTTCTTTGAAATTTTTATTTTCTTGCGTAAGAAAGGAAAAGTGGAAGTAGAGGTATTTTTCTTGAATCAAGGGATATAATTATTCTCTCTAAATAAAAAAGGCATCAACGTCCCTACCCCAAACTTGTCATGGAAAAATCCTTCAAAATTTGTTTATCTTTGGAATAACTTAAGAAGGCAGCAGTAGGAGCCATGGGGGGAGGTTTCAATCGAAGAGAGCCCATAGAAACCAATAGAATCCATCTGCATCCTCCTATTAGAAATATTTTCCTAATCCACTAGTGGATGGGGTTCTTTAAAAAATTGAAGGGGTAGGATGATAAGGTAACCCATGAATTGGCCACGACCCTCCATTCTCAGGGAGAGGATAGTTCCACCATTGTTTTTAAGGGACTTTCCATTCACCTAAATGTAGAGCTCATCAGTAGAGTCATTGCTATACCCTTAAGAGTTCGATGATGTAAGGAAGATAGGATAATAGCCATCACAGCCAAGAAAAACTTCTTCCTCCCTAAAGAGAAGCATGTTGAAGACAAAAATGGAGTAAGAAGGGAAAGCCTCCCCTACCCTTGGGATGAAGTGGCCTATAGAATCCTTAAGTACATATCCTATGAAGGGAGGTTGAGTGTTGTATATTCCTATCAATTTAGGCTACTCTATGAGCCGAGGTTCTAGATAAAGTTACCAATTCCAAGTAGGCTTAGTGTTCCACATTTCCTCCTTCAGTCCATAATCGAAATGAGACATAGAGTGAGGGAAGGGAAGCACCAGTACATTTCCCATCATGGCCTCATTAGGCTCATTGTCATGAATGCCTTAAGCCAACTCAAGAGTCCTGTGTTGTGGACTGACTTTGTGGACATGGACAGGGAGGCCTTCATTGAAACACAAGCCCTCACCACAACACAACAAGAAGAGACACCAAAATCTAGTGTTGGAGGTAGGCAAGAAGAAGAAGAAGAAGAAGAGATAGAAGAGGAAGAGGAAGAAGCTGAGGAAAAGAAAAAATATTTTGGAGGAAGAGTTGGAGAAGAAAGGAAAGAAGAAAAATGGAAGCAAAATGCAAAAGAGGACACCCATGAAGAACCTTCTAGGCCTAGAAAGAAGAGGAAGCAAAAGCAATAGCTAAGCCTCTCACCAAGAAACATAGAACAAGAGGTGGATGCTACCTTGGCCACACTTAGCACACCTTTAAAGCCTAAGAAAAGGCATCCCAAGCATGCCACCTTATAATTCAAAAGAAGAAAAATCACCATAATCAAGCAACGGAAGCCTCAATCTCCTTCAACAGTCCCCATCAAAATTGATGTATCAGCTGGCCACCAAGAGAAAGAATTGGGACCTGGTGAAGGGGAAATTGAGGAGGTCACCTCCCCTAAAGCCAAGGGTAAACATCCTTTGACACCCATGAGAAGGCCAACCAATAGGGAAACCACAACCAAGAAACTCAAGGCACAAACAGGGTTTATACAGGAGATTTCAAGGCTGCTACAGGAGAAAATATAGTTGCAACAGGAAAGAACATAGTTGCTACAGGATGAAGAAAAAGTGCTACAGGAAGGGATAATAGCCACTCAAGAGGAGGGAGAAGGTACATAATGACTTTAAGATCCCACTCCATAGCCTGATATTGGACCCTATTACATTTGTTGAGGGGGGGAGAATTATACCTACAAAATTTGTAATTCTCCTCTTCTTTGAGCTAGAAAAAGGGAGAGGCAAAACTCACTGATGGATGCAAATTGAAAAATCCAAGAAAGTAGAGGATGTGGGCCTCATGGAGGAAAAGGTGAACAAATGGATAATGAATTAGCTGACTTGATACTAAAGGAATCAGTCATGAAGGAGCAACTGCAGTTAGAAAACAAAAGGCTGAGAGAGAAACTACAGGAAAAAGAGGCACAACTTGCCACCATGGAAAGTTTGTCCATGGAGGCCATCCAGTGTAGGAAACCATCCAAATCCTATGCCATTTTCCTCAAGGAACAATGGTTGCAATTCCAAATCAAAACATTGGCACAATATGACTCTCTACCGTTTCAGGATTATAGGAGGTTCATTAACTTTTGCTAGCATGTGAGCATTGAGGATAGAGCCAAATAGGCTAAATCTGTAACCACCCTCCTCCCACATTTACCTAAGTTAATCGGTCTGCTTGGGTAAAAATGTGATGAGAGGATACTATGATGTGATTCAACTCCCCATGTATAGTTAAGGAAGTGGAACCGACCAAACAAAACCAATCTAACCTTCCACACATGCTACAAAATCTCCAGGAGCCAACCAACCCTTCCAGGTGCTTAACCCCTAAAGAAACTTGTCTTTTCATTGCATTAGAGCCCCAATTGCTCCCATGAAAAGGCATGCATGTGACTATAGACCTCCAGTCGTTCCCATAGCAATGCAAGCCAACGACTGTGGACTTTTTCAACTAGTTCTATGCCAACAACCCCAGATTTTGTGCCACTTTTTTTAGGGCCAGGACTCATTCAACTACCCAAAACTCCATGAGACTTCTAGAAATGATAAATGACATTGAAACAAAGTTACTAATGCAAACACTTGATCAATTATTTGAATGGACCCCTACTAGCCATAACAGGCATTTTGTTAAACATGTCACAAAGATGCAATCTACAAATCATAACAACATATATGATCATTCAACATAGGGGTCGCATACTTATTTGAGATTAATAAAGAATTGTTGATGTCTTATCACATTAGTTACATTATCATCTATTATGTCATGTATTCATTGTACATCCAATTGCAAATCAAAACATGATGAGATTCATACATCATAATTGTCATTAAACATAATCATGACCAACATATAACCAACATAAACATCAACGATACAACAACCATAAATACCACATATGAACTAGTACATTTACACAAGAAATAACAAGGAGAAGAGACTCTTATTAATGAATGCAAAATCCAACCAGGTTTGGGACTTCCATGTACCACCCGACAATAGATTGGCTGAACCAAATATTTCTTTCAAGCAATCACTCTCATGCCATATTCCAAGCATGAATGTGGGATTCAAAACCAAACCAAACCAGGTTTCCACAGCTTTACCACAATCCACACTAGATCACTAGGCCGTAAATAAGGATGGATTCCACCAGATTTCTACACCTACATCGTGAGGAATTTACTTGTCTCCTAGTCTCTAGGATTTATCGTATATCCTTCCATACAACAGTTGAGGATACCTAGGCCTAATCAAGACTCCACCCTCCAAGATTTACCATATATCCCATCATTCACCGATTAAGGATTCCTAGGCCTGATCGAGGGCGCACACCTCTAGGCTTTACTGTATATCCTTCTATTCACCGGTTGAGGATTCCTAGGCCCATTGAGGCACACAAAATCGAGCTTTACTATAATCTCAATTTGGTTCAGGGAATCTTAGGCCATGTGTTCTTTCGTTCAGAGACCACCTCATTAATTTTTGAAACCATCTGGCAATCTAGCTCAACCAAATACAAGAGAACCAATCACACCATGGCTATCCGGAAATGGCAAGGAAAGGCTGAAGAACATTGTCACACCTAGAAAACCCCTGCCAATGACAACAAGAGAACCAAATACACACATGCATGTACTTGTATTCCAAATCTAGAAAGGAAATCACACATGCAAATCAATACCTACAAATAATCCCATTGTAGTTGTTTGATCCTGCTCTCCCTTGCTTGATATTTTCTTTCCTTTGCCTTCTTAGTCCTTCCTTTGCTTTCCTTGATCCAATGCTAGAGTGCTCCAAAAAAAATCCAAGTGTCCAAGAGTGAGAGAGAGAGAGAGAATAGAGAGAGAGATTCAAAACTGAACTAAAAAAATGTACTAACTGATCCTGAGAATCCTTTTTATTGATGAGGCCTTTATTTTCTTTAATTTTCCATTATTTTCCTTCATTTTCCTCCTCACATGCTACCAATGACCTTTAACCTTCCTTTTCTCCAAATTTCCATTATTTTCATAAATAAAATGCCAATTAATGCCTCATGCCTTTCCAAAACCTTTTCCATTGCCTTTACCAATTTCCATAACCATAATAAACCAAATGAACACCCACACTAGGATGTTTTGCCTAACACTCATCTTGTAATACATGTCCCATGACCTTGGTTATTATTTTACCTTTATTAACTTTATTTCATGGATTTTTGACCAGGGCTATTATAAAACCCTCCCCCTTGGGGGAGCATCGTCATCGATGTTCAATGACACCTATAATCAACAAGACTACTGAGAAGCAAAATATGTTGCCCATGGAGCTTCATAACTTAGCTCGATGCAATATTTACAATGATCAACCTACTGAAAAGCAAACCAACATGACACCCATACTGCTTATTGGAGCTTTATAACACATCTCATGGTGGTATTTACATCCATATACATATGTACATATACCAAAGCATCACACCAAAAAATATACAAAAAACATTCGCTCAACCAGTGAATAGAGAAGGATGCATAGCCTGCATCTGATCCGCCATCTCCCATGTAGCTTCATCGGGCCCAAAGTGCTTTCGATGGACTTTAACCTGCGCAATTGCTCGGTTCCGGAGCTAGAGGATATTTCTTTGTAATATACACTAAGATTCTGAATAGAATTCTCCGTTTGGATCCACTTGCAATATAAACCAATCAATCACATGATCAACATCTTTAACATACTTCTTAAGCAATGACACATGGAAAACATCATGGAATTTCATTTTCGGAGGCAGTGCAAGTCGATAGGATACTGGTCCAATCCTTTTAATAATCTTGAAAGGTCCACAAAACCAAGGTTCCAACTTGGCACATGATCCAATCCTCAAGGATCTCTTCTTCAACTTGATGTACAAATACACATGTTCCCCAACCTGAAACTCCTCAAACAACCTGTTCCAATCGCATAAGTTTTATGCCTATCCTATGTTACCTTTAGATTCTTCTTAATTACATGCATTTCTTGTTCCATCTCTACCAACATATCTGGTCTAATCAACACCCTGTTCAATGGATCACTCCAACTGATGGGAGTATTACAACTGCACCCATTGAGTGCTTCAAACGGACTCATCCTCAAAGATTCCTGGTATCCATTGTTGTAATAAAATTCAACCACTGGAGGATACTCCTCCCATATCCTCTACTAATGCATCACATACATCCTCAACATGTCCTCCAATAACATGTTGACCCTCTTTGTCTGTCCATATCTTTGTAGATGATAAGTTGTGCGAAGGCCAACTCTTTCTTCAAACCTGCAAAAAGCTCCTTCCAAAACTTGGAAGCAAACTTAGCATCCCTAATAGACACAACCTTCCTTGGAACAATATGCAACCTCACTACATCTCTAATAAATACATGTGCCACATCACTAGTTGAATACGTATACTTCACTAGAATGAAGTGTGCTACCTTTGTCAACATGTCCACCACAACCATGATGGAATCATGTTGTCTAGATGTCCTTGGCAAACTTGTGATGAAATCCATGGAAATGATCTCCCACTTCCACTCTAGAATCGAAATTGGTTGTAGTAGTCCACTTGGATGCTTACATTCTAATTTCACCTACTAGTAGTCCAAACATCTAGCCATAAACTCTGCCATGTCCTTCTTCAGATTCATCCAATGATTAAACTTCTTCACTGTTGTCAATGTCTTCTGGTATCATGGTTGACTTGAATATAATTTTGTATGAAATTCTTGCAATATAGTCTTCTTGAGCTCACTATTGTTTGGCACATATATCTTGTCTCTAAATCTAATTAAACCATCTTTTGTGAGATGATAAACCACATCCTAGTCACCTGTACCCTATTGCAACATGTGCATAAGCTCCATGTACCTGTCATCTTGCTGACCTGCCTGCAAGATACGATCCTGTAAATTTTTACCATAGGAGCTCATAGTTGCTATATGTTTCATTTGTATCCGCCTACTAAGAGCATTTGCAAACCTGTTCTCTTTACCTTTAATGTACCTAATCTCAAAGTTGAACTCACTGATCATGGCCAACCATCTAGCTTTCCTGGCATTCAGATTCAGTTGATCAAATAGATACCTCAATCCATTTTGATCACTCATCAATATAAACCTCCTACCAATAATATGGTGCCTCCACATCTTCAATGCATGGAGGATCGTTGCCAAATGAAGATCATTTGTAGGATAATTCTACTCATGTTCATTTAGTTTCTATCACTCGTAGCACACTGCCTATCCCTCCTGCATAAGGACTCCACCAATTCCTCTCTTGCAAGCATTGGTGCACACTAGAAATTCTTTCTTTGGATTTTCAATCTTTAACATTGGTGCATGTGTCAACAACTGCTTCAACTATTCAAAACTTGCTGCACATTCTTTTGTCCATTCAAATTTCTTATCTTACCTCTGCAGTGACGTAATAGGATATGCAATGCGAGAGAAGTTCTTGATAACCTCCTATAATAACCTACTAGCCCCATAAATCATTATACCTCATCACATTTCTAGGAGCTTCCCATTCCATGATAGCCTTTATCTTCTCTGGATCCACACTATGCCTTCCTTGGAAACAACATGTCCAAAATAATGTACCTCAATCTGAAAGAAACTGCATTTACTAAGCTTGTCATACAACTGATGCTCTCTCAATAATCTCAACACTACTGCTAAGTTTTCAACTCTTCCTCATTTTTAGAATATATCAAGATGTCATTAATGAATACAATAACAAATGTGTCCAGATAAGGGCACAACACACTATTCATCAAGCACATAAAAGTAGTTGGAGCATTAGTCAAACCAAATGGAACTACAACAAACTCATAATGCCCATACATGGTCTTGAAAGTTGTCTTGTAAATGTCCTCTTCCTTGATGCATACTTGATGGTATCTTGATCTCAAATCAATCTTCGTGAACATTGCTACTCCCTTCAACTGATTGAACAAGTCATCAATCCTCGACAACAGATACTTGTTCTTGATGGTCACCTTATTCAACTGCCTGTAATCAATGCATAGCCTGAGAGTACCATCCTTCTTTTTCATAAACAATATTGGTGCACCCCAAGGCGATAAACTTGACCTAATGTATCCCTTGTCAAGCATTTCCTTCAATTGTAACTTCAACTCTACTAACTCTGGAGTGTTAATCCTATATGGTGCCTTCAATTCTGGTGCTACCCCTGATACCAACTAAGTGGAAAATTCCACTTCCCTATGAGGCGGAAACTTTGAAATATCTATTGGAAACACATCATGAAATTGTGGCAATATCGGGTACCTACTCAATACCTCTGCATATTCAACATCCTTAACTTTATCACTAGAAATATGCATTACAAATAACACACACCCTTTTTGCGACTGCGCTTTGTCTGCATAGCTATCACCATTCTAACTGATGTTGCCTTCTTCTTACCCTACAATATTCTTTGTTCTCCATCGTCATCCAAACACTCAATGGCCTTTTCATAACAATCCACTTTGGTCCTACGAAGATATGACTAGTCCATACCCAAAAGCATACTATATGTTACCAATGACAATACATTTAAATGTGCTAAGATAGGCATACCATTCAACTCGGACACACAAACTCTTACCCAGTGATACACTCTCTTCCTTGTACCTATAGCCAACTACACTAACCAGGATTTTGCATGCACTTCTTTATTCGAACCACAATTGTCCACCAGGTCAGGACTAACATAACTATAATTAGATCCAAGGTTAATCAAAATGGAAACAACTTGATCACAAAGCTTACCGTCAATAACGATAATAGTTTTCTGGTGATATTCCTTCTTATTATCCATTGTTTCATAAATCCATGGAATGCTCTTCCCAACATCCCCAACTACCTGCACTTCCTAGGCACTATAAATCTAAGGCCTACCACCCTGATTTTGCGAACAATCCCTCTTAAGATTTTCCTTACCACATGTCCAACACTGCACCTGTCATGTACCATCACCTTTATTTTTCTTCTCTCCATGTTGTGACCCATTAAACTTCTTATAAGGTGCAACATTTTCTTTCTCACTTGCATCCTGAGGCCTTGTTCTTTTCGGTTTCCATTTACCTTTAGTTTTGTCTTTCCCTTTCCACCCTTGCTGAGATTTTGTCTTGTGCTTTGACTACTCATAACAATGCTTCAATTTCCCAATAACTTCCTCAAGCGACTGAGGCTCATCATACTCAATATAATCTCTAAATACTAATGGAAATCCACTGAAAAATCTCTAAACTTTGGCCTTTTCATCCTTAAGATACGGTACATACCTCAATAACTCTAGAAACTTGGTCGTGTACTACTCATCTATCATTGATCCCATCTTTAGCTTATAGAATTCCTTATCTTTTTTATCAAGTACCTCTCTAACATGTACTTCTTCCTGAAAAGTATTTTGAATTCATGCCAACTCAACTCTTATGTTATGATGTCTCTGACCCACTTCACATCTTCCCACCAAATGTCTTCTTTCCCTTTGAGGCTAAAGATAGATATTCTAGCCTTCATGTTCTCTATGTATTCATGCAACTCAAAGAATTTATTCATCCCAAGTAGCCATACTTCTACATCTTCTTTATTCTTCAAATCTCCATCAAAGGTAGGTGATTTCTCTTTCTTGAACTCATCTAGTAAATATCCCTTGTCACTCCTCCTGTAAGGATGATAACGATGACGATCATAGTGCCCGTCAAAACTAGAACTAGAATAGAACTTGTGCACCTCTCTTATCCAGAGTATCAAAGAGACTTCCATCTCAGACCGTGTGATCCCTATCCAACCTAGGCCCACCATGAGACCTACTACCATATGCCTCATTAGTCTTGTCCTCCCGCCCATGGCTGATCTGAAGTGGTCCCTATCTCTGCAATTCTGAAAAACTCTGAAGGATTACTGCATTAACTTCTACTTGTGTCTCTTGTGCCTGAATGATTCTGTCATTATCTTCCCTACAACTCCTTGTTTTTGCCTTCAAGCTTCTCAATGTTTTTGCTAAGTCAGAAGAATTCCCAACACCACACTGCTCATCTGACCCATAAGGAGAATCTCATGAATTGTAGTCTACCACCTTGCTAGTCATCTTTGATCTGTTTCCTGCAAGTACACCATGTTAGCTAAACCAAAACATAACATAATTAACATACCTTAATATAGTTCAAGGGAGGATATCTTATTTGCAAGATCCACCAGATTAGCACAATACATGTATAATCATAATCACATCAGCATATAACACTAGTCTAACCACTAACTAGTTATCAATGCATGACCATGTCGACCACATACCATGACTTCATGCATGACAACTACAACCATATCAATGTATTCATAACAACATATAAACATTGACATGCATAACCAATGCATAACTGACATACACACATGATAAACACATCTAACAACAACACCATCCACTTGCACATGGAGACACCACTACAACCATGACCATCACCATGCATACACAACAAGTACATAAACCACAAGCAAAGAGAACACATATATGCAACCGACATGAATGCATGACCAACACACCACCCATCTAGTCCAAGGGGTGAACCATGCTCTGATACCACTCTGTAACCACCCTCCTCCCACATTTACCCAAGTTAACCAATCTGTTGGGGTAAACATGTGATGAGAGGCTACTATGATGTGATTTAAATGAAGTGGAACCGACTAAACAAAACCAATATGACCTTCCACATATGCTACAGAACCTCCAGGAGCCAACGAACCCTTCCAGGTGCTTAACCCCTAAAGAAAATTTCCTTTTAACTGCCCTAGAGCCCCAACCGCTCCCATGACAAGGCATGCATGTGACTATATACCTCCAGTCACTCCCACAGCAAGGCAAGCCAACTACTATAAATTTTTCAACTAGTTCTGTGCCAGGGACCCTAGATTTTGTGCCACTTTTTTAGGGCCATGACTCAGGCCACTGCCTATAACTCCATGAGACTTCCAGAAATGATAAATGAAATTGAAACAAAGGTACTAATGTAAACACTTGATCAATGGCTTGACTAGACCCCTACTAGCCATGACAAACAGTCCATCAAACATGTCACAAATATGCAATCTACAAGTCATAACAACATATCTTATCATAGGGCTCTCATACTTATTTGAGATTTGTAAAGAAGCATTGATGCCTTATCACATTAGCTGCATTATCATCTATTAGGTCATATATTCATCGTACATTCAATTTAAAATCAAAACATGATGAGAGCCATACATAATAATTGTCATGAAACATAATCATGATGAACATATAACAAACATAAACATCAAGGATATAACAACCATAAATACCATATATGAACCAATACATTTACACAATAAATAACAATGAGAAGAAACTCTTGTTAATGAATGCAAAATCCAACTAGGTTTGGGACTTCCACGTACCACCCAACCATAGATTAACTGAACCAAATCTTTCTTTCAGCCAATCACCCCCGTGCCATATTCCAAGCATGAATGTGGGACTCAAAACCAAACCAAACCAGGTTTCCATAGGCTTTATCGCAATCCCCACTGGATCACTAGGCCCTAAACAAGCATGGATGCCACTATATTTCTCCACCTACTTCGTGAAGAATTTTCCCGTCTTCTATTCTCTAGCCTTTACCGTATATCCCACCATACAATGGTTGAGGATTCCTAGGCCTAACCAAGACTCCACCCTCCAGGATTTACCATATATCCCGCCATTCACTAGTCAAGGATTCCTAGACCTAATCGAGGGCACACAACTCTAGGCTTTACCATATATCTCGCCATTCATAGATCGAGGATTCCTAGACCCACCGAGGTTTTGAAGAATCTAGGGCATCTAGGTAGGATGAGATTCTTCTGATCATGATAACTATTTGTGAGGTACTTTTTTCTTTTGCTTATTAGCACAGTCTTCTCTTATTATTATTAGAGTGTGTTCTCTTACTTCATCAAACAATTATCAAAACAAAAGAGACAAGAACACGAGATGTTGGTTCTCAGCCAAGGAAAAAACTATCTCTCCTAGAGAGGAACACCCTTTTGCAAATTTCTCTTATTGAATCTTTAATTAACAAATACCAAACCCTAGAACCTTGACTTGTAGATCCTCCAAGCACAAGACACAGTCTCTCTTTTGAAACTTCCCTTTTTTCCTTCAATCAATGCCTCCTTCTTCACTTCATTATTATCTCTTCCTTTGCTCTTCTTCTGGCAACTGGTAGCACAACAATAGAAACCCTAGGTCTCCTCAGAGATATATACTACAATGGATTCCTTCCTTTCTCATACACGCTTGGAAAGCTTCCTTTTTCTTGATGCTTAGGCTAGAAGATGGGACTTTCCTTGAGGTATATTTCCAAGTTAGAGGTTGATCCTCTTAAACCTACTATAGATCTTATTTTTCTCGCATGTGTGGCTTATTTGGGCTCAAAATTGTCCTTCTTGCTTGCTCCCTTCTTTCGCTTGATGTGGGACCTACCTCGCTTGAGATGGAGGCATATTAGGAGCCTCTTCTTAGCTCAATCAAAATTTATTATGTTGCTGCACTTATGAATCTGATGTGACCACATAAATACCCTTCTTCCTTCGCACGTGTGACAGAACTTGGACCTAAAATAGTCCTTTAAAACTTGGATTCCTTTCTCTCCTTCTTTGTTGGCCTAGTAGGACCTTCTTGCTCTTCTTCACATCTCCTTCTTGACTCTCTTTCTTGCTAATTTCAGAGATCAGTTGATGATCCTTTTGTGAGGTAGAACTTCCCTATATATAGAAGTTTGTCCCTCCTATTTGGGCCGACTTGAGCTAGTGAGGTGAACTTGACTTTAAGTGCACCAAAAATTCATTCTTTGAGCCGACATCAAGAGGAGACTTGTATTTACTTTGAAAGGTCATCTTTGACATATTTCTTTCACATATTTACGTAGTGTAACTTTCCCTTATGGGTCTTTCATAATTACATTGACTCTTTGACTTTCGTATAACACTTCAACATGTGCTAGACCTATGCAATGAGCAAGAAACTCATTTTTACAATTGAAAAAAATAATAATTCTTTTCTTTTACAAGTACAAAGATCAAAATTACATTTATGAAGACTAAACCTAGTTACACTTTCTTCAACACTCCCTCTTAACTAGGGATGTATTCATAAATTACTTACAAGGTGGTTGGATATTTTCAAACTGAAGAATTCACATAAGATAAATTGAATTGGCAATCCATTTGTTATAACATCATAGTAACCAACATTGTTTCCACAACAAGGCCTTGAATGACAGCTCTATATTTCATTAGATCATAGCACAATGTTGGTGATAGCAATGAATATAGACACCTTCATCATTGTCTCTAAACGTACATAACCACCTGGGTGTTCACTGAGTATGACCTTCTAGGACTATTTTTGTCTTGGGTTCCCAACCCTCAAAGAATATCGGTCCTCTTGCCTACTCTTGTCCTGGATGCCCTGCTCATCCTCAAAGAGCATCAGATTCTACATAATTACACAATTCTCCATTCTTTCTTCCCAAATGAAGAAAAGAATGTTGTGTCTATCTTTCCATCTCAACTAGGGAAGCTATGCCCATTCCTATACAGGAATGTACCCAATTTCCCTATGACCAGGGACTTGCCCAAGCTCCCTCTTAATTAGTGACTTGTCAGAGTTCCCTTTCAACTAGGGACTCTTCTTTTCATCAACAACTTATTTTTGTGGGTCCTTTAGCTATTTGATCACTTTATTTCCTTGATGTCATGAAATTCAATTGAGCTTCTTCCTTGTAGGGCATCAACCATCGATCACTTTCATTCTTGGTTTTTCATGTCATTCCTTTCTTCATGGAAAGCTGCCTTCTTGGTAGATATTTGGAACCTTCTTCATATGGCTACTTCTTTCACGAATTTCCATCCACCACAAGAATTCTAGTTGTACTTGCACTTACAACTCTTGTTCCTGTAGCCCTGCATGACCCCATCCAAATATTACACAAGAAAAATCAAAATATAGCATTAAGTCAAATAGTACCTTTTGAGATGGATCTTCATCATGACATATTTTGTTGGCTTGAACCATCAACAACTTGCATGTTCACATCTCCAAGGCCTTTTCAGGGGTCAAGGGTCTTTTGATATTTTCTTTCTTTGTCATAGTTCCCGTGCCTTATTTCGGGAGATGTCTTAACAAATCTGTCGAATTTTGATTCCTAGTTTCCATTATGTCCTTTTATCCCTGATCTCTTTTCCCATATGCTTCTTTATAGGTTTCCTAGTCAATCACCTCATACTCCATATTAGGTCATTTCACATGTTGACTTTTATCAATGTGTGAACCATGCCATTCTTGACCATGCTTCCAGAGCAATTCCACATGCTCATTAATACAAATGATGACATGAATTAAAAGAAAAACATAGATGCATACATATCTCATCTTAGTTCTTTCCTTGATCGCCTCAACTTCCTTTCATAACTTCCTTGATTGAGATTACCTCAATCTCATTTTCTTTCTTACATCTTTCTTCTTTCTTACATCTTTCTCTGCCTACATCCTTTCTTGAATCCCCATAGGTGGAATTATCATCGAGACATTTTCCTTTTCTGAAAATCATGAACCTTCTATTGAAGATTCCAATGAACGATTCTTATAGTCCTCATCGTGAAAATGCTCCTTCCTGTTGATGATAGTGGCCTTCTAAGATGATTCTCCCTGATCATGATCATTCCTTTATGCATTGATGAGGTCATTCAATGGCTACATCCTTCCTACATGAATATCTTTACCTAGCCTATCACTACATATTGCTCCTATATTCTTGAAGATGCCATTCTCATAAATCATGCATTCTATCCTACTTCTACATGTTCCTATGATACTCAAAAAATTAAAGAAGACTTATGTGAAGAAGTTGATCTTAGTCATAGTAGATCTCCAGTGGAACTTCCTTCTTCTGCTTCTTATCTTCTTCTTTAACTTCTTGGGTAAAGTGGGCTTCTTCTCATTTCCTCTTATTGTTGTCCTTATTGAACTTAAGACAATCCCTCTTATAATTTCCATACTCTTGACAACCAAAGCATTGGACTTTGGACATATCTCTTTTACCCTTTCTCTGTGGACCAAACTTGCAAAATTTCCCTTTTCTCTTGGCCATAGCAGCGAATGCTTGCTCTTTTGATCCCACATGATCCTTGGCTTTGAATCTAGTCTCCTCAATTTTTGCATAGAGACCAAAGTTCATTCAGTGGGGTAGCTTCCTTCTTGGAATATATACTTGATGTGAAGTTGCCCCATTCCTTAGGTAATGCATTGAGCACCACAGTTGTCATTTCTTTGTCTGAAATAAATTCTCCTAGTCCTTGTAACTGGTCTCTCATATCAGAGATATTCATGAAGTAGGGAGATATTCATTCTTCTTTGGATATCTTCATTTTATATAATTCATTACGCAACGATATCACTTCTCCATCTGTACTAACTCAGATTATACTTTGCTATGGCTTGAGTTTTTTTCCTTTGCAGGAATAATGACATTCCCTTTTGAAGTAGTCCATAACTTCAATTTCTTTTAGATGTAGATCAATCCTCTTTTTCCATGCAAGGAAATTAGTAGTCCCAACCAATTTTTTGCTTTCCTTGCAAAAAGACATTTTGATATGTTCAGAAGAGGACATAAAATACTTACTTGAGAGAGTTGTTGTGAATAGATCTTGCAACGTCCTTGAAAATTTGATGATTTGACTTCTTAGATATTGGAGTTCTTCAAGATGTTTCCTTCAAGGTACCTTATGAAATATTTGCTTGGTGATGAAAACTTCTCACTGTGTAGATCTAGATATCTTCACTGATGAACCTAGATCTTGGATGCCTTTCTTTGAATATGAAGGATCTTTGATGGAGACTCTTCTTGGATGTACCTTCTTGTAGATTCCTTTAGATGGAGGGATTTATTCTTTTAGTAAGAACTTTGTTCCCAGGATGGTAGTTCTTCTTGATGAGAGGAAATAATAGTCCTTCTTGCCTTTGATGGGCCTTGAACCCTTACTTGTAGATATGATGTTTCAATTTTTGTGTGCCCTTGCTTCTTAATCCCAATGCTTCAATATTATATGTTTTATTGAGATGCCCTTCCTTGATGTGTCACCTTAGCTCTGATACCATGTTGAAGAATCTAGGACATTTAGGTAGGATGAGATTCTTCTAACGATGATAACTATTTGTAAGGTACTTTTTATTTTTTCTTATTAGCACAATATTCTCTTATTATTATTAGAGTGTGTTCTCTTACTTCATCAAACAATTATCAAAACAAAAGAGACAAGAACACAAGATGTTGGCTCTCAGCCAGGGCAAAACCTCTCTCTCCTAGAGAGTAAAACACTTTTGTAAATTTATGTTATTGAATATTTAATTGACAAATGTCAAACACTAGACCCTTGACCAATAGATCCTCCAAGCACAAGACACAGTCTCTCCTTTGAAACTTCCTTTTTGTCCTTCCATTAATGCCTCCTTCTTCACTGCATTATGATCTCTTCCTTCGCTCTTCTTCCGACAACTGGTATCACAATAGTAGAAACCCTAGGTCTCCTCAGAGGCCTATACTACAATGGATTCCTTCCTTTCTCTTCCTCGCTTGGCAAGCTTCCTTTTGCTTGATGCTTAGGCTAGACGATGAGACTTTCCTTGAGGTATATTTATGAGTTAGAGGCTAATCCTCTTAACCCTACTAGAAATCTGATTTTTCTTGCACATGTGCCTAATTTGGGCTCAAAATTGTCCTTCTTGCTTTCTCCCTTCCTTCTCTTGATGTGGGACCTACCTCGCTTGAGATGGAGGCCTATTAAGAGACTCTTGTTAGCTCAATTGAACTTTATTATGTTGCTGCACTTATGAATCTGATGTGACAGTAGAAATACCCTTCTTCCTTCACACGTGTGACTGAATTTGGACCCAAAATAGTCCTTCAAAACTCAAATTCCTTTCTCTCCTTCTTCGCTGGCCTAGTAACACCTTATTTCTCTTCTTTGCATCTCCTTCTTGACTCTCTTTATTGTTGATTTTTGAGATCACTTGATGATCCTTTTATGAGGTCGTACTTTCCTATATATAGGATTTTGTCCCTCATATTTGGGCCGACTTGAGCTAGTGAGGTTGACTTGAATTTAAGTGCACCAAATATTCATACTTTGAGCCGACATGAAGAGGAGACTTGTCTTTGCTTTAGAGGATCATCTTTGACATATTTACATATTGTAACTTTCCCTTAAATGGGTCTTTCATAATTACATTGACTCTTTGACTTTCATATAGAACTTCAACATGTGCTAGACCTATGCAATGAGCAAGAAACTCATTTTTACAATTGACGAAAATAATAGTTCTTTTCTTTTACAAGTACAAAGATCAAAATTACATTTATGAATACCGAACCTAGTTACACTTTATTCAACACTCCCTCTTAACTAGGGAGGTATTCATAAATTACTTACAAGGTGTTTGGACATTTTCAAACTGAAGAATTCACATAAGAGATTGAATTGGCAATCCATCTGTTATAGCATCATAGGAACCAACATTGTTTCCACAACAAGGCCCCGACTGACAGTTCTATATTTCATTATATTAGAGCACAATGTTGGCGAGAGCAACGAATATAGACACCTTCATCTCTCAAGGTACATACCCACCCGGGTGTTCACTTAGTATGACCTTCTAGGACTATTCTTGTCTTGGGTTCCCAGCCCTCAAAGAATATCGGTCCTCTTGCCTACTCATGTCTTGGATTCCCTTCACATCCTCAAAGAGCATCGAATTCTAGATGATTACAAAATCCTCCATTCTTTCTTCCCAAGTGAAGACAAGAATGTTGGGTTTGTCTTTCCCTCTCAACTAGGGAACATATGCCCATTCCTGTAAAGGAATGTACCCAATTTCCCTCTGACCAGGGACTTACCCAAGCTCCCTCTTAATTAGGGACTTTTAAGAGTTCCCTTTCAACTAGGGACTCTTATTTTCATCAACAAATTATTTTTGTGGGTCCTTTGGCTACTTGATCACTTTTATTCCTTGATGTCATGAAATTCAGTCGAGCTTCTTCCTTGTAGGGCATCAACCATCAATCACTTTCCTTCTTGGTTTTTCATGTCATTCCTTTCTTCATGGAAAGTGGCCTTCTTGGTACATATATAGAACCTTATTCATATGGCTACTTCTTTCTCATCATGCTTCTTTTAGGAATTTCCATCCACCCCAAGAATGCTAGTTGTACTTGCACTTACAACTCTTGTTCCAGTAGCCCCACATGACCCCATCCAGATATTACTCAAGAAAAATCAAAATATAACATTAAGTCAAATAGTACCTTTTGAGATGGTTTTTGATCATGGCATATTTGGTTGGCTCGAACCATCAACATCCTGCATGTTTCACATTTCCAAGGCCTTTTTCAGGTGTCAAGGGTCCTTTGATATTTTTCTTTCTTTGTCGTAGTTCTTGTGCCTTATTTCATGAGATGTCTTAACAAATCTGTCGGATTTTGATTCCTAGTGTCCATGGTGTCCTTTTATCCCTAATATCTTTTCCCATATGCTTCTTTATAGGTTTCCTAGTCAATCACCTCATACTCCATATGAGGTCATTTCACATGTTGACTTTTATCAGTGTGTGAACCATGCCTTCGTGCATATTCTTAATGAAAGAGATCTACCCTATTCTTGACCATGCTTCCAAAGCAATTCCCCATGCTCATTAATGCAAATGATGACATGACTTAAATGAAAAACATAGATGCATACATACCTCATCTTAGTTCTTTCCTTGATCATCTCAGCTTCCTTTGAAAACTTCCTTGATTGAGACTACCTCAATCTCATTTTCTTTCTTACAGCTTTCTCCACCTACATTCTTTCTTGAATCCCCATAGGTGGAATTCTCATCGAGACATTTTCCTTTTCTAAAGATTCCACCGAAGGATTCTTATAGTCCTCATCCTGCAAATGCTTCTTCCTATTGTTGATAGTGGCCTTCTAAGATGATTCTTCCTAATCATGATCATTCCTTTATGCATTGATGAGGTCATTTAATGGCTACATCCTTCCTACATGAATATATTTACCTGACCTATCTCTACATAATGCTCCTGTATTCCTGAAGATGTCATTCTCATAAATCATCCATTCTATCCTACTTCTACATGTTCCTATGATGCTCAAAACTTTAAAGAAGACTTATGTGAAGAAGTTGATCTTAGTCATAGTAGAGATCCAGAGGAACTTTCTTCTTCTAATTCTTATCTTCTTTTTTCACTTCTTGGTAATGTGGGCTTCTTCTCGTTTCCTCTTATTGTTGTCCTTCTTGAACTTAGGACAATCCCTCTTATAATGTCCATACTCTTGACAGCCAAAGCATTGGACTTTTGACATATCTCTTTTACCCTTTCTCTGTGGACCAAACTTGCAAAGTTTCCCTTTTCTCTTGGCCATAATAGCAAATGCTTGCTCTTTTGATCCCACATCATCCTTGGCTTTGAGTCTAGTCTCCTCAATTTTGCATAGAGACCAAAGTTCATTCAATGGGGTAGCTTCCTTCTTGGAATATATACTTAATGTGAAGTTGCCCCATTCCTCAGGTAATGCATTGAGCACCACAGTTGTCATTTCTTTATTTGACATAAATTCTCCTAGTGCTTGTAGCTGGTCTCTCATATCAGAGATCTTCATGAATTAGGGAGATATTCCTTCTTCTTTGGATATCTTCATTTTATATAACTCATTACTCAACGATATCACTTCTCCATCTGTACTAACTGAGAATAAATCCACCATCTTATCATAAATTTATTTAGATATTTCAAGTTTGGAAACATAAGGAATGAGAGGGTCTTTGATGGATTCTATCAGAATCCTTTGAGCCATTGTTTCATCCTTATTATACTTTGTTAGGGCTTGATCTTTTTCCTTTGAAATAACAATGACATTCCCTTTTGATGTAGTCCATAACTTCAATTTCTTTTAGAAGTAGATCAGTCCTCTTTTTCCATGCAAGGAAATTAGTAGCCCCAACCAATTTGTTGCTTTCCTTGCAAAAAGACATTTTGATATGTTCAGAAGAGGACATAAAAATACTTACTTGAGAGAGTTGCTGTGAAGAGATCTTGCAACTTCCTTGAAAATTTGATGATTTGACTTCCTAGATCTTGGAGTTCTTCAAGATGTTTCCTTCAAGGTGCCTTATGAGATATTTTCTTGTTGATGAAAACTTCTCACTATGTAGATCTAGAGACCTTCAAAGATGAACCTAGATCTTGGGTGCCTTTCTTTGAATATGAAGGATCTTTGATGGAGACTCTTCTTGGATGTACCTTCTTGTAGATTAATTTAGATGGAGGGATTTATTCTTTTAGTAAGAACTTTGTTCCCAGGATGGTAGTTCTTCTTAATGAGAGGAAATAGTACTCCTTATTGCCTTTGATGGACCTTGAACCCTTGCTTGTAGATATGATGTTTCAATTTTTGTGTGTCCTTGCTTCTTAATCCCGATGCTTCAATATTATATGTTTTCTTGAGATGCCCTTCCTTGATGTGTCACCTTAGCTCTGATACCATGTTGAAGAATCTAGGTCATCTAGGTAGGATGAGATTCTTCTGACGATGTTAACTATTTGTGAGGTACTTTTACTTTTTCTTATTAGCACAATATTCTCTTATTATTATTAGAGTTTGTTCTCTTACTTCATCGAACAACTATCAAAACAAAAGAGACAAGAACACAAGATGTTGGCTCTCAGCCAGGGAAAAACCTCTCTCTCCTAGAGAGTAAAACACTTTTGCAAATTTATCTTATTGAATCTTTAATTGACAAATGCCAAACCCTACACCCTTGACCAATAGATCCTCCAAGCACAAGACATAGTCTTTCTTTTGAAGCTTCCCTTTTGTCCTTCAATCAATGCCTCCTTCTTCACCACATTATGATCTATTCCTTCACTCTTCTTCCAGCAACTGGTAGCACTACAGTAGAAACCCTAGGTCTCCTCAGAGACCTATACTACAATGGATTCCTTCCTTTCTCTTCATCGCTTGGCAGGCTTCCTTTTGCTTAATGCTTAGGCTAGAGGATGGGACTTTCCTTGAGGCATATTTTTGAGTTAGAGGCTGATCCTCTTAACCCTACTACAGATCTGATTTTTGTCACATGTGTGGCTGATTTGGGCTCAAAATTGTCCTTCTTTCTTGCTCCCTTCTTTTGCTTGATGTGGGACCTACCTCGCTTGAGATGGGGGCCTATTAGGAGCCTCTTCTTAGCTCAATCAAACTTTATTATGTTGTTGCACTTATGAATCTGATGTGACCACAAAAATATCCTTCTTCCTTCACACGTGTGATAGAATTTGGACCCAAAACAATCCTTCAAAACTTAGATTCCTTTCTCTCCTTCTTCGCTGGCCTAGTAGTACCTTCTTTATCTTCTTCACATCTCCTTCTTGACTCTCTTTCTCACTGATTTCAGAGATCACTTGATGATCCTTTTGTGAGGTCGAACTTCGCTATATATAGAGGTCTGTCCCTCTATTTGGGATGACTTGAGCTAGTGAGGTCGAATTGACTTTAAGTGCACCAAAAATTCGTTCTTTGAGCCGACATGAAGAGAAGACTTCTCTTTGCTTTGGAGGATCATCTTTGACATATTTACATAGTGTAACTTGCCCTTAAATGGTTCTTTCATAATTACATTGACTCTTTGGCTTTCCTATAGCACTTCAACATGTGCTAGACCTATGCAATGAGCAAGAAAATCATTTTTACAATTGATAAAAATAATAATTCTTTTCTTTTACAAGTACAAAGATCAAAATCACATTTAGACCGAACCTAGTTACACTTTCTTCAACACGAGGCACACAAAATTCAGCTTTACCACAATTCCATTCAGTTCAGGGTTTCTTAGGCCACGTGTTCTTTCTTAAGAGACCATCTCACTCAATTTCAAAACCATCCGGCAACCCAACTCAACCAAATATAAGAAAACCCATCACAC
The DNA here is from genome assembly GCA_031772625.1 of Pinus tabuliformis. Classification (NCBI taxonomy): domain Eukaryota; kingdom Viridiplantae; phylum Streptophyta; class Pinopsida; order Pinales; family Pinaceae; genus Pinus; species Pinus tabuliformis. The sequence continues at coordinate 1,118,058,333 of CM062819.1, forward strand.
CATGGCTATTCGGAAATGGAAAGGAAAGGCTAAAGAACATTGTCGCACTTGGAAAAACCCCTACCAATAACGACAAGAGAACCAAATACACACATGCATGTACCATGCATGCCAAATCTAGAAAGGAAATCACACATGCAAATCGATACCTACAAATTGTTATAGACATTTTTGTGCCTTACAGCATGGAGCATGAAATGTCCATAATCTAAGGGATCCAAAGTCCCTAAACATGTTGTTCCTACCCCTAGAGGAACAAGGCAAACCAACCACAGCAATTCACAGAAGTTCTCCACCTGAAACCACTCAAAAACAAGTCAATTCAGGGTCATGTCAACTGCTCCACTGAGCATCTGCGCTGAATGTCAACTGCTCCACTGTCTACCTACGTTGAATGTCAACTCCAACAAAGGCTACCTGCGCTGAGCGAGTTTGGACAAGTGGCAGGCTCATTCCTCAATGTGTCAATGCCCAGGAAGCTTCCAAAATGACACTTGCCTCAGGGAATTCGACTGGTGATGAGTAAGAGGTTCCAAATCTCCAAGTGGAAGCAAGAACCTCCAAGTGGACTCAAGAACTGAGAGAGGGAGAGGACACTAGTCAGATCTCAAGCTGACTCATCCTCTCTCCAAAATAACTATATATAGATCTCTCCTCCATGAGATCTAAAGGCTGGAATTTTGTTATTGCAAAGAATTGTTGTTGGTTTGAGACTGGAATCATTGGGTGCTTAATGCTTTGAAGGGAGCTAAAGAAGGAATTCCATTCTGCTGGGAAGGAGATGCTGGATTGGAGCCCTCTGGGTTGTATCTCTCCCTGAACCTTGTTATCAATCAATAAAGCTATCTTGGTTCTTTCCTATATGCTGGTGTATTTTGTATGATTGCATTAGTGTATTTGATTTACTTCTAATCCTGAATCATTTATGAATATGAATATTTGCCTTTGTGTTGTGTTCTTCTCTTGTCGCAAGTAGTTGTTCTCTTGTCACAGGTAGCTGTTCTCTTGTGATCTCGTGGAAATCAAGTAGTTGTTCTCTTGAGCAAACGAGGAGGCAAGTAGCTGTGAACACCCAAAGAGAAGAGGATCTAGATCGAGGGACAAACGGAAGACAACGGTAAGTCTATCGATCTCCCCTCTTTCACATTTCATAAAGGAAGAAACCATAATAGTTGTATCTGTTTGTTGCTAAGGCACTGTCACACCTTAGGTGGATAGGATCGTCCTGCATAGGCATTTTTCCCCACAACAAATTGGCGACTCCGCTGGGGAGATTGCTTTAGTCATTTTATTTGTGTTTACATCATTGTTTGCTTCATAGACTCAACAGCAACAATCGAACTGCTTCTGCAAAGTAGACTGTTGCTGCCTTGATCCTTCACTGGATTTTGTCTATGATCTGAACAATGGACTCACAAATGATTTGATGATCCTTTGTGATAGTCTTTAGTACCCTCTCAAAGCATCCCTTTGATTATACCTTGCTTGTGTTTCTGATTTGGCCTGAAACAATTGATTTTTGAGCATTTTATGACCCAGAACCCAGGGGAAACGAGAGTTTCTCCTTCAACGCAGACACTGTGAAGGCAGTTTGCATTTCAACGCAGGTCCCGTGAAGGATACCTGTGCTGAATGTCAAACCCACAGTGTTGGATTTGCACTGAACCAGTTTAGCCTTGTGCAGCTGGGGTTCTCTGCTGTCTGTTGCCCTGTTTTGATCTCTGTTTTTTGCAGCCTTTAACCAGCATAGGTACCAGTCTGATAACTCCTTTTCTTTGCTTAGATTTCGCCTCCTTTTGTACAAAAAGACTGTGAGTGTTTTTATGTGTTTTTACGTCATTTACAGTTTTCCTTTGCATGAGTGAAATAATCATCCTGTAGCCCTTGATTCAGATCTGATTGACTGTGATCTTAGGAGAGAGTTCATTGGCTGTTTACAGTTGATTATCATTTGCTTTTGCTTATTGGTTTGAGTTTGTCTCTTTTAAGTGTCGAAACAAGTATTCATTTCGAAAGTCGCAAAGTGATTGTAATCTCTTCTACCCTTGTTGTTTTCGAAAAAGTAAACTTGTTTGTATCTGTCATTTAAAAGCAAATTCAAAGTTGTACAAAAAGCTTTCTTTGTAGGCATTAATACTAAGAAAGCGGAAAACAAACACCTGCATTGTGCATTTGCATTTTGATAAGTTTGCATGATTGATTTAGGGAAGAGTGCATTAGAGTGTGCTGATTGCTCTTTGAGAAAAGATAGTGTCTTTCTTTTCCCTTAGTAGCTAGGATTTTCAAAGTTGAAAAGATAATAAAGCTTGCTTATCATCTTAGACTGCATTTAGGAATTGTACCATACATCTCGTGGTGAACCTTGAAAGGAAAACTTTAAAAAGATCAACTTAAAATAAACTGAATGAACCTAACAACGCTTTGCAACATAACGCACAACATAGAGGTCTAGGCTAGAGACGTGTTCCGGCGTCGTTAAGCCTAGTGACTGTCGATCTCGTGGAAGGTGGGTGATTCCTCCTGAGGGACGATAGTGCTAGTACGGATTGTGCTCCCACGTACCGTCGCGTATATATTGGGAGACCCCTATAGGCATATATCTTTTATCCTTAGGAAGCCGTGTCGGCCGCCCTACTGATCGCAATGCAGTGAACACAGCATTCACGAAGATCGACCGCCCGTACCTTAAAAAGTATTCTGCGGTTTTGCGAAAAGTTTGGCACACCCTCTGCCTAGATCTCCAGAGCAGTTTCTTTTGGCCTTTTTCAGACTCTATAACAGAAAAAGTCCATCTGAGCATTTGTCACTTCGGGCTCGTTAAAACATCGAAGGAGACTAGAGTCATCTTTAGCTTTTTCTCGACTCTTTAAAAGTGAAAAAGCAAGTTGTGTCTAAAGCGTCGTTAACAATTTATTTTAAACGGAACAATCACCCTTTATTCCCGCGTTGATCTTTAGGTTGAAAAGATGGAGCACACCAACCAAGGAATTCCTCTTGGTGGAAATCCTAGTCCCTTCTCCTCTTGGGGAGATGTTGGTGCGCCCCACATGGCCACATTGTCGCTTCCAGGACTGACAATTGGCCTACTAGTTTGGCTCTTTTCAACCAATGTCGTTCAGAATACCACCATTCCTGAACAGTCGAGTCAACAGTTAGATCAGACAAGAGTTGCCTCCCAGCCTTCCACTTCATCTTCCTCCCCTCCTTCCTCTTCGCTTGACGGAACTGGTAGAACAAAAAACCAGGTTCCTAAGGAGAAGAAGGAGAAGAAGAAGAAAGAAAAGAAGAAGAAGGAGCCTAAGGCGACTGGGGGCAAACAAGTGTCATCTAACAAAAATCCACACACAGCACTCGTAAGGCCTAAATCGCCATGCGTCATATGCAAGGGAGACCACTTCCATAGAGATTGTCCCTGTATCCCCCGAATACTAAGGGACTGGTCCCCCCGTTTGCACAATTCGGTAGCATCGACCTCTGATAGCCATGTCGACTGCTCACCATCAACTAGTGGGAGTGAAGCCCCAGGACAGAGCGGGAAAGCTAGATTTCCCTGCAGACTGTGTGAAGGCGATCACGCCATCCACCGTTGTCCCTTCTTAGATGAGGCAAAAAGAGTTCTGGAAGATCGCCCGATTTTACGAGCGCATCTCCCTCCTGGATATCAAAGACTCCTGCCAAGTCCCTCACTAGTTGAAAACCCGGCTGACCCGCCCAGGTGGTCAGCCGAAGCACCTGTCATTGAAGATGAACCGTTTGGATCCATGCCTGACGAAAGTCAAAAGGTTGATACGGAAGTTGACCCGGTTTTGCCTTCAGAGGCTCCATCTTCGAATGACACCATCACAGAGGAGAATAAAGACGACACTGTCCAGATTCTCTTCATCAGCACTGACTCTGATGAACAAGGGGGCAATGCCACCATTCCTTTATCGCAGGAAGGAATTTCGTCAGAGCGATATCCGGCCGTATATTCGGTCCCACCACCAAGCAACCTGGTTGTGTCCTTTGATTGGAACCAACTAGGCGGACCCCGGTTGCCAGCCAGTATACCATTCAAAATTATTTGTCAAATATACAGAATGGTAATGGCTGGCACTATCATTGATGAGGGGGCATCTGTGAGTATCCTTTCCTCTATTGCTTGGAAAGCGCTTGGTTCGCCAGTGCTTTTACCTGAAATGAGAAATCTATCAGGTTTTGATAAAGGAACCAGTCGACCTTTAGGGATCCTCCCCAATGTGCCTATAACATTGAAAGGGAAGACCGTTCAAATGAACGTGATGGTCGTTCAAGGACCCTTGGATTATAACCTACTCCTTGGACGAGACTATATATATTGCATGGGAGCTGTAGTCTCCTCACTCTTTAGAGTAATGTGTTTTCCACATGAAGGAAGAATGGTCAAGCTCGTGGACCAACTTTCATTTCCCGGATCACACATCGCAAATAGTCATGTACCATCCCTAAATGGTCTATACACGCAAAAAGTGTCTCAACCCACGGTCCGTCCTCCTGATGAGCGCGAGTAATCCGGGAGGATATGACTGGAACCTAGGGGGCATGCGTCCTGGTCTGCTTCGGCAGGAAAACTTTGGGTATAGGGTAGGTTTCCGCGGGAGAGTATGACTAGTCTGTACCCCGTCCGTCTAGGAAGAGGGTTGTTCTAGGATAAGATTCTTTTGTCAAAGTTATGTGGGTGGAATAAACTATTTTTCGCCCACCTCTGTCTATTTCGGTAGACATTGCTGAGGAAGTGTTTTTTTTAAACTACTAACAAGACAATCTTTGGGTAACCTGAAAGAGGTAAGCCTCTCTCGTTAAGACAAATGTTTTGACGGAAAAGAAGTAGAGGCAACCTTGAAATTCTGTCTTATGCCTGGGGGCATGCAAACCTTTTGGAGTGTAAGCAAGGAGCGACTATTTATTTTTTTAAATTTTTAGGACCTCTAACCCTTTAAACTCGTAGGATTAGTCGTTTCCGAACTTGCATAAAGAAAGGATCCGGGGCAAAGCTTACGTGAGATGAAGCTCCATAAAAAATAGCATCTCCAATGAGACACTCTTATCATATGACTGGTATAAACGAGCAGTTTTAGCATAAAGTTCATGCTCGTTAAAAAATAAACGCAAGATCCGAGCAGTTTTAGCACATAGTTCATGCTCGTTAAAAAATAAACATAAGTCCGAGCAGTGTTTTGGCGCATTCAAGCTCGTTAAAAAATGAACCTATCCCGGTAAATAACCATTGTGTATATGACTTGATCAACCATAAAAGCCTTGGTCGTGTTTGCACCGTCACCTCCACTTTTCATTTGGCCGATCGTTCACCTCCATATGATTGTTTACCCATTTTGAGGAACAGCTGCGAAGAGTGATTTCACCTAGCCATCCTTGTGACACTGCCGTGATTGGAAAATTCCAACCTGTACCTGGAATCAGCTGCTATCCCTGTTCATCACTCGCTCCTCAAAAGACGAGTCTTCTTTAAGCTCTTTTCAACTGACTTGTAAAATATGAAAAGATTGCCGAGTTTTGGCCTTCCAGCTCGTTAAAGCGACCGGAAGTGCTATCCCTCCTCTAGATTTTAATCTTTTTGGACCTGAGGGATTATTGCACAAAAAGATCGAGCGCTTGTTTTGTTCGGCTCGTTAAAACTATCGAAAACTCATCCCTTCTGTATTGTTTTATACTTTTTCGGACTTAAGGGATTAGATGACGAAAAAGGACTTTTGGAGTTAACTTTATGTACCTTTTCAGACTCTCTAAAAATGAAAAGGACCGAGTTATCTTTGTCGTTAGACTCGTTAAAATCACTAAATAGAGACAAACTTGTCTTTAGACGAGAACGAGTTTCACTATCGCTAGGCTCGTTAAAACATAGCGATGGGCTTGCCCGAAGGGTAGGTTATAGAACAAGCATATGTTATCCTCCTCAAGCTTGACAAAAATAAAGAGGTACTGGTCAGCAATGACTGGGGAAAAATTGGGAGAAAATCAAGAAAACTTTGATGGTAGCAGGTCGCTCTTGAACATGACACTTTTCCTCCGTACCACAATCGGGTTGGGTTGTTTCATTCACCGGTCACATCACCATGGTCTCACCACACCATCCATAATTGGGGTAATGCTACCGATCCATCGCATCAGTGTCGCCATATGTTCAAGAGAAGTCGTTCAGAAAGAGTCAACCGGGTCCCATCCACTGCCATACATTATCCTTCATCCATTCATGATCGCCACCCTGAATCATATGTCACAGATCGTTTTCATCTCCACTAAAATCATTAGCTCCGTTCCATGTCACTGATGTGGGATTCATTAAGGCCCTCCTTTGACGGATCGCTTCTTGTCGACATCAGCTCATTATCCAGGAAGTTGATCTAGGAACAACCCCTTCAGTACTTTGAAGCTTGCATGCCTCAATGGCACGTTTCTCACTTCTGGCGACAGGTATACATCAATGACCTTCGACCAGAAGATTTTGCGTGGTGTTCGACGCCAAGTCCTTTATTCACACCACGTGAATTGTACTGCAGTACCTTGAGGGTCATTATCATTATCGGTGATTCCTCTCGCGCTTGTTAACGGTTTACATCATTGACCGGTAATCAAGCGATGTCTTTCCATGTTCGACTTCAGCGCAATTCTCACATGGATCGACTTGTACTTAGAGTGAAGATCGAACGAGTTTGAAGACCCCGGATCTAGTTTCATCCATCCGGGCTGCGATATATATTCAGGAAAGATAAAGACATTTGACATGTACATCATTGCAGCAGATGATCATCCTACTCAAAGGATGATAATTTCACCAAAATTATCAGTCTACCATCAGACGATCGTCTGTTCTATGTACAAAAAATGAATTTATAAAGCTGAGCATGGGAATGCCCGCCTCAGCTAGATCATGAAAGCAGTATGAATCATAATGTATTGTATTGTATCTTATTACAGGTCTCCTCCCAGCAAATGGATGAACTTCGGACCCTCCTGGATAAAGCATTTCACCCGATAAACGGCCTCATACTTTAGGGGGCAACTGTTATAGACATTTTTGTGCCTTACAACATGGAGCATGAAATGTCCATAATCTAAGGGATCCAAAGTCCCTAAACATGTTGTTCCTACCCCTAGAGGAACAAGGCAAACCAACCACAACAATTCACAGAAGTTCTCCACCTGAAACCACTCAAAAACAAGTCAATTCAGGGTCATGTCAACTGCTCCACTGAGCATCTGCGCTGAATGTCAACTGCTCCACTGTCTACCTGTGTTGAATGTCAACTCCAACAAAGGCTACCTGCGCTGAGCGAGTTTGGACAAGTGGCAGGCTCATTCCTCAATGTGTCAATGCCCAGGAAGCTTCCAAAATGACACTTGCCTCAGGGAATTCGACTGGTGATGAGTAAGAGGTTCCAAATCTCCAAGTGGAAGCAAGAACCTCCAAGTGGACTCAAGAACTGAGAGAGGGAGAGGACACTAGTCAGATCTCAAGCTGACTCATCCTCTCTCCAAAATAACTATATATAGATCTCTCCTCCATGAGATCTAGAGGCTGGAATTTTGTTATTGCAAAGAATTGCTGTTGGTTTGAGACTGGAATCATTGGGTGCTTAATGCTTTGAAGGGAGCTAAAGAAGGAATTCCATTCTGCTGGGAAGGAGATGCTGGATTGGAGCCCTCTGGGTTGTATCTCTTCCTGAACCTTGTTATCAATCAATAAAGCTATCTTGGTTCTTTCCTATATGCTGGTGTATTTTGTATGATTGCATTAGTGTATTTGATTTACTTCTAATCCTGAATCATTTATGAATATGAATATTTGCCTTTGTGTTGTGTTCTTCTCTTGTCGCAAGTAGCTGTTCTCTTGTCACAGGTAGCTGTTCTCTCGTGATCTCGTGGAAATCAAGTAGCTGTTCTCTTGAGCAAGCGAGGAGGCAAGTAGCTGTGAACACCCAAAGAGAAGAGGATCTAGATCGAGGGACAAACGAAAGACAACGGTAAGTCTATCGATCTCCCCTCTTTCACATTTCATAAAGGAAGAAACCATAATAGCTGTATCTGTTTGTTGCTAAGGCACTGTCACACCTTAGGTGGATAGGTTCGTCCTGCATAGGCATTTTTCCCCACAACACAAATAATCTCGTTGTAGCTGTTTGATCCTACTCTTCCTTGCTTGATATTTTCTTTACTTTGCCTTCTTGGTTCTTCCTTTGCTTTCCTTGATCCAATGCTAGAGTGCTCCAAGAAAACTCGAAGTGTCCAAGAGTGAGACAGAGAGAGAATATAGAGAGAGAGCTCCAAAACAGAGTTGACAAAAGGTACCAACTGATCCTCATTTTCCTTCATTTTCCTCCTCACATGCAACCTATGACTTTTCACCTTCCTTTTCTCCTAATTTCCATTAATTTCATAAATAAAATGGAAATTAATGCCTTGTGCCTTTCCAAAACCTTTGCCATTGTCGTTGCCAATTTCCTTAGCCATAATAAACCAAATGAATGCCCACACTAGGATGTTTTGCCAAACACTTGGCTTGGAATACGTGTCCCATGACCTTGGTTAATATTTTTCCTTTATTCACTTTATTACATGGATTTTTGACTAGGACTATTATAGAATTCTATATGCACAACATGATCCTCATAGACATGAACTTTTGGGACCCCAAATCAAAATTGGGGGATGTACAACTGATGGCACTAGCCTCTTGGCTGACCCATGAAGAAACAAGGGTTGAGGAAGTAAAGAAGATTATGGCCAAGGAAGCAAGTGAGCCCCTATACATTAGGGCAGAGTTAATAAGCCCCAAGGTTGTCATTAGTAACCATAACATCATCTCTGTTGATCCCTAATTGGCCCCTTTCTACATGGAAACACAAGAACAAGCTATCCTCCATTTCGAGGATACCTTTAGGTTGTTGGGAATTGAGAGCTTGCAGGCTTTCTAAAGGAGATGGCATGCTCTGCCCCATAGTATGTAAATCAGAGAGTATCACTCCCCTGAAAGGTTGAGGAATGCCCTAGAAAGGACCCCACTCTACAAAAGAATCATTCAAAGGTTGAAAATCAATTGGATAGGGCTAAAACTCATTCCTCCCTTGTTGTTGGGCCTACAAGAGAGAAGAGATCAAGTAGAGGAACAAAGGGAGTGGGAAGACATAAAAGCAAATGCAAGGTTTTATCCACAGGAAGGCACACCATCTGAGATGCCTTAGGATGTCAGAGAGGCCATCAGGGCCATGCATGAACTACACATTAATGAGTAAGTTTCTAAGAGGATGAGCAACACTTTCAACAGGGGATGATGATGGGTCCCATCAATAGGTATTTTTTAAGGCCCATTTTACTATCCTCCAGCCTATAAAAATCTTCTTTCCTCACATTAATTTACATTTTTTTTACTATAATGTGTTTACGTAGGAAGACTAAAGGGTGCTTGTCATACTTTGTGGCCTAATGTGGTTTATGTGAAAGTAAAATAGCATTTTTAGTACATTTATGATGCAAAGGCATGTTGGAGGCGACTAGAGGAAGTGTATGAGGCTTGTCCCTTGCATTTACTCTCCTTTGACTCGAAGTGATCCCTAGAATCACTCATCTACACTCACCTATAACTCAAGGTCCATTGACAGTCGATGAAATCAAGTGCATGAGAGGATCTAAGGAACTAGATCCACTATTTTTGAGATTTTGGAGGGAAGAAATCCTCCTTTCAAGGGAGCTTCCCCTCAGTCATCTTTTGTATAAATAAACAGGCCTAAGGGATCATTAGGATTCAAACTTTTGGAGCTAGGAAGAGCTATTGAGAGCCAAGTACTTGAGACTATTATTTCCATTTTGATATGATGTATTTGAACTCCATTTTCTGTTAATGAAAGGTTCATTGTTGGTCTACATCTGAGTTAACTTTGGAGGGATGAGACCCTTGGGTTATGGCCCAACCCAAAGGATCTAGTCTCTCTTATGTATTTTATTCTATAATTGTTTGAGTAGTGGTATTTATTTCCTTATTTAGATAGAATTTAGATTGCATAAATCATGGTTGCAGGTCTGATTACCACCCCTTATGGGAAGAGTGGTTGAGGAGTCTACAACAACAAGCCAAAATTATGTGTTTGTTTTCCTTTGAAAGTTGCAAGGGTTTGGTTTATATTTCTATTGCATACTCTGTTTCTACATCCTATAAGTTAAGATCATGCATTTTCATATGGATTAGATGCATGTTGTAGGATAGAGTAACTCTTATTGAAATATAATTCAACTCATCCTTTCCATCTTGATTTGTTCTGGTGCAACTTGATCAGTAGATTTATGTTTTTCCCAAGAGTAAAAAGTGGTTCACTATTAATGTATAGGTACTGCCAATGAGTTGAAGGGATTGACAAATTCATCGTACATCCATTTTTTCATCACCATCCTCCTCCTTGACACCTCATACTGCTCAAATTCTACCACCGAGATCATCTTTTCAGGGTCATTAAGGGACACCGTGAGCATGTATTTTTGTGCAATATGGGCCTTTAAGGGGTGCTAAGATTGGAAAAAATCCTTACATATCCTTCATACACCCTCATCTACCTTCTCCCACCTTCAAAACACCATTCCTGCCCTCAGGATGCTCTCGAATCCAATCCTGTAGCAAAATAGGGCAATCTTGTAGCATCCTGCAACACTATTTAAACCTGGCCAAATTTGCTTTAAGATCTTGTTTTTTGCGTTTTGTGATTGAATAATGACCTCCAGGCTTTGAATCCATGATTGGAGAAGACCAAAGACCACTCTAGACCCATCCTTCCTTCACTGCAAGTACAAAACAACAATTAGAATTAGGAGGCAGATTTTTACATTTGAATCACAATGAGTATTCTCTTATGCAATATGTAAGGACTCTGTTACTAAAGCTAAATTACCTTGAACTTAGTGATAATAAGGGAAACTCTTCAATGCAAGTATATTAGACCTGGATTTTGAAGTTATGTTTTTAGATTCTCTAGTGATGCATTTTAGATTAAACTTTCTTTTTCAAAGCAATTTGCGAGTAGAGTAATGATTTACATTCTGCAAGTAGAATATTGATTTAATTTTTGCAAGTAGAATAACATGGTTCATTTCTGCAATTAGTATAGTCTTTTCCTTCCTGCAATTGTAGTTAGCCTTTACATTTGATGAATGACACTTTCATTTTTTCAATTAGGATAATGTTTACCTTCCTGCAATTAGAGTAGACTCTTGTCTTTTCATGCAAGTTCTCTTTGTAAGCTAGTTGAAGGAGTGGTCTTTACATACCTTGATCTGATTCAATGACCAACAATAACATGAGTATATCTTGACCTATTGTGCACATAACATTGTCACCTCTAAGTTTGTATAAACCCTGGGTTGAAAATTAAAGTTGGTAACCTTAAGAGTCTCAACATTCTTGCTGAGATACTGGGGCTCATCAACATCCTTGAAGGAGAAATATCCATTGGGGTTTCTAGAACGAGCAAATTCCTTGTAAGAACCTAAGACATCTGGTTTCCTGGTACTGCTCCGCCACTCAGCCTCGCAATCATGACAATGGTGGAGTTTCTTGAGATATGATATCCATGCAACAAAAAAATCCATTAATTTCTTCCCTTTGTGTAATAGGCTTTGCAAAATTACATAGATTCTAGTCATCTGCTCTATCTTTTGTTTTAAATCTACCACAAGGTCAGACCTAAACACCCATAAAAGGACTAAGTTCTCGCTTAGGGTCCTGATGAAAAGCAGAAAAACCTCCTCCAGATCGTAATCCAACAAGGCAACCTTAAGTGAAGTGATCTGCCCCGTTGTGAGATGAGAAACCAACTTGGCTCTATCCACATACAAGTCCAGATCTTCAATTAGTCCATATCGATTGGGACAAAGGGTTTTCAAACTTGGATCTTCAACGTTATGAGAAAAACCCATGCATCTTAAGGTATTAATGAAAATTTGCATACCCTCCTCCAGATCTAGGTTTTCACACAATAATCCTTCGATCTAAGAAGGATGGTGCCGAAAGAACCACCGACAGATATAGAAAGCCCGAGAAACAAAATATGCATTCCAAAGAAGCTTCTAAGAAGAGGCAAAAACCTCGAAATTCAAGTCACTCCCACTCAAGGGAATGGAAAAAACAAAGATATCAAAGAAGAACGCCTCTGAAATGGTCTCAAACGACCCCCTCAAATACAATCGAGCACCTGTCTCGACCTCATCACAAACTAAGAAAGGATGGTGGAAACACACAATTGTAGAACTGCTCAATCGAGGGTACATAAAAAGTTGAACTCTAGGAAAAATAGAGGGGAGAGGAAGGAAGCTCCTGCCCCCTACATCACTCTTTGAGATCTAAGACACGTAAAGTGAGCTTCTGCATAGATGACGATCACTAGAAACCCTATAATCATTCACCAGCGGTGCCATTCTCCGCCACCTAATTTTGAGCTTCATCTCGCAATACCATTACCTTTATACCTATTGCTAATTCAAGACATGTTAATACTGATCGAAAGCATACTATGCACCTAATATGCAAAATATAGATAAAATAAAATATCATTGATATTACTCATTTTTTTGATACAATTTATAAAAAACATGGCCGGGTAAAGCCATATTCCTGCTTCAGGAAATAATGATTGGTAGATGTACACTTAATTTGATTGATTGATGGATTGATGGATGGATTAATTTGATTTGATTGATGGATTGTGGTCTCAGGATTGGAAAAATGCATTCAATCTTTGATTTAAAAGGAAATTTGGTCCAAAGGTTAGATCACCTGGAAAAATCACCTAGAAAAATGCATTCAATCTTTGATCTAAAAGGAAATTTGGTTCAAGGTAGGATCACCTTTTAGCATAACTTAATAAGGCACACATAATATTAAACACATAATATTAAACAATTCCTAGATGATTTAACATGGGCTCTACACGGATAAGGGGGCAATTGTACTTAGCCTATCTAAAGTGTAAGTTGTTTGGCTCATGTTGAACCATAAAGTTTTAACACGGGAAGCTCCCCCAAAAATAAAATAAAGCATGTCCATGTATTTGTTTACGTTGTAGATGTAGTGAGGAAAACAATTCACATTTATTCTTAGAAAGTAATTTTTTTAAAAGCGTTTGGGTTGAGGTTAGGGAGCTTTTGGGTATTCAAAATGTTTAGAACATAAATTCATAAATACATGTTATAATGTTTGTTTTACTCAACAAAATCCAAGGCATTGTAGGGCATTCATATTTAGGTTCTATAGGGAATATCTAAGCATTGTAGGGCATTCATATTTTGGTTCTATAGGGCATATGGATAGATAGAAACTTTATCATTTATTTGAAGAGAATATGATGCATAATTTTCAGGTAGTTTCCTTGGTTAATGAATAATTTGCCTATTCCAAAGATTAAATTACGTAGGATCCTATTGAAGATATATGTGGACAAATCTTTAACTTCAAGATATTTTGTTAAGCCATATTTATTGGTAAGATCGACTTCATTCTATGTCTTTTAGAGGCACAAAGATTTCAAGTGAAAAGTAATATAGGAAGATGAACAAATAACCAAGGGGAGTTTAAGCTTTTGCTATTTACTAAAATTTGCTTTAGACAAAATGATTAATAAGTTTTAAGCTTTAGGTCATGAGTGATTAATCTATCGTCTTAGATGTTCTCTAGCTTAGTATGATAGAGATGTTGTAATGTTTAACAATTTGACTTAGTCAAAATAAAATAAAATAAAAATTTAAATTCGAAAATAAAATTAAATATAAAATATAAAATTCTCCAGGTAATTTTTCCCATGGTATTTTTTCTTTAATGTGGCATGATATAATGTCGATGTGATATTTGTTGTCTGTTCACCATCTATACCAACTTAGATCCATCTTGACTTCGGATCTACCAAGAGTCGAGAGGGATCAAATCTCTTTTCACTCTAAAAGATGTTTACACTTCAAGAGATTAGGCTTGTTGCATCTAGAGGTGCTCTCCAACATAGTATGGTAGAGATGTTGTAATGTTTAAAATTTTGACTTAATCAAAATAAAGTAAAATAATAT
>CM062819.1:1118072505-1118170005 GCA_031772625.1 Pinus tabuliformis
AAGTTCTAATTGAAGAGAGAAACACAAGGTTGCAAGGAGAGAGTTCAAATCCTCCAAAATGTAATGGAGGAAATGGTGACAAACCACCACCTCTACCCCCAAATTTTCATTCACCTCCATTTTCACCCCATGGCTGCACAAAAACACTGTTTTTTCCTTCTTTTTGTTGTTTTTTATAGTCCTTGTCTCTCATCGACATCCATTACCCATCACACTATCCATTGTATCCCCTTGATGCACATTGTTCCACTCCCCGTTGACCCACGCAACCAACCATCGAGCCACGTAGCCAAGCGTCTCGATCCCCGCTAGTTCCTCTCCCCGTCAAACTTCCATACAACACGCTACCAATTTATGTCCCTGCAACTTGGTCCACGTCCGATAGTAAAAAAATCACATCACTCCACCATGACGGCTTGATTCTCTATACGAATTGTAACATATATAAACCAATAATATATACAAGAATGAGAAAGAACAAGCAAGAATGAGCACAACATGGAATGAGTCAAGGATGATGGAAAAAGTAGGAATGGTGTGGACGATGGATGTGATAGGGACAAGATGCGGTTAGTGGATGTTGCAACACACAACAAACTAAATCGTGCTGTCAGCGGGTAACCATGCGAACATGGGTCGGTGTGGCAGAGGAGTGATAAGACATGTGGCTAGGAGAGGTGAGGGTAGAGGATGAAAATTTGTGCACATTGGACGTGATAAAGATGAAAGGCCTATGGAGAATCAAAGCCCAATGTTTTGGGAGACAAAACAAAAGGGGATGTATTGGGTGCAACAGAAACTCCTCCAAATTGAAGAGATTTCTTACTGATAAGGCTCTTTATACTAGATTTTAGTATGATTTAACAACTAGTGTTTCAAAATCAGAGGACACATCAGAATCTGTTTTCAAACCAACAGAATGATTTGTAACCCTTGGTGTTACAAGGGAGAAATAACCCTTTGGAATAGGCGAGTTTGGATTCTTGGACATTGATGCTATTTTGCAAGGTGTGTCTACATAAATATTACCATCAATGACAAGGTCTGGTTTAGGCGCCTTGGAAGGGGTTTGTTGAAAATGTCGCGTTTTGGCAGAGTGAAAAGACTCTGAGATGGGTAATTCTAAATGGTTGTTATTGGAAGTAGACGATTTGCCTTTTATTTCATTATATTCCTTAATGTCTTGAGTAGTTGCAGTGGGACAGGACTTGACAGAAAAATGGCTCTTAAACCCTAGAGAGAGATGAGAATGGAGAGATTGGTTGAGGCAAACCAGCTTCTTGCAAGGTAACGATAAAATCACTTGATCCTTCATAAAGTACCTTTTCTTTCGGTGGGCAAGCAATGAAGATAAACTGGCCACATCATCACTTGCGTCATCTTGAGGCTTTTGAAAATTTTCAAGCTCGTCAAATGTTGGCTAGATGTTCTGGAAACTAATAGATTTCATGGACACAATGTTACTAACATATCCATATTTAAACATCATACCCTCAATTGTCTTAAACACCTCTCTTGTGTTTGGATCATGTTTATGTTCAACTAGCATACACATTTCCTTGACTTCACACATGTTAATGAAGCGATACGGAGGAACAAAAGCCTTCTTTTTCCCAATATCATTTCCTTCCAATTTGTTGGCCATTTCTTGAAAATATTTCCTAGGAACCAACTTTTTGGTTACTCTTTATCTTACATTATCAACATCCATTACCTTTGCCAGGTCACCTTTGTATGTTCCAATTTTCACACGCCCCCATGTATCCTTGGAAATTTCAACCTATTTTCTTCCTACTAAAAGCAAATCAATCATCTCCTTGATAGGAACAAGCGATATATTCATAAAATATATATTTCGAAGACCTTTGCATGCCTCCTTAACATGGGCCTCTTTGTCTGCTTCAATATAAAGATAGCCTTTCAGATGATCAAGAGCAACAATTGACCTTATCTGCAAATCTGTCCCCTGGGACTGCATGTCGATGTACTTTTACATAAGACAAACAACCGCCTCATGTTCATGTCCTATCACACATTTAACCATCCACAAATTCGAGTCCTTCATAGATGGCAAGAAATCCTGTTGTTCAACATCAATAGTTTCTTCATCATATTCAACATGGTCTGAGTGTGCTGCCTATCTTTTTTGTATCAATCTTTCTAGATCTTCAATGTCTAGTTCTTGCTCCAAATCAACTACATTGGATATTTTTTTAACTAAATCATAATCCACAGTTCCTTAGTTTTCAATTTTATCATTTTCTTCAGATATAATAACAACAACCTCATCATCATTATGGTTTTCTCTATGTTCCTTATCATGACAATAGTTGTTGAGATCATCTTCATCTTCATGTGGATCTTCTTGATTATGATCAATTTTATCTTCACAATTATTAAATGTAATATGTTGTGCATTATTCTCATCATTTCGATCATGGTTTTCTTCCTCCTCTTTCCCATAATCCACTTTTTCTTTATCAAATATGTCATGTTTATAATTATTTTCAAAATATCTTCTTATTTTTCTTCTTCCACATTTTCCTCTTCATCATCATCAATGTCTTCTTCAACATCTTCCTCTTTGTTATGATATTGTTCATATTCTTGTTTCTCAAGATAGTCCTCATCCACATCATCTTACTATGGATCATCATCTTGATATACATAATCCTCATCCACATCATCTTCATTTGTATCATCATCTTGATCTATATAATCCTCATCCACATCAAGATCAACTTAATTTGGATCATCAGCTTGATTGATATCATTTTCATATTCATCATTATCTATTATATATTCATTTTAATTATCATCATTCCAATCAAAATCTTCTTCTCCTTCTTAACCTTGTTTCATTTCTTCACCATCGTTACCATATTCCTTATTATGGATTTCTACATATCCTTCCTTTAGACATGTTGTAATTTCTGCACATGATTTTTTTAATTGTTGAAACGTTTCTTGAATTTCACTTAACTACTCAATGAATTTAGGGAAAAAACATAACGACATTTTGTACGACGAATAACGTTCAAAACCTCACATGGCTCTAATAGCACTAAAGCAACAAAACTTATAGCTTGTTGTCTTTAAATGTAAAATACACAAATGTATTTGTAAACAATATTTTATTAATAATATGAAATGTGCAAGGATGATGAATGTTACAATGAAGCCCTGCTTATATACCTAGGTAGGTGTCCTTTCATGATGGGCGTGTCTTTTATACATGCCTTTTCACTTAACTAATTACTATTTAAGATAATCATTATTTGATTATCTATATTTATTTATTATTCATTTTATTTTATATAATTTATATTCGTAACACCCTTCACATATTGCTCCAAGAAATCCAAAAGGACATGTTAAAACACCTTTGTCAAAGCTTGACATCAAATTTGAATTGATTTTTTACAATGGGAAAGTAAACGCTGAGAAATTGGATAATTGAGTTCGCGATCTTGAAGGCTATTACAGGATTCAACAAATTGATGGTGATTTCACTAAGATTCAGCTTGCTTATGTTCATTTGGAAAGTGCAACTCTCATATGGTGGGAGACCAAAACCCAAGAGGATTTAAAGAAAAGAGGTAAGATAATTTCTTCTTGGAATGATTTCATAGTTGCATTAAGAAGACAATTTTATCCATTAGCTTATATGTAGAAAGAAATAATGGGCTGGAAAAATTTTAGACAAGAAAAATGTATGAGTGTTCAAATTTATACCCAAGATTTTAGATGAAGAGCTCACATTTTGGGTGTAGATTTATCCTCTCAATACACTCTCCTTAAATACATAGGTAGTTTACATATTTACTTGAAGCATACAATTCTTATGTTTAACCCTACAAATATAGATGAAGTTTGTGCACATGCAACCCTTTTAGAAGCAAGAGGGAAAAATATTCCTCAAGAGACTAGCAAGAAGCCATTCAAGAGCGGAGACAAAGGAAAGGGGAACTTCAAAGGCAAGGTTAAAAAGAATGCTTCAATCAAGAAAGATGGAGAAAAACTCACATGTAAACACTATTCAAAAGAAGGCCATGATGAATACCATTGTTGGAAACTTCATCCTGAGTTGAGACCAAAAAAGTTTAACAACAAGGGGAAACAAAAGATTGCTGCAACAACTCAACATGATTTAGGATCTGATTCTGGAGATGAAACCAAAATCGCAACCATGGGATTGAAAGGTAAGGATTCTATTGCAAGTACTAGTTCTTCTAGAAAGCCCATTGAAACTCAAAATGAAAAACAAAGAATTGAGCTTTTCCATATTAGGACCATAACAAAACATAACAAAGTAGAGAATCTATTTGATAGTGGATCCCAAACTAACCTTATTTTAGAGGCCATTTTCAAGAAACTAAATTTGGAAACCATTCCTCATCCTAAACCTTATCCTTAGGGTTGGGTGTGTAATAATGCACAATTGCAAGTGACAAGAAAATGCATACTTAAATTTGCCATCACTACAAATTTTATTGATGAGGTAGAACTTGATGTAGTACCACTTGACATATGCGGGATTGTTTTGGGAAGCCCATACTTATATGATAGGAAAGTGATATTTCATAACCATGAGAACAAGTATCATTTGTTTAAGGATGGGATTGAATATATTGTTAAAGCACATCATAAGAAATTGAATTTGTCTCTTGTGAATGTTGGAAAAATGAAGAGGCTTGTTAATGCTAGCACGAATTTCGTATTGTTGATGATCAAACCCAAAGATGATATTGAACATGAAGCCTTCCAAGGATGTGATGCAAAAATTAAATAGGGTTGGGTGTGTAATAATGCACAATTGCAAGTGACAAGAAAATGCATACTTAAATTCGCCATCACTACAAATTTTATTGATGAGGTAGAACTTGATGTAGTACCACTTGACATATGCGGGATTGTTTTGGGAAGCCCATACTTATATGATAGGAAAGTGATATTTCATAATCATGAGAACAAGCATCATTTGTTTAAGGATGGGATTGAATATATTGTTAAAGCACATCGCAAGAAATTGAATTTGTCTCTTGTGAATGTTGGAAAAATGAAGAGGCTTGTTAATGCTAGTATGAATTTCATATTGTTGATGATCAAACCCAAAGATGATATTGAACATGAAGCCTTCCAAGGATGTGATGCAAAAATTAAATCTGATTTGGTTGAGGTTGTTAACACATATGATAAGATGTTTCAGGAACCTGAAGGATTGCCTCCTAAAAGAGGAATCCAACATGAGACCCAATTGCAATAGGATGCTCCTGTTCCAAACATTGGCATGTACAGGATGTCAGTTATGGAGAATGTAGAAATAAAGAAACAAATCCAAGAGTTTCTTGATAAATGGGTCATCAGACCAAGCACATCTCCTTATGGGTCTCCTATTGTTTTGGTACCAAAGAAGGATGGTACATGGCGCATGTGTGTGGACTTTAGAGCCTTGAACAAAATCATGGTAAAGAACCGCTATCCTCTTCCTCGAATTGATGATTTTCTTGATCAATTGAAAGATGTTTATTTCACTAAGTTGGACTTGAGAAGTGGTTATCACCAGATTAGGATTATTGAAGGTGATATTTGGAAGACAAATTTCAAAACGAAGCAAGGTTTGTTTGAATGGTTGGTTATTCCATTTGGGATTTGTAATGCCCGTGCAACATTCATGAGAGTTATGAATGATGTTTTAAGACCATTTCTTGATGATTTTGTGATAGTCTACTTAGATGATATACTGATTTTCAGCAAGACTAGTGAAGAGCATGTCAAGCATGTTAGGCAAGTTCTATATTTCTGAAAGAAAGAAAATTTGTTTTTGAAGATGTATAAATGTAAATTTGAGAAAACCTCTTTAATATATTTGGGACATATTGTTGAAGGGTGTGAATTGAAGATTGATCCCTCAAAGGTCAAATTCATTTTGAATTGGCCTAAACCCAATAATGTAACAGAGGTTAGAAGCTCTTTTGGACCAACCCAATATTGGAGAAAGTTCATTTCCAACTTCTCATCAATTGCAGCCCCATTGCATGCTTTGACAAGTGTGAAACATGTTTTTCAGTGGGGAGGCAAGCAACAAAAATCCTTCAATGCATTGAAAGAGAGAATCAATACAACACCAGTTCTTGCACTTCGAGATCTTAAGCAGCCAATTGAGATACAAACAGATGCAAGTGACTATGCCATGGGAGTGATTTTGATGGAATATGGAAAGCCTATCTATTATCATTTTGAAACCTTTACCAGTGTAGTGATTAAGTATCCAACATATGGCAAAGATTTGTATGCTTTTGTGCAAAGTGTGAAAAAATGGAAACATTATCTGATGGGTAACGAAACTATCATTCACACTGACCATTAACCTTTGCAATACATGCAATCACAAACCAATATACAACAAGTGAGACATTTCAGATGGATGGGTTTCTCAAAACAATTTGACTTGGTAATAAGGTATAAGAAAGTTATCTATAACAAAGTTGTTGATATGTTATCTAGACCAATTTTTATTGCATCCATTATTCTTAAGCATAATTCTATCATGCATGAGAGCTATGTTTAACAATATACTTGAGATGAATATTTTAAGGATATATATGCAACTTTGTGTCAAGGAAACCAAGTAGAGGAATTAGATTATCATGTTCATGATAAATTGTTGTATCATCTTGGAAAGCTATGTATTGCATAGGGTGAAAGAGTCAACATCATAAGGGAAGCACATACTTCTCTTATTGCTAGCCACTTTGGTGTAGGCAAGACAATGTCACAATTACAGAGGTATAGTTATTGGCATCATATGAATGAAAGTGTGTAACGACATGTAAGAGGATCTTATTTGTGTGCTACTAGTAAGCCTGACAAGAAAGTTGGGATTGTATACCCCACTTCCGGTTCCTTCCCATCCTTGGGAAAGTGTTTCTATGGATTTTGTGGGAGGGATACCTATGTATAGGAAAGGTCATGATTATCTTTATGTTGTTGTAGATCATTTCAGAAAAATTTGTATTTTGATGCCTTGTAAGAAGCAAGTTACAGTTTGATAGACTATAGAAATGTTCTTTCAAAATGCATGGGTGCATTTTGGGTTGCCCACATCTGTCATTTCTAATTTAGATTCTTGATTTGTCGGGAAATTTTGGTCAAGTTTATGGGGACTCATGGACACCAAGTTGAAGAAGAGTGCGACATTTCATCCACAA
Source organism: Pinus tabuliformis (assembly GCA_031772625.1). NCBI lineage: Eukaryota > Viridiplantae > Streptophyta > Pinopsida > Pinales > Pinaceae > Pinus > Pinus tabuliformis. Next base: position 1,118,079,717 of record CM062819.1, read on the forward strand.
ACTAATGGTCAGAGAGAAGTGATGAACATAACAATATTGCATCTCCTTCGTGTTTATTGCAACAAATATCCTAAGCTTTGGGATGAACACTTACACTACATCCAACATGCTTACAACTGGGCCAAGCATTCATCGACTCAAACATCTCCATTTGAGGCATGCTTGGGATACTTACCAAAATCTCCTTTAGATTTCATATTTGGGAAAGATGTTACTATTGATGGACATAGTGACATAAGGCCAATAGATTTATTGAACAAGTTCAATTGGTGCATCAAATGGTTCAAGAATAGTTGGAAAAGAGTCAAGCCAAGTAAAAGACAGGACATGATAAGAGTCATGTTGACCACAATTTTCAGGTTGGAGATGAAGTTTGGATTTACATTAGCAAGGAGAGGCTTCAAGGAGAAGGAAAAAAACTAAAACCAATCAGATATGGACCTTTTAAGATTTTAGAAAATATTGGTAATAATGAATTCGAGTTAAATTTTCCTCAATATATGAAAGTCTATGCAATTGTTAATTTTGAGAACTTGAGATTATATGAGCCTCCTTTAATTAAAGATCAAGGAGAGAATGTTAAGAATCCTTCAATAGAATATTTCTCTCCTGTATATCCTGAAGAATTGCAACAAGATACTATCCTTGATAGAAAAACAAGAACTTCAAGAATAGGGAATGTGGAGTACCTTTGTGTGGGGATTAAAGGAAAAAATCCAAGCAAGGCCAAATGGATTGATACTGGAAGGGTGAGGGAGCTATATCCTCACCTATCTATTGACTGAAAATAACCTTTTGCTGGTCCAAAAACTTCAAGGGGGGAGGATTCATCCAGTTCAGTAAAGTGCTCAAAATGAAAGTGTTCAAAAGTGCTCAAAACTGGTGCTAAAACGTAGAGCTCGTCGTCCTGAATCCAACACAACTAAAATCGTTCAAAAGCGACATCGTATGCTCAAGAAATTGCGTTCTAATAATTTTCCTAAACATGTCAAAATTTTGCAGGTTGCTGACTGGGCAATCCATACATTTGAGTCAATAGGCTGAGTAGGTGTACCATCAGGCCAATCAGGTGATGAAAATTGTCCTCTTGTGGTTCGCACATATGGGAAGATTTGATTGGTTATGGGGTTTTGAAGTGGACCAATGGGAGCGTGCCACGTGACCCAATCATGGACTGCCACGCGGTATCTCCAAGGTGCAGTAAAGTTTTGTTTGGTCGGCTAGAGGCCCGAGTGGGATCAAACCCCTGACCTGAAGCATACAAGTTCTGCACTCTACCAACTCTCCTACAAGTGGTTCTTAACAGGTATGGGGCAAAAGTCCTATGTAAGGTTTATTCAAAATTGTGTTGGGGTGAAGGGGTCGGGACTAAGCACTGGACCCTGGTTATTGGCACCCACGTGACCTCAGCATATGCAAGACAGAGGGGATTGGGCCTAGCCCTAGCCCATGGCCACATGAATCGCACAGGACTGAGCACAGAGGACTTCCAGAGCTGGTGAGGAGGGCGTGAAAGTTAAGGGACTGAACACAGGTTTTGTGGACATCGTGGAACCGTCGGTGGGTAGCTAGGTGCTAGCTCGGTGGGGGCGGGAAGTTAGCCCATCCCCCTACATTATGGGCCTTTATGTGACCATGCCTAGCAACGGAAGGTTTAGAGTGGCAGTGGTGCGATTAGCTCGACCCCTTGGCCACATACGTTATATGACCAGGAGCGGAGGTAGAATTTTGGGGCTAAGGCGTTATTGGGAAAAATAACCATTCGACAAAACACATCATTTGTGGCATGAATCCCACTGACGCTATGCGAAATTTTTGCTTGACGGTCTCAAGAATGGTGGAAAATGTAGGATGGTTAGCCATAATTGCCAGATTGTAGATCAGTGAGCAACAAAACTTCTCTGAGCCATAACTTTGTCAAATTTTTGCCAATTTGAGCCAAACAAGAGCCTAAATTGGGTTTTTTGGGTCTTCTGAAGCCATTGGAGACATTATTTCTACATTTTGAACATTTTAACTCCATGAAATCACATATTTGACCACTTAATGAAAGAGGCCCAACAATGGAAGATGGACCAAGAGATGTAGCACAAGAGGGGTGAACTCCTTTATCATTTTGTTGTCTTGTGTTGCTATGTATGGTATATTTGTTTATATTTTTATGTTGCAATCTGAGTTTAAAAACCATTAATTTATGTACTTTTGCAGATTGATCCATTGCCTAAAAGACATAAAAATTTACTAGCAATTTTTCCATAAACCTTCAAGTTTATAATACATATCAATCCCCTTCTTCAATGCCATGAGATACATTGAGGTGGTGGACCTTCCCCCTCCCATTGATGACTCATTTTCCTACACCTCATCGAAGTTAGTATGAGGGAGATGTTATTTAAGCATATAACATTACATTAAAAAATAATAAAAAATGAAACAAAATACAAGTCAATTCAATTATATTGTGAACCATCACAAATAAGTCAACTCCATTACATTGTACACACATATGTAAAGGAATCTCCTAATCCAAATAATGAAGATAAATTGAGTAGTGTTTCTTATAAAATTGTAAAATTTAGGGAATAGTGTGATCATAACAACAAAGGGGAATATAGTGAATAGAACAATAGAGTTGTGAACATAGTTTTTAGGTAAGCTTTTCTCAAAACTTTAGCTATGTATTAAAAACACTACTTAATACACTCACATGCATTCGAAATTTAGGTTTCATTATATAGTACCTACAAATAAATCCTTTGGGTTTGTAGTGGCCTCTGCGGTGATAAACGAGTGGTAGTCTTAAAACCTTTGAGTATGTTCCATGGGAGGATTATAGTTGAAGAAGAGAGATTTGGAATGGTGGACTATGAATATCTCCATGATGGTGTTTTTTTGCAATTCATTCCCTTTATACATGATATCTTCTTCGACTTCATCATAAGATCTTTGTCTGTCACTACTACAAGTTCGATATAGCAAAGCCATGATGAGATCATAAAAAAACACCATTCGTTAAACTTGTATGATACTTTTTCTCCATCTTCCTCTACGAATTCCAGTCACACACTTGAAATGCAATGAGAATTGAGTTTGAAATGGGACATTGATCACTTCAGCTAGCATTAAATATCTATAACATAACCTATTTTCCAATTTAAATGATTTCATTTATGAACTTGTCATTTGATTAGGTGGAACAATTGAAGTAATTCATAAATTGTTTTCCTTCGATTTTAGATAGGAGTTGTCTTTAGTGAGACTTTTTGGACTTTTCGGTGCCAGAATCCGACAGATATTTTGAGGTGAAACCTTGATCTGTGTAATTTAAACTAGTTTTTTCATTGTATATATGGATTTAGCACCTTGAAAAACCCATAGGGAACTTAGATTGTGCAGGGGTTACCCATAAAGATTGTGATTTCAATAAATCCCTGTCGAATTTTAGAGAAATCAGATCAGAAAAGATTCCAAAAAGTCTCACTAAAGACAGCTTGTTTTAGATATGTTTAGATGATATCCCTACAAAATATTAGTTGTACAAACATCAATGTGAGGGCATGAAGATGGATTTATATATGTAGAAATTTTGAATAATATGACACTTATTCACAGAGATTATCCCGATTATACACTATTGCGGAATGCATGCATAATACATAACCTCCTCTACGTTGATCATCAATTTTGCGGAATTAAAAACAATGAAACATCAATCGCATGTGCACATTAACACAGTATGTAACCCGGGGAAAGAATACAGCTGAAAACCCACACTATTTGTATATTATAATGATTGAGAACATGTAACAATACATAGTACAATACTCCTCACAAGTACTCAGTACTATCTCCACCTGTTACACACAAACTAGCTCAGATCTGAATCAATCATAGGTTCAAATCTCCTCTGCTGCTTGCCTACCTCCACTGCGCAATCCTGCATGAGAATAGATGAGAATGGCTGATCCAAACTCATATTTCCCTTGGATGAACCACGCAATCCTCATTGGCAATACTCAATCCATTGATTGTACAAATCTCATGCACAACTATAGTCACAGCTGACAGCGGTCTTGCCCTTTCACTCACCTCTAACACTTGTCTCCACTGAACTGTTCATGCACTGAGTTAACTGATGTATTCTTTAGTTGATTTATGAGTTAATAATTAGTGAATTAATTAATAATTAATTCACATCACTCATCGCTAGTGTATTCTGCAGTTAGACTAAATACAACTAGTTCAACTAGGTCAAACTGAACACAACTCCCTTAACTCCTCAATCAACTCCACCAAACTCAACCACTTGAGTTCTAACTGAAGTCCATCATGCAATAGCTCAACTAACCCATAAGAAAAGCGTATTTCCTTCTGACAGTTGCATGTGCCACATCCATAGCTTGAACTGAAGTGCTCCAAGAGGATAAGATAATGTTTATAGTCCAAATATTATTAAGAGCTAATAATATTCGACTGTTCTATTTTTAGCTTGGCAGTCTAAAAATAGACTCCGCCCATATGTCTAAAAATAGAAGTCCATCTATTTTTACCAACATGACCAATCATCCACAAATAGCATCCTGCAACTCATAGACCATGATCCATATGTCTAAAAATAGACATAGTCTAAAAATAGACTTTGCACCAAAAATAGCCTGCGGCCCACTTAGTGACGGCGACTCCTTTCCACTAAGCTCCATCATCTTGTTGCATTTTCAACACTCCCTCTCAACAAGATATGGATTATCTGCAACCCTTATCTTGCAACTCTGGAATGTTCTTCATGCAACACATTTGCCTGGTCCACTTGCACCAACAACACTTGGAACAAAAACACTTCCAACTAACCACTCTGTTGGGCTACGAACATATTCTGATGCTGAAGCTCTACCTACTGCTGACAAGTTCTCCCTATTTGACATCTGTGCTACTGCAACATCTCCATGCATCTCGCAACATTGCACACTTCTCTGTGCCACCTAGCACTGTGCAAAACACTTGTGCCTCTCACATTGCTGCAGCCTACTGGCTATGCGCTATCCTGGGATTCCCTACACTGTCACTCTCTCTACCGCTCCATCTGCATCTGTCTCTACCCAATCAGTCAATTCCTACTACTCCACATTGGGGCTCTCATAGCAAGGTCTCATCCAAGAGGTTGGGTACCTCAACGATCCTTCCCCTCCTCCTTGGGACGATCACTCTATATCGCCCCACCTCCTACCTGGAGGTATGGCTGCATGTGATCCCTCAGCCCACCTGGCTCGAAGTTTCCCCCTACTAGAGGTCTCTGCATGAGTAGGTGTCTCTACTCGATCTCCTCTCAACTTCCCTTGTTGTGGCTGCTCCACAACCTCCTGAAGCTGCTGCACCAATCGTGGCTCCTCCACAATCGTCTGAGACTTCTTCTGGCTCTACATGTTGAGAGGTAATATACGCTCCCTCTCAACCACCAAGTCTCCATCAGTTGCCTCGCTGCTCAAGGCTTTGCATGCATCTTGAACCTCAAGAGCATATAGGTTCTTGACCCATGAACCAATCTGCTTCACCTGTCTAGTGATGATGTGTCTAAGGAAAACCTTTCCCTTACTAAAGACTACATCATAGCCTCTGTCTTCCAGCATCACGATCGACACCAAGTTTCTCTCCAGTCCTGGTACATACTTGACATCGGTCAAGGTAAGGCGAGCTCCATGCTCCCTCTGAAAAATAACCGTGCCTACACCTGAGACACTATACTTCTCATCATTACCCATCGCTATGAGTATCTGGAGATATTTGTCCTCCAAAGTACTGAACAAACTCCTGTCATCGGTCATGTGGAAAGAAGCTCCACTGTCAAGAAACCAACCACTTCCCACCATGGATGAAACCATGCATGCAAAGAGTGTGAAATCCAACTCAAACTGTGAAGCAAGTTCCTCACCTTCAGATCCTTCCCCAGATCCCTTCTTGGATTTCCTCCATGGACAATTTGTGGCATAATGGCCCACCTCATGACAATGAAAGCATCGCACTTTCGATTTGTCAACCTTCTTCCCATCATTGGAAGAACTAGATTCGGAAAGAGAACCCTTCTCCTTCCCCTTATTTGCTTTGGCAGCCAAAGCACAATCTTCTTCATCAGATGCCTTTAATGAAGATCCGTCCCTGGTATTCCGCCTGATCTCCTCTTGCACAAGATCCGACCAAAGTCTCTCCCATCCTGGCAATTTCTCCCGACCATTGACAGAGCCCTGATAGGAATGCCAACTCTTCGGAAGACCAAGGAGAGCCAAGCTCACCAAGTCCTCATCATCAAAAGTTACCCCCACACTTCCCAGCTCATCCCGACATTGGGTGAACTTCGTGAGATACTTGGGCATACTGTCTCCATTCTCACACTTAATGTTTCTGAGTTTATCCTTGAGCGCCAACTTCCTCTGGTCGCTCTTGCTTTGGAATAAATATGTCAATGCTTTCCACATCAAGTATGGAGAAGTCTTTCCATGCAGGCTGGATACAATGTGATCCTTCACGCCCTCCAACAGAATCCTTCGACACTTTGCTATCTTCTTTTGCCAGGCCACAACTTCAGCAACATCAGTAGGTTTTGGGACTTCAACATCTATGAAATCCTTCAACCTATTGTCATCTAACACCGCCTCCATCCTGTCTTTCCATGCAATATAATTCGAGCTGCCCTCAAGAGCATACTCCAGTTGCAATCCGTTGAAAGACATTTTAACTTTGACACCAAGAAAACACTGCTGCAAATTCGAATTCCACCAGCTCAAAACTCAACCGCTTCTAATCTAAAATTCGTGAGAACATGGGATTTCTCGTATAGAGATTGACTATATGGGCTTCTACCGGATATCTCACCTTCCAAAGGAAGGATGAATCTAGAGGCTACCTGGCCCGATTACAGACTCTGCTTGAAGAAATAAAATGTAAACACTTTCTGAATAATAGATCTGATGATCAACTCTGCTCCGATACCATGTAGAAATTTTGAATAATATGACACTTATTCACAGAGATTATCTCAATTATACACTATTGCGGAATGCATTAATAATACATAACCTCCTCTACGTTGATCATCAATTTTGCGGAATTAAAAACAATGAAACATCAATCACATGCGCACATTAACATAGTATGTAACCTGGGGAAAGCATACAGCTGAAAACCCCACACTATCTGTATATTATAATGATTGAGAACATGTAACAATACATAGTAAAATACTCCTCACAAGTACTCAGTGCTATCTCCACCTGTTACACAAAAATTAGCTCAGATCTGAATCAATCACAGGTTCAAATCTCCTTTGCTGCTTGCCTACCTCCACTGCGCAATCCTGCATGAGAATAGATGAGAATGGCTAATCCAAACTCATATTTCCCTTGGCTGAACCACACAATCCTCATTGGCAATACTCAATCTATTGATTGTGCAAATCTCATGCACAACTATAGTCACAACTGACAGCTGTCTTGCCCTTTCACTCACCTCTAACACCTGTCTCCACTGAACTGTCCATGCACTGAGTTAACTGATGTATTCTTTAGTTGATTTATGAGTTAATAATTAGTAAATTAATTAATAATTAATTCACATCACTCATCGCTAGTGTATTCTGCAGTTAGACTAAATACAACTAGTTCAACTAAGTCAAACTGAACACAACTCCATCAACTCCTCAATCAACTCCACCAAACTCAACCACTTGAGTTCTAACTGAAGTCCATCATGCAATAGCTCAACTAACCCATAAGAAAAGCGTATTTCCTTCTGACAGTTGCATGTGCCACATTCGTAGCTCGAACTGAAGTGCTCCAAGAGGATAAGATAATGTTTATAGTCCAAATATTATTAAGAGCTAATAATATTCGACTGTTCTATTTTTAGCTTGGTAGTCTAAAAATAGACTCCGCCCATATGTCTAAAAATAGAAGTCCATCTATTTTTACCAACATGACCAATCATCCACAAATAGCATCCTGCAACTCATAGACCATGATCCATATGTCTAAAAATAGACATAATCTAAAAATAGACTTTGCGCCAAAAATAGCCTGCTGGCCCACTTAGTGAAGGCGACTCCCTTCCATTAAGCTCCATCATCTTGTTGCATTTTCAACAATATATATATATATATATATATATTCAATGTTTTGTTAGTTTTTCTATAGACTGGTGAGATTAATTTGTGGCTTGGGAAACTACGATTCAAAGGCATCGAAGTTGTCAAAATCACTTAGGGATTGTATCTGGCTTGGGCCACACTAAGTTGTACTCATGGTTGGATTTGTGCCCATGATATTTTGAAATAATAACCTTTTCACCATGGGGTGCTTTAACAAAACCTCCTATCACCAATTGCTCTACACCTCATAAACTTATATATTTTCAAATGACACTGTGTAAAGAAAAAATATTTAATATATACATGGTGAAGATGGATGTATATTATACATATTTGGATTAAATTATTTAATTAATAAAAATTAATTAATTATATGGTATCCACAAAGAAATATTTTGGGTTTGTAGTGGGCCTTTATGGTGATAAACGAGTGGAGTCTCAGAATCCATAAGCATATGCCATGGGAGAATTGCAATGGGAGAAGAGAGATTCGAACTAGTTGGTTATGAATATCTCCAAGGTGGTATTATTTTTGCAGTTCGTTCCCTTTATACATGATATCTTCTTTGAGTTTATCACTTGATATTTTTTTATCGCTACTGCCAATTTGATACAACAACACTGTGATGGGATCATTAAACAAATACCAATTATATCTAGCATTCTACTCATTGAGCTTGTATTCTATTTTTTCTACATATTCCTCCATGAATTTCAGTCACGCACCTAAATAACAATGAGAATTGAGTTTGAAAATGGGGCACTGATCACTTCAAATAGCTGTAACTATCTATAACACAACCTATTTTAAAATTTAAATGATTCTATTGATTCCATTTATAAACTCATCATCTGGTTAGGTGGAAAAATTCAAATAGTTCATAAATTGCTTATGTGAGGGAATTTCATGGATTTATATATATTTTCCATTCTTGTTTTTTCTAGTTTGTATGGTTAGATTAATTTGTGGCTTAGGAAACCGTGAGATAGGGGCATTTAAGTTGGAAAATTCATTTGGGGATCACATCTAGCCTAGGCCACACTAACCTATATATTTGTGCCCATGGTCAACATTTAATTTGTCAAAATCACTTGGGGATCACATCTAGATTGGTCCACGCTAACCCATACATTTGTGTCCATGGTGTTTTGAACCAGTGACCTTTTCACCATGGAATGCTTTAACAAATACTCTACACCCCATATGCATTTGCAAATAACACTATGTAAAAAAAAATAGAAAAAAGAAAAAATATTTAATATATGCATATTGAAGATGTATTTATATTATACACATGCATTAAATTGTTTAATTAATAAAAGTTAATTAATTTTATGTCACTGCATCTATGATTGCCTCCAACCTATTAATCTAATTCATACTATGAAATTTTTAGCCTGTATTGTGATTTTTTTCAAATTTGCTAAGTTAACTATTGCTTTTAAGTTTTTTTTATAAGTAGTGGCATCAATGCACTGCCACATCCCCACTACTCATTTCAAACTACTCATTTCAAGGATGAACATCATCCTATAAGACATCCTATTAATGGTCTCTGTTACTATGAATTTTTTAATTTATTTTATTTCTGAAGCAATGCTGACGTGATCCCGAACTAAATGTGACATTTATCTTCCATCTTCCTCTCCATTTAATAATGACATGATTCTCAGCAGTCAGGAGCTCGGAACAAATTTAAGTCAAGGGTGGGTATTCCTCTTTTCTTTTTCTGCTTGTACTCGACTCCTCCAAAGGCCCGATAAGTCTGAATTCTGACCGTCTAAGTGGACCCCACAAAGAGACCAGAGTTGGCTCCGTTGTAATTTGTTATGACAACTTTTAATCACTGCATAACAATAATTTTCGTTTTTTTAAAACGAAGAAGGATCTCATAGTGAATTCCTAAAGTAGTTTTCATTAAAAACCAATGGAAACATTACTTCCAAAATTTTCCTGCGGAATCTCTACATGACTTTAAAAGTTCAAAAACTGTATATTTTTATGCATGAATACATTTCGAAAAACTCAAACTACAAGAAAGATTCATTTAAAATTACTTATTACTGTGTGGAATTTTCAGTTAATTAAGAAAATTCAAATTCTAAAAATATACCAACAATATGAAATTCAAATTCTAAATATATACAAACAACAACGGAAACCATATTTAATTATGAAAATTCAAATTCTAAGAAAATACAAACAACAGTGGAAACAATATACAAAGTCCACCAACAATGGAAATAGCGATGGAGTTAGGAGAGTCTCTGCATGTAGTACATTGAAAAAACACAACTCCCTAGTTAAAATAAAACTCGAAAGAAAATATAATTTTACAATCGTAAAAATAATTCCAAATAGTTTAATATAGAAATATCCCACATTCTATTCTCACAGGCATTACAGAGTCCTTAGCTCGAAATCAACAGGGACAGATTGAAAGCGTTACCTAATTAGTAGAGAGAAAGTGAACAATCAGTAGAAATAAAGTGAACATTTAAATACCCCACTTAACAAAAACAACTTTTTAATTGAAAAACATAAAAAAAAAAAAAAACTCCTTAATTTAGAAAACTTATAATAATATATTTATATAGTTGTAAAATCAATTCCAAATCCAAAATAGTTTAATGTTGAAATGTTTGCAACATGTGAAAAAAATTACAGGGGAACAAGCAACAACATATTTACTGACAATGACAGAAAAGCTGAGCAGCATAATAGATATTCATACCCGAAGTATGCTTCAGGTGAGCAGCTGACGAGTTTTCAACATCTGCAAGCTATTCATACTCGGAAGTATGGAGCTTCAGGTGAGCATATTCTTCAACATCAGCCATTCTCTTGCTTGTGCACTTGGCAACAACACTTCTAAACGAATTCTGAACATTTGGTTTTCAAAATATATCTCTCAGAGAATGAAAGTCGTCCTTGTCACATAGCAGGTGACAAATACTTATAATTCACTAATTTTGTTATGTTAAATATCATAACGCATTTCTCATCTACCACAGGAAGGAAAAAATGCAATGGGAGTTTTAATATTGATTTATTTTCATTTGTGTGATTTTCATGTTGTGTATAAATGATTATATTCATCCGATACATTTAATATTGGATTTCTTTTGAAATACTATCAAAAGTAATGGTAATGTGTTGCTAATGGAAAGACTATTTCACTATGCAGTATGAAAGTTGAAAACAATGGCCCCTAGAGTGGACTATTGATTTCATGACTTGAGAAAATGTGGTTGTTAATGAAATTTTATAGTGTGTTGTTTTTTTTTGAGTATATATTGAAGATATTAAGTCGATTACTTTCTATTAGCTTTTTTCGTAAATGTAATAAAAATTATTTATATAGCTTAGTCAAAGTTAAACATACATAACTCAAGCCTTTTTGTAGCTTCCATATGACTGGGTTGGGTTCTCACTTATTGCGAGTCCAAGCACCTACTTCCTCGCCTCCAACTAACTCCTATAGGCCTTCAACATGAGGTTGGGCAGTCGACCCAACTAAAAGTCGAGGTTACTTTCTTATAACTCTCTCCATGCACCCAACTTCTCCTCAAACCCTGCTATCTTAATAATAGGGTCTTAATATTTTGAATATATTATTCTCTAAAATTTTAGAGAATAATAGATTCTTTTTATTAATAAGATGTATGTGTTCAAATTTTGTCCATATTAAATTTTTAATAAACAAATTTTCCCTCTCCATCCTTGAATTCAAACTGGAATTTTAGCTTATGCTATGATTTATTGTAGTCAAACAAGAAAGAGTTTAATTAAGTGGTTGTTATTAAAATGAACCATTAAAATGCAATAGCTGAAAACATTCACTAGCACTATATATATATATATATATATAGAGAGAGAGAGAGAGAGAGAGAGAGAGAGAGAGGTAAGAGTAAAATTATAATTTTAAATTGCAAAATAAATTTTAAATTTCTTTTAGCAATTAGAAATTTTAAATTCAAAATCGTTTTTAATGGCACCATCTATTATCACTAATAAATACAATATTTTTTTTCACTAGTTTCAAGTAACACTGTGATTTCTAGTTATTTAAAATACATTTTTTAATGCGTAAATGAATTTAACACTTTAGACAAGGGGTATTAGAATTTTCTAGATTAAACCTCTTAAACTCTATGCTTTTAAAAATACCTACTAAATATTTTACTAAAATTGATAGAAGAAATATTTAGGAAAAAATTATTTCATGCATTAGAAAATATTTTTTTTCTTAATTTTTTTAATGTATAAATAATTTCAACATCCAGGAATTTTTTAAAATAGTGTACAGTACTCTAGAGAAATACATAAATTTCACAAATATGTATTAAATTTTTTCAAAAAAAAAAAAGTTGTAAAAAACAAAGTAAAACTAATTCACAAATTCCTATTAAATTTTGTCAAAATTGATTTAAATAATAATAATAATAATAATAATAGGCCCAAAAACAAGATGACCAAAACATAAAAAAGTAAAACTAATTGCAAATTTTAATTAAATTCACATCTTAACTCAGAATTATATATAACTTGTGCCTCTTTATAGCTTCCATACTGCTAGGTCCGTCGGGTTCTTCACTTATGGCCAATCCAAGCACCCACTTCCTAGCCTCATACTAACTCCTAGGCCCTCAAACCGGACTATGTCAATCACTAGTCTTAAAATTTTGAATTTTTAAAATTTTTAATATATTATTCTCTAAAATTTTAGAGAATAGCATATTCCTTTTATTAATGAGAAGTATATGCTCAAATTTTGTCCACACAGAATTTTTGATAAACAATTTTTCCATTTCAATAATTGAATTCAAATTGGAATTTGACCTTATGCTATGATTTATTGTAGACAAACAAGGAGTAATTTGATTAAGTTGTTTTATTAAAATGCAATAATTGGAAACATTCACTATCACAATTTCTCTCTCTCTCTCTCTCTCTCTCTATATATATATATATATACATTTTCATACCCAGTAAGAGACGTAAGTAAGAGAGGTAACAGTAAAATTATAATTTTAAATTGGAAAATAAAATTCAAAATTGTTTTTAATGACACCTTTGTTATGACTAATAAATAAAATGACTTTTTTCACTAGTTATATAGTTTCAAGTAAGATTGTGATATGAATTCAACACTTTAGACCTGGGGTATTAGAATTTTCTAAATTAAACCTCTTAAACTCTAAGCTTTTAAAAATATTTGTGAAATATTTTATTGATATAACAAATATTTAGGAAAAAGTTATTTCATCCATTAGAATATATTTTTTTGTTAAATTTTATTTTTTTAAGGTATAAACAATTTCAATATCTAGGAATTGTTTAAAATAGTATACATTACCCAATTGAAATATATAAATTTCACAAATTTGTATTAAATTTTGTCAAAATCTACCCAAAAAATAGTTGTAAAAAAAATCCAAAAATATCAAAAAATAAAATTAATTGAGAATTTTATAAATTTCACAAATCCCTATTAAATTTTGTCAAAATTGATTTAAATAATAATAATAATAATTATTGTTGGCCCAAAAAGTAAAACTAATTGCAAATTTTAATTAATTTCACATCTTAACTCAAAGTTACGTATACATAACTCGTGCCTCTTTGTAGCTTCCATATTGACGGGTCGAGTTCCTCACTTATTTCCAGTCCAAGCACCCACTTCCTCACCTCCGACTAACTCTTAGGCCCTCAACATGAGGTCGGGAGGTTGACCCAACTAAAAGCCTCCTTACAACTCTTTCCACTCACCCGACTTCTCCTCAAAATCGACTATGTCAATGATCGTGTCCTAAGATTTTGAATATTAAGATTTTCAAAATATTATTTTCTAAAATTTTAGAGAATAACATATTATTTTTATTAATGAGATGTATATGCTCAAATTTTGTTCGTACTGAATTTTTGATAAACAATTTTTCCCTCTGTTATCACCCAAAAATTCTCTAAAACTTGGACAGTTTACATTTGTTCCTAAGTCATAATTTTAGATGGTGGTTAAGTCACTTTTATGGTTTTTAGAGTCTAAGTCATAGGGTTAGAGTCTCATTTCCATCATCAAATAAAGATCAACAACCTTGTTTTACACTTTATGGGTCCCATATCATGTTTTGAAAGTCATATGTTTAAAAAAAAATTGAAACTAGCTACGAATCCACGTTTTCATAGCTCAGACAATCTAAAAATCTAGTTTTGCGCTACGAAATCACTGAAGCAACCTGTTTCAGCATAAAAGACTCTGTTTTTTGCTTTTACTAGTCAACTTCCATAAAGGTTCCTGAGCAGTTGAGAACTCAATTTTGAAAACTGAAAGAGGCTTTTCCTCCTAACATACTGAGCTACGAAAACCTCTTTCAGTTTCTTCAAATTCCTTCTTGTTATAGACATTTTTAGGCTCTGCAATCCCAATCATAAATGTCCATAAACCAAGGGCTCCTAAGTCCCTAAAAGTGTTGTTCCGACCCCTAAAAGAACAAGGTCAGCTGATTACATCCTCTTCCAGAAGTTCTCCATGAAAAACTACTCAGAACTGGTCAAAACTGGACCATCTCACCTGCTCCATGGTCAAAGTGCGTTGCATCCCACCTAAATGCACACGGGAGGTGCGATGAATACTGAAAAGCCCTTCTATGGGGTGCGATGGGCGAGAGTGGACAAATGGTAGGGTCAATTTGCGAGGTGGAAGATCATGGAATCTTCCAAAAACTTCTCCTGTGACACTCGCCTCTCTGCATTCGCCCAGGGATGAGTAAGAGATCATCAATCTCTAAGTGGAATCAAGAACTATCAGAGAGAGGACACTAATCAAATCTCAGAGGCTGACTCACCCCCCCTTGCAAACATCTATATATGGATCCCTCATCCCAAAGATCCAGAGGCTGGAATTTTGTATCTTGTAAGGAAGTGCTGCTGGTTTCTTGGTGTAATATCATAGTGTTGGGTGATCTAAGCTTTTCATGAGGTGAAGAAGGGCTTTCTTGCTGAGGATGACGCTGGGTCAGAACAATTGGTTGTAATCCTCTTTGCTATTCTTGATTATTAATAAAGCTATTCAAGTTTTCCTCCACATTCTTGTATGATTGATGATATATGCATTTGTGTGGTCAATATATATCTGGTCCTATATTGTTTATGCTATTAGATCTCTGTTCTTGGATAGTGTTATGCTGCTTTGATTCTACAGGCGCTCTTTGAAACTGGGTAGACGAGGAAGCAAGTGGCAAAGATCTATCAGAAGGGAGAGGAATCAAGCAAGGAACCAAGCGCAAGACAGAGGTTGGTCTCCTTTGTTCCCCTCTTATCTACTTCTCATAAAGGAAAACGAAAGTAGTTTTAACTTGTTTGTTTCTAAGATAGCTACCCATCTTAGTGGGACTAGAAGCTCTGCATAGACACTAGATTTCCAGATAACAAAATGGAAACTCCACTGGGGAGCGAATAGATTGTTTGTTTGTCTATATTTTTTTGCTTTATAAACTTACAGACGGAGCTTGAAGTCAAGCCAGCTAGCCTTCGAACTGCATTTGCTATGCAAGTGCAAAGTAGATCAATGCTACTTCAGTCTATCTCTGGGTTTTGTTTATGAACTGAAAAATCGATTTACAAACTCTCTAATTGCCCTTGTGGTGGCTCTAGTAACCTCCTTAGATCTACCCCTCTGATTTAATTACTGATTATCACTTGCTCGGCTTAAATCCCTGAACTGTGCTGCAAACTGTGATCAAGAACTAGATCAAAAGTCTCGCACTGTACCATCGCACCCTCTCTTCAAGGATATCAGTATGCATCACAATTCCCGTGTGCTGTAGGTGGGATGCATACTGGAACCCCTGTGTAACAGGTGCGTTGATTAGAAAGGGCTAATTTTGCCTTCAGACTTTGGTTTTTTCACTCTTTTCAGCTCTATTCAGGAGTTTTGCTGTGTGTAGTCAGTATACCTCTGTTGGAAACCCCCTTCCTTGCCATTATTCTGCCTCCATTGTGCAAATAACTATAAATGTTTTTATGTATTGTGAGCCATTTTCAGTTTTCATTTACAAAGAAGTAGCGTAATTGAACTGTCATTTTTTGATCTGGAAGTGTCGCAAGTGTCATTTTCAGTCATAGAAGAGAATCCGATTGTTCTTGTTAGTCGATTACACTGTTACTCTTGTATTTGATTTGAATTAATAGTTTTTCAAGTGTCGAAAGCAAGTTTTCAATTCCAAATAACAAAGTGTCGTCATTGTCTTCATTTTGTCTTGAAAATAAACTTGTTAGTAATGTCGCTTTGAAAAATAATTCAGATTTGCGCTTAGCTTTCTTTTTATCATTCACACATTAAGAACGCTAAAAACAAATACATGCATGTGCATTTGCATTTAGACTATTTGTTGGTTTGATTTAGGACAGTGCATATAGTGTGTGCTCTCTACTCTATGTTGAAAGAATATCGTCTCCCTTTCCTTAGTAGCTAGGATTTTCATTGCAAAAAGAAGATTAAATGATTGTTTATCATCTTAGATTGCATTTTAGGAATTGTATATCTACATCACGCGGTGAACCTGAAAGGCAAATTTCTTAAGCAAGATCGATTGTAAAATAAATTTAATGAATCTAAAAACGCTTTGGAACCTAACGCACAACATTTAGAAGTCTAGGCTAGAGACGTATTCCGGCGTCGTAAAGCCTGGTAACTGTTGTTTTCATTGCTGGTTGGATGATTCCTCCACTTTGAGACGATAAGTGCCAGTACGGACTTGTGCTCCCACGTACCGTCGAGTATATATTTGGAGATCACAATAGGCTTTATCCTTTATCCATAGGAAGCCGTGTTTGCCACCCTATCGATCGCAATGCACTGAACACAACATTCAGGAAGATTAACTGCCGTACCGTAAAAAGTGTTCTGCAGTTTTGCGATTGGTTTGGTAATCCCTCTATCTAGATTTCCAAAGTAGTCTCTTTCGTTCATTTTCAGACTCCTTAAAGGAAAACGTCCATCTGAGCACTTGTCACTTCAAGCTCATTAAAAATCAAAGGCGACTAGAGTCATCTTTTGTTTTTTCTCGACTCTTAAAAATTGAAAAAACAAGTTGTGTCAAAGCGTCTAAAATTTATATTAATCGGAATAAACATCACCTTTCCTACGTTTTTCTTAGGTTGAGAAAAATGGAGTCCACCAACCAAGGATTTCCCCTTGGAGGAAATCCTAGTCCTTTCTCCTCTTGGGGAGATGTTGGTGCACCCCATATGGCCACATTGTCACTTCCAGGATTGACAATCGGCTTGCCCGTATGGCTCTTCTCGACCTCTGTCGTTCAGAACACTGTGATTCCTGAACAATCAAGTCAACAACTAAATGATACTAGAGTTACCCCCCAACCTTCTACTTCGTCCAATTCTCCCTCTCCTCCTTCCTCTTCGCTTGATGAAGCTGGTAAAGCCAAAAATCAAGTAACTGAGAAGAAGAAGGAGAAGAAGAAGAAAGAGAAGAAGAAGAAGGAGCCAAAGGCAAAAAGGGGCAACCACGCATCATCTAGCGAAAATCCACACACTGCACCATCTAGGCCTAAATCACCATGTGTCATTTGCAAAGGAGACCATTATCATCGAGATTGTCCTTGCATCCCTCAGATCTTAAGGGACTGGTCTCCTCGTTTGCACAACCCGGTGTCATCAACCTCTGACGATCATGTTGAGAATACACCGTCAACTAGTGAAAGTGAAGCCCCTGGACAAAAAGGAAAATGTAAATTTCCTTGTAAATTGTGTAAAGGCGATCAAGTTTTCCACCATTGTCCCTTCTAAGACGAGGCTAAAAGAGTTTTGGACGACCGTCCGGTTTCACCGTTACAACTTCCTCCTGGATATAAGAAACTCTTGCCGAGTCCGTCACTAGTTGAAAATCCAGCTGACACGCCATTGTGGTCGACTGAAGCGTCTATCATTGAAGATGAACCCTCTAAATCCATACCAGATGAAAGTCAAAAGGTTGAGGCTGCAGTTGACCCGGTTTTGCCTTCAGAAGGTCCATCTTCAGATGATACAGTCACCAGAGAGAATAAGAACGACACCATTCAAATTCTCTTCGTAAGCATAGACTTCGATGAACATTGGGGCAGTCTACCCGTTCCTTTACCGCAGGAAGGAAGTTCATTAGAGTCATATCCAACCGTCTATTCAGTCCCACCTCCAAGCAACCTTGTTGTCTCCTTCGATTGGAATCTACTAGGCAGACCCCGTTTACCAGCTAGTGTACCATTTCGAATCATTGCTCAAATATATAGAATGGTCATGGCTGGTACCATCATAGATGAAGGGGCTTCTGTGAGTATCCTTTCCTCAACTGCTTGGAAAGCGATTGGTTCGCCATCGCTTTTGCATGAAATGAGAAATCTAACAGGTTTTGACAAAGGAACCAGTCGACCGTTAGGGATCCTTCCCAATGTGCCAATAATATTGAGAAGGAAAACCGTTCACATGAACGTAATGGTAGTCCAAGGACCCCTGGATTATAATCTACTCCTTGGACACGACTATATTTATTGCATGGGAGCCATTGTCTCCTCACTCTTTAGAGTAATGTGTTTTCCGCATGAAGGAAGAGTGGTCAAGCTCATAGACCAGCTTTCATTCCCCGGTTCACACATAGCAAATAGTCAAATACCATCCCTGAATGGTCTTTTCACGCAAGGAATGTCTCATCAATCCCCAGTCCATCCACCTAATGAGCGCGAGTGATTCGGAGGACATGACTGAAACCCAGGGGGCATGCACCCTGGTCTGTTTCGACAGGAAAACCTTGGGTATAGGGTAGGTTTCCACGAAGGATATATGACTGGTTTATGAGATTAGACTGGAATAAGATTCCTTCGTCAAAGTTATGTGAGTGGAGTCAGTTGCGCCACTCACCTTTGTTTATTTTGGTAGACATCGCCGAGGAAGTGTTTTGTCCGCAGTACGAAAAGAACAATCTTTGGTAACTTGGAAATTTTTCGCTATACCCGAGGGCATGCAAACCTTTTGGCGTGCAAGCGAAGAGCGACCATTTATTTTTTTAAATTTGTAGGTCCTCTAACCCTTTAAACTTGTAGGATTGGTCGTTTCCTAACTTGCATAAAGAAAGGATGCGGAGCAAAGCTTTGAAAAAATGCCATTTTAAATGAGACATCCTTATTATATGACTGGATCGAGTAGTTTTAACACGGAATTCAAGCTCATTAAAAAATAAACGTAAGCAATGAGCAAATGTTTTCCCTAGAGTTTAAGCTCATTCATTAAAAAATGAACCAATTTCCAGTAAATAACCATCGTGAATGCATTATCATCAGCCTTTGAAGCCTTGGTCATGTTCTCATCATCACCTCCACTCTATTTTGGCCGATCGTTCACCTCCACTTGATTGTTTACCTTTTTTGAGGAACAACTGCGAAGAGTGATCCTGTTAGCCATCCTTGTGACACTGCCGTGATTGGAAAATTCCAAACCTTACTTGGAATTAGTTGTTACCCGAATTTATCACTCGTTCCTCGAAAAACGAGTCTCCTTTAAGCTCTTTACATCTGACTCGTAAAATATGAAAAGATTGTCGAGTAATTGGCCTCTCTAGCTCATTAAAGTGACCGGAAGTGCTATCCCTCCTTTAGATTTTAATCTTTTTGGACCTGAGGGATTATTACACAAAAATATCGAGCGCTTTTTTTGTTTGGCTCGTTAAAATTACCGAAAATTCATCCCTTTTGTATTATTTTATACTTTTTCGGACTTAAGGGATTATATGACAAAAGAGAATTGTTGGAGTTTTCTTTACGTCCCTTTTAAGACTCTCTAATATTGAAAAAGACTGAGTTATCTTTGTCGTTAAACTCGTTAAAACCGAATAGCGACAAACTTGTCCATACAGACAAGAACGAGTTTCACTATCGCTAGGCTCGCTAAGACATAGCGATGGGTTTGCCAGAAGGGAAAATTATAGAACAAGCATATGTTATCCTCCTCAAGCTTGACAAAATAAAGAGGTACTGGTCAGCAATGACATGGGAAAAATTGGAAAGAAAACTTGAAGAAACTTTTTTGGTAGCAAGTCACTCTTGAACATGACACTTTCACTCCGCATCTGAGTTGGGTTGGGTTGTTCCGTTCACCGGTCATATCACCATTGGTCCATCATGCCATCCATATTTGGGGTTAACTCTACCAATCCATCATGTCAGTGTCGCTGATATGTTCAAGAGAATTCGCTCAGAGAATTCACCTGTGTCTCATCCACTGCAATACATTTACGCTCCATTCTTTCATGACCGCCACCCTAAACCTTATGTCATCCGATCGTTTTCACCTCCATTAAAATCATTTGCTCCATTCCATGTCATTGATGTGGGATTCACTAAGGCCCTCTTATGACGGTTCGCTTCTTGTCGACATCAGCGCATTATCCAAGAAGTCGATCTAGGAACAACCCTTTCTGTACTTTGAAGCTTTCATGCCTCAATGGCAAGTTTCTCACTTTCAGCGACAGGTTTACATCAATGGCCTTTGACCGAAAGATTTTGCGTGGTGTTCGACACCAAGTCCCTTATTCACACCATGTGAATTGTACTGTAGTACCTTGATCATCATCATTATGAGTGATTCCTCTCGCGCCTGTTAGCAGCTTACATCATTGGCTGGTAATCAGGCGATGTCTTTCCATGTTTGACTCCAGAACATCTCTCACATGGATCGACTTGTACTCTGAGTGAATATCGAACGAGATTGAAGACCCCGGATCTAGTTTCATCCATCCGGGCTGTGATATATATTTAGGAAAATAAAGACATCAAATGTACATCATTGCTGCACGAATAATCATCCAACCTAAGGGATGATGGCTCTACCAGAATCATCAGTCTGCACACAGACGATTGTCTGTCTTATGTACATGAAAATGAATTTATAAAGTTGAGCATGGGAATGCCCGCCTCGGCTAGATTGTGAAAATATTATGAAGATAATGTTTTGTATTGTATCTTATTACAGGTCGTCTTACAGCTCGAAAAAACTTCGGATCCTCATGATAAAGCATTTCACCCGACATCAAAAGATTAATGACCTCATGCTTTAGGGGGCAACTGTGATAGACATTTTTGGGCACTGCAACCCCAATCATAAATGTCCATAAACCAAGGGCTCCTAAGTCCCTAAAAGTGTTGTTCTAGAACCTAAAAGAACAAGGTCAGCCGATTACATCATCTCCCAGAAGTTCTCCATGAAAAACTACTCAGAACTGGTCAAAACTGGAACATCTCACCTGCTCCATGGTTAAAGTGCGCTGCATCTCACCTAAATGCACATGGGAGGTGTGATGCATACTGAAAATCCCTTCTATGGGGTGCGATGGGTGAGAGTGGACAAATGGCAGGGTCAATTTGCGAGGTGGAAGATCATGGAATCTTCCAAAAAATTCTCCTGTGACACTTGCCTCTCTGCATTCGCCCAGGGATGAGTAAGAGATCATCAATCTCCAAGTGGAATCAAGAACTATCAGAGAGAGGACACTAATCAAATCTCAGAGGCTGACTCACCCCCCCTTGCAAACATCTATATATGGATCCCTCATCCCAGAGATCCAGAGGCTAGAATTTTGTATCTTGTAAGGAAGTGCTGCTAGTTTCTTGGTGTAATATCATAGTTTTGGGTGATCTAAGCTTTTCATGAGGTGAAGAAGGGCTTTCTTGCTGAGAAGATGACGTTGGGTTAGAACAATTGGTTGTAATCCTCTTTGATATTCCTGATTATTAATAAAGCTATTCAAGTTTTCCTCCACATTCTTGTATGATTGATGATATATGCATTTGTGTGGTCAATATATATCTGGTCCTATATTGTTTATGATAGTAGATCTCTGTTCTTGGATAGTGTTATGTTTCTTTGATTCTACAGGCGCTATTTGAAACTGGGTAGATGAGGAAGCGAGTTGCAAAGATCTATCAGAAGGGAGAGGAATCAAGCAAGGAACCAAGCGTAGGACAAAGGTTGGTCTCCTTTGTTCCCCTCTTATCTACTTCTCATAAAGGAAAACGAAAGTAGTTTTAACTTGTTTGTTTCTAAGATAGCTACCAGTCTTAGTGGGACTAGTAGCTCTGCATAGACACTAGATTTCCTGATAACAGTTATGGGGTAGGAGAAATTTATGGTTAAACTTGTGCTACGAAATTGCTAAAAGCCAAGCTTTGTCTTCTGCTTTTAGCAGTGTTTTTGAAGATCAATTTTTGGTCACAGGAAAAGGTATTTTGGAATTGTAAAGGAGGTTTCTCTTCATCAACTCTCCAAATACAATAACCTATCTCACTTTCTTCATAATTTTTATCAGTTGGGAGATACTAAGCTTTCTTTGAAACCCTAATTTCAGAGAACAAATTTTTCCTGTTTTACACGTGTTTTTCAAGGACAGATTCTAGATAGCTGGAGAAGTGTTTTAAAAAACGAAGAGAGGTTTTTGTTCTAGACAGCATGGAATACAAAAACCTTCTTAATTTCATAAAATATGTCATGGATGAGAATATAAAGGCTCTTTCCAACATGCTAATTTTCAAATATCCTAAACCTAAAAACAGGAAAATATGTTCCCTAATTTCTAGGGTTTATCGTCAGTAGTAAGGTGACAACGTGTGAGGCTTCATCAAATCCGACCTCATGAGGTTGCAGCTGTCAAAAGAATTCATTCAAATGTTTAGTTAAGGTGGTTTAGTCATAATGAGGAGTTACACTCCTAATTGTTTTAGGTCTCTAGAACTGCTAGTTAACAATCAGTTATATTAAATAGTTGGTTTTAAGTGTCAATAGGTGTCAGATTAGGAAGAATTCGAATTCCCCTCATGCTAGAGGAAGGAATCTAAGTCATGTAATGAACTCTATATATGGGAGAAGATGTAATGCACTAAAGGTTGGAAAATGTTATAGAAAAAGACTACTTTTGTAAATGTTGTGCAGGGACTGATATATACAGAAGCAGTTGGACTTTTCTGAAGCTGAGATTCTTAGTGTACTTCAGTGAGCTTTATCTTTTATCTTTGATATGTTTTACTTCCATAGTCTTAATGCTTATTACTCAGAATTCATGGCGGAACATGCTCTAACTTCCTTTTAAGTGTTAAACTATGGTGAATTGAGTTCTTGGGTCCTATCTTTGGATGTTTTTCTTCAATGTTTTAATACTTATTACTCAAAATTCATGGATACTCATGCTCTGACTTCCTTTAGGTATTAAACTCAGATTAATCACTCTAAATTCTTTCCTTTTGAATACCTTGATGTATCATTACTCATAATTCATGCCCACATGCTCTGACTCCTATGAACTTCAAGTTATTGAGACTTTCCTGAATGTGTCACTCTTTCATTGAAGTATAAACAAGCCTCAATTTTATAAGAAGAGCTATTTGTTATCCTTATCTCTGTCACTGACTCCATAGCCCAATGGTAGTAAGTCTCCATCTTTCAACCTATAAACATATAAAATCACAAACCATAGAGTTAGCCATCTATCCATATCTTTAATCAATATCATTAACCCTTTGAGAGAGCCCTCTCAGGCTGAGGAGGCTAAGCCTTAGCTTAAAGATTTGTTTGAAATAGTTACATTGAGATAGTATGATTAGCAGCCTATCAGGGTCCTATTTTGGTGATAACATTTTGGTGCGTCTGCCGGGAGTCTGAAGATTATTCATTCCCGAAATCAAGAAGCTGAACTTTTGAAGGTAGCAAGAGCTCAGAAAGTTTTCAAGGCTGCAATCTACCTTGGCGACTCCACACATCAAATACCAAATTGGAAGGTGACTTCATTGCTAGAAGAGTAGTATCTTGATGAAGTTTCAAGATGAGTTCCATTGCAAGAATGAATGCTAGGTATGCCCCTATGAATCGGTCTCATATCCTTGGTTTTCCAAATCCTATGCCAGAGGTTGATTGGTTAGATGATCTTCCAATATTCAAAGATGAAAAGAAAGACAATGTTGCTCTTCATTTGGTTAGGTTCCATATGCATGTATGCAGTCTTAAGGTTCAGTTCCCTGAAGATTATCTCATTAAGATGTTTATGACCACTTTAGAAGGAAAAGTATGGTCCTGGTATAAAAGCTTGGAAAATGGTTCATTATATTCTCTTGCTAATTTCCATGATGTATTCTATGAGATGTATAAAGAATGTAATTCTTCCTTATTGATGGTCAAAGATTGTTGTAAACATACTTGGAGTCTTATTCAATATTTGGAGGATTGTTATGATGATGATGAATTCATGGATGAAGAAATTTTGGAGGCTCTTCATAACAATACATTTCAACACCAAGAAGAAAGGATAACATCCCATGAAATGCAGCATGAAAATCAACAGGTGTTTACTTATGAAAATCATATTACATCCTTCGAGATTGATGTAGAGATGAAGCAGACTTGTCAGTATTCGGATCATAATGAAGATGAAAATAATTGAAAACACCAAGAAGAAACACTGGAAGAAATTTTTTATAACCCTCAGGCAGAGGAAAAGGTTGATCATTTATGTAATTCCTTGCAGCAGATTACTTCAAAGAATGATCATAATAGTGAGGAAAATTACATTGTCTATGGAAATCATGTAGAAAGGCAGTTGGATAACTTATCAAATAAATGTTGTGTGACTAAAGATCAGTTGTTAAAAGTAACATGATGTTATGAGGATCATCAAGCTGATCATCTATTTTGGGATCCTATAGCTAAATACATGGAAGAGTTTTACTCTCGAGTGTTTGAGTTTTTCTATGAAGATCATAGGCAATTTCAGTGGCAGTGGTCATGACAATATCATAGCTGCTTTGAACTGCGATGCAGTCAAAAAATTCAAATATCAGATAAAACAAATGATTGGCTACATTGGAAGTTTCATGTTCCTTGAGCTACAAGTGGAGATTGTAGCTGATAGGGTAGGTAGGAATGTGCAAATAAGCTCAGGGTAGGTTGACTGAGCATCTGTTTCAGTAGGTGCAGTTTGAATTCTTCTTACAGAAATCATTAAAGGCTTGAGGATCAGATTGGGCAGAAGTTCAGAGTTTTATTCTAGAGGATGGATAGTGGCACTGGAGCTACAGGTTCTTAGTGTACCACAAGGGCACACTATCCCAAGTGGAGCTACTGTTATCACCCAAAAATTCTCTAAAACTTGGATAGTTTACATTTGTTCCTAAGTCATAATGTTAGATGGTGGTTAAGTCAATTTTATGGTTTTTATAGTCTAAGTCATAGGGTTAGAGTCTCATTTTCATCATCCAATAAAGTTCAACAACCTTGTTTTACACTTTATGGGTCCCATGTCATGTTTTGAAAGTCATATGTTTAGCCATTTAAAAAAAAATTGAAACTAGCTACGAATCCACGTTTTCGTAGCACAGACAGTGTAAAAAACCAGTTTTGCGCTACAAAATCACTGAAGCAGCCTGTTTCAGCATAAAAGACTCTGTTTTTTTCTTTTACTAGTCAACTTCCAGAAGGTTTCCTGAGCAGCTGAGAACTCAATTTTGAAAAATTAAAGAGGCTTTTCTTCCTAACATAATGAACTACAAAAACCTCTTTTAGTTTCTTCAAATTCGTTCTGAGTTGGGAGAAATTTATGGTTAAACTTGAGCTACGAAACTGCTGAAAGCTAAGCTTTGTCTTCCGGTTTTAGTAGACTTTTTCAAGAACTGTTTCTGGTCATAGGAAAAGGTATTTTGGAATTTTGAAGGAGGTTTCTCTTCACCAACTCTCTAGATACAATAACCTATCTCACTTTCTTCATAATTTTTATCAGTTGGGAGATACTAAGCTTTCTTTGAAACCCTAATTTCAGAGAACATATTTTTCTTGTTTTACACGTGTTTTTCAAGGATAGATTCTGGACAACTGGAGAAGTGTTTTAAAAAAACAAGAGATTTTTTTATTCTAGACAGAATGGGCTACAAAAACCTCCTTCAATTTCATAAAATATGTCATGGATGAGAAGATAAAAGCTCTGTCCCACGTGCTAAATTTCAAAGATCCTAAACTTAAAAACAGGGAAACATGTTCCCTAATTTCTAGGGTTTATCATCAGCAGTAAGGTGACAATGTGGGAGGCTTAATCAAATTCGACCTCATGAGGTTGCAACTGTCAAAAGAATGCATTCAAATGTTTAGTTAAGGTGGTTTATTCATAATGAGGATTTACACTCCTAATTGTTTTAGGTCTCTAGAACTGCTAGTTAATAGTCAGTTATATTAAATAGTTGGTTTTAAGTGTCAATAGGTGTCAGAATAGGAAGAATTCGAATTCCCCTCATGCTGGAGGAAGGAATCTAAATCATGTAATGAACCCTATATATGGGAGAAGATTTAATGCACTGAGGGTTGGAAAATGTTATAGAAAAAGACTACTTTTGTAAATGATGTGCAAGGACTTATATATCCAGAAGAAGTTGGACTTTTCTGAAGCTGAGATTCTTAGTGTACTTCAGTGAGCTTCATATTTTATCTTTGATATGCTTTACTTCCATAGTCTTAATGCTTATTACTTAGAATTCATGGAGGAACATGCTCTGACTTCCTTTAAGTGTTAAACTATGGTGAATTGAGTTCTTGGGTCCTATCTTTCGATGTTTTTCTTCAATGTTTTAATACTTATTACTCAAAATTCATGGATACTCATGCTCTGACTTCCTTTAGGTATAAAAAATCTGATCAATCACTTCAAATTCTTTCCTTTTGAATACCTTGATGTATCGTTACTTAGAATTCATGCCCACATGATTTAACTCCTATGAACTTCGAGTTATTGAGACTTTCCTGAATGTGTCACTCTTTCATTGAAGTATATACAAGCCTCAGTTTTATAACAAGAGCTATTTGTTATCCTTATCTCTGTCACTGACTCCATAGCCCAATGGTAGCAAGTTTCCATGTTTCAACCTATAAACATATAAAATCATAAACCATAGAGTTAACCATCTATCCATATCTTTAATCAATATCATTAACCCTTTGAGAGAGCCCTCTCAGGCTGAGGAGGCTAAGCCTTAGCTTAAATATTGGTTTGAAATAGTTACACTGAGATAGTCTGATCAGCAGCCTATCAGGGTCCTATTATGGTGATAACACCCTCTATATAATTGAATTCAAACTCAAATTTGAGTGTAACATGATTAACTACGAAACATTTTTTTATCCACATTACATATACAGAAAATTATTTGCAATACTTCATTCAATCGAATATTGGGAACTCTTTTTAGTGATTAAACAAAGGTTTCATAAAAGTCTCTTTCTATACTCAAGAACATATGGACTTGATCACAACATTGTATTCCATATTTATTTTTTTCACAATGTTGGTTTAAGATTACACACACACACACACACACACAGATATATATATATATATATATATATTCAACCAATATGACATGTATGCGGTATAACTCCCGGAACTTATCCAAGGTCGGATAGACATAAGAATGGAACTTTCTCAAACAATTTTTCATTGACAGTTATCGGTCATGATTGACTGACAGATGGAAGCAACTCCATTGTGGGATGAAGGGTTTGACATTGAGCGGTCCATGTTTGTTTGGAGATGGTTAGGGTAACTAACCCTACTCTGTCCTCCCTCCAGTCCCTAATTTTCTTCGTTGGTGAGCGAGTGCGAGCTATGCAACTCGTTTGGTTTTCCAAGCTTTCATTAGCCTAGAGATGTAGCTACCGATTCGCCATGGAGGTAAATGGTAGCCCTCAGAATTTAATTGATATTTATTAGGTTTTCACCTTGAAATTTACTTGATTTGTTGTAACTGTTGAACATGGGTAAACACCATGTCAAGTTATGACTCCTTTCCAGCGCAAGCCAATATTTTACAGTCTTGGTTCGTTAACTATGGCATTATTTTCTCACCTTCTTGTAGGCAAGAGTTTGAGTGCAGTCAGCTTGACCCTGTAAGTTGTTCGGTTATTGGGTTATATGCATTCCCTTAAAGGTACCTATGCTTTTATTTACAAAGTGTAAGGTTTATGGGCTTACTGTAGGTCGACCGATACTTAAATTCCAAGTTGAGATGCTTTATTCGATGAGTGAAATGCTTGCAGACCTCTGCTCTCACATGTAATCAAGCTGTTGAAGTTTTCATAAGGAATTTCTGAGAGTTTTGTCATATATATTTCTTATCCTCTTGGGTTTTTCCACTAACCCAAAATTCGGCTTTTTGATAGGGTAAATGACTCCTCAAAAACCCCATCTTGCGCCAATCCAACACACGTAATAGACAAAAGAGTCTCCAAGTTTTTATCTAGCTTTGAGAATTTATGGGTTTCCACGATTTCGACATTCCTTACAGGAAGCCATCAATTTACGAGACTCGTTATGCCCTTTTTGTATATCTGCCATAGAGAACCATTTGGGTTTGTTTTGTTTTCTAAGAGATGAGAGTTGTATGCATAGTAAGTTTATAACTTATTAAGAATGGTGCCTTTGGCCATTGTTTTGTATTCGATGGCTGACTTTTTAAGCGAATACTAATATAAATTCTTTAATGTTTTATGGGAAGTTTTCTCTGATAGTCTCTATGCATTCTATACTCAGAAATTATGATGATTTTAGCAAAGTTTTTATCATTCTTGAGGTTTCCCATGTAAAGGGTTTTCTTGGTCGACTAGTTATGAATAATCTGAAAGTTCTTAGTTAATTTCTTTCTCCTAGTTGCTCTAGCTGGAATTTCACATTGTTTTATCAGACTCTTGAATTAAGTTCTATGAAAATTCCTCTTATCATTATGTCAGGTTCCTGCTTTATTTTGTTGAATGCATTTATGTATAGTTTCTTTCTTCAGTTTTCCCAAATTATTCTAGCGAAGTCTATGGTAATTAAGGTTGTTTACTTTAAGGATGATACCCGTTTCTAAACCTGTGTTGTTAGAATTACATCCTACCCACCCAATATAGCCTAGGACCTAGTAGCCAGAGACGTACTCATTATGAAATAGGTGGTTACCAATTATTACAAATATCTCTGGATTGCCTAAATAGGTGATGAACCTACAGGTTATAGGTAAACTGGAGAAGCCTGTCACCTAGCAAGCAAATCAATTCCCTTAGATTGTTATCCACTTAAGGCCAATTAATGATAC
Source organism: Pinus tabuliformis (assembly GCA_031772625.1). Taxonomy (NCBI): domain Eukaryota; kingdom Viridiplantae; phylum Streptophyta; class Pinopsida; order Pinales; family Pinaceae; genus Pinus; species Pinus tabuliformis. The sequence continues at coordinate 1,118,108,998 of CM062819.1, forward strand.
ACATTATATTTACAGTCAAGAATTTATTCCCTATTTTTGAATCAAAATATAATTATATATTTGCCCTGCAATTTTCCTTTCACAAAACTATTTTTTACAGAGTTATCATAGAGCATACCCCTATTTCTATCTTGACTATTTTTCAATAGTATGTGAGAATTTAAACACAAAATTCCTTTTCCCTTTTTTTAAAAAGAAGAAATAAAGATGGAATAAAGTATTTTCAAAAATAGTTATCTTTTCCACTATTAGCAAAAGTTCTCACCGTCGAACCTCGACACTGGAAATTACATCTTGTCTCTCCCCCGAGCCTTTTCCTCACCAGACAATTGAGGAAGAAATTCCAACTTGAGGTAACTGGGATCTGAACCTTAGGACACACTAGTCTAGTCCAATACTGTACTCTCACGAATTGGTGTGAGGGTTCCACTAACTTCTAGATTCAGCTCAAGAACACCTCTATAAGAAGAATATTGCTTTGTCACCTAATTGTGACAAGTTCTAGTTTTTCCTTCTTTCTCCATATCCTCCAGCTTCTCATTTTTCCATCCCCGTATTTCCACTAAGATGGGGTTTTGTCCCTCTCTAGAAAAGGATAAGAAAAACAAATAACTGATTCTAAATATATGGAAAAATAAAAAAAATACATTTTCTTAAATTCTTCTTTATTTGTTTACTATTATAGATTCACAATTGTGACCTTCCAAGTCATAATATTATTTTATTCATACTTTTTTTGTTGTTATACATTTATCTTAAAGCAAAGTTTTTCCTTACCACAACTTTAGCAACAACCATAAATTACTAAGTTATGAAAAGTAAAAGTATTTAGTTGGTAAAACAACTATTCCAGCATTGGGGTGTTACATATTTCCCCTCTCCCGCGAAACACCATCCTTGGTGTTTAAGCCAATCCTATGAACAATTCTGGATATGTTTTCCACATCAATTCCTCATTTTCCCAGGTGGCTTCTTCTAGGTTGAAGTACTTCCATTTCACTTTACCATGGCGATGGCTTGCCTCTGTAGCATTATTTCTCTCTGTTCGAGGAAGTGCTGAGGTTATACCAGGAACTCTCCATCCAATTCGACCTGTGACACGACCATACTACAATTAATTCATGAAAACTATAATATTAAAATCAAATTAAATATTTTTAAAACATTACTTGAACATCCTGCCAATGAATCACATGTCTAGGTTCATACACATATCGTTTTAACAATAAGACATGAAATACATTATGAACTTTTATATGACTTGGTAAAGCTAGCCTGTAAGCCACTAGTCCAATTCTTTGTAATATCTGGAAAGGACCAAAGAAACGAGGGGCAAACTTTGCACAACTAGTCCATCTCAGAGTTATTTTCTTAGGTTTGATTCACAAATACATATGGTCTCCAACTTTATACTCTTGATATGTTCTTTCTGATCAGCATAAGATTTTTTCCTATCTTGGGCAACTTTTAGATTTTGTCAAACTTTCCTTACTGTTTGCTTAATATCCTCCAACATTTTTGGCCCTAGCATTAATCTATTTTCAAGACTGTTCCAATTTGTAGGTGTTCTACATTTCCTTCCATATAACACCTCAAAGGGGCTCATCTTTAAGGATTCATGATGCCCGGTTTAATATGAAAACTCTACTAGATGTAGGTATTCTTCCTATTTACTAGGCCACTGTATAACATACATTTGAAGCATATCCTCCAATACATGATTCACATGCTCAGTTTTCCCATTAGTCTGTGGATGGTATGTAGTGTTGAATTGGATTTAGGTAGCCATCCCTATAAATAGGGCCCTCCAAAATGCAGAGGTGAATTTTACATCTCTGTCCGATATAAAAACCTTAGGAATACCATACAACCAAAACACTTCTTTCATAAAAGTGCCAAAAATTTGAACGATCTTCAAAGTGGATTATACCAGAATGAAATGAGCTACCTTTTTGAGTTTATCCACGATTACCATGATTGAATCATTGTGTTTTTTAGATTTAGGTAACCCAAAAATAAAATCAAGTGTAATGACCTCCCACTTCCACTCTGGTATAGGTATTGGTTGAAGGATGCCAACATGGTGTTGATGTTCAGCTTTAACTTGCTGACATTCTATGCATTTTTTCAAATATTATGTGATATCCCTGTGCATTCCTAGCCAAAAATAATATTTTTTAATGGCTGAAAACATTTTATGGTATCCAGGATGGGAATTGTAAGGACTCTTGTGAAATTCATCCAAAATCAATTGCCTAACTGAAATCTGGTTAGGGACATATATTCTTTTCCTAAAAGTTAATAACTGATCTTTATTTATGTTGTAGTTTGACTGCTTTCTTTGGCTGTTAATTTGCTGAGCTTGCTTCCAAAAAAATTTATTATCAGGATCCTGCTAGGAAACCTCTTTTTAATTTTCTCTAGAAACCTAAATTCTATTTGATAATAACACAATTTATAAATACAATGTATCCTTCTGTTAGATGCATCTGCAACATGATTTTCTTTGCCTTTTAAATGCTTGATGTCAAATTCAAATTCACTAAGGAAAGCATTCCAACTTGCTTGTCATACATTTAAAATAGGCTGCTTGGAATAACTTGTGAGACTGTTATGATATGTTAACAGTAGAAATAGTTTTCCTAGAATATAATGCCTCCATAATTTCAGTGCATGGACAACGATAGTTAATTCTAAATCATAGGCAAAATATCTATGCTTATGCTCTTTCAACTTTCATGACTCATCTGAAATCACCTTCCCACATTGTGTTAATATGGGCCCCACTCCTTCCATACACACATCTATGTAGAACACGAATTCCTTATTTGGTTCGGCAATTTTTAATACAAGGGTAGTAGTTAATATATGTTTTAATTGTTCAAAAAATTGTTGAAATTTGTTGGTCCACTTAATTTTTTTTCCATTCTTTTGTAAGGAAGTGATGGGGTACACAATCTGGGAAAAGCCTTCTATAAGATGACAGTAATACCCCACCAAACCCATAAAAGATCATATATCAGCCACATTTTTTGGCATCGACCACTCCATAATGGTCCTAATCTTCTTGGGATCAACTACTATTCCCTCAACTGAAATGACATGTCCCAAGTACTGAATTTGATTTTTATAAAAATTACACTTACTAAATTTTGCATACAACTGATGGTATCATAACGTTTGTAATACTATTGTAGGTGCTCCTTATGTTTTTCTAGAGATTTTGAGTAAATCAATATATCATCTATAAATATCAAAACAAATTTATCCAAGAAAGGATGGTTAATGCCATGCATCAAACTCACGAATGTGGCAGGTGCATTGGTCAATCCAAAGGGTAAGACTACAAATTCGTAGTGTCCATACCGGGTTCTAAAAGGCATCTTACAAATTTCCATCCTTCACCCGAATTTAAAGATATCCTGATATTAAATAAATTTTAGAGAAAATTATTACACCTTTGACTTGATCAAATAGACGTTAATCCGTGGTAGAGGATACTTATTTTGAATAGTCAATTTATTAAGTTTCCTGTAATCAATGCACAATCACAATGTGCCATCCTTCTTCCTTACAAATAACACTAGAGCTCCCTAGGGAGATACACTAGGATGAATATATCCCTTATCGAGTAATTTCTACAACTGCATCTTGAGCTTGGTTAACTCAGGTACACTCATGCGATAAGTGGATTTGGATACTGGTATTCCTCCAGGAATTGATTCAATAGTAAAGTCAATATCTCCCTTTGGAGGCAACCCTGGAATATTTTCAAGGAACACATCAACAAACTCCTAAATTATTGGTATGTTTTCCAAAGTGGCAGTTTTATATTTAGAGTTAGAATATCGAACTTTAACAACATAAATCACACAACGCTTTCTAATGCATTTACCTAATTGAGAAGCAGTAATGGGGTGTAACCTCATATGTTTTATAACTCCTTTTATCTATTGTCAGGTACCATCTTCATCGAGGTAGATAATGGACTCGTCTTTACAATTTACTAAGGACCAATGCCATTCCATCCAGTCCATTCCAACCAGCAAATCATATGATCCTAAGGGTAAAATATTCAAATTTGCTTTTATGAGTTGACCCCCTATTTCAATGGAACAATTTGGTACCTTAGCATTTACCCTTCTCTTAGCTCTTGTATATAGTTTTACCAGACAAGGTTTTTTTAATTTATGAGTTTGCAAACAACATTTTTCTACTACCTTGGGGCTGACATAACTTAAGCTTGCACCCAAATCTACTAAAATAGATACAGGTTGATTAGTTAACTTACCTTCCAACTCTATCATGGTAGGTTGATAATCTTCTTGGCAATCTTCCAACACAACATTGATCCTGGGCATACTCCTTTCCACCTCCCCGACTGTAGATGCCTCTTGCACATTAGCAACTTGTTCGAGTCTAGCATGATGAGGGAAATTCTTGTAATAATGGGGTTCTCCACAACCCCAACATTGCAAAGGGGGATTTTATACTTGGTTGGGCTCTAACCTGTTGGATGCTTCAGTTGGCTTAGTTTCTTCTTGCCATTTGGTTTTTTGTTGATTTCTTCTAGGCTGTTTACTTGATTGATTTCTCTGTGCATTCTTAAAATTTGTAGATTTAGTGCCTCTGAAACTTTGATAATTTTTCTGCCCCTTCTTCTGAGACCAACTCTTGCTAGTGTCTCCTTTCTGCTTCATCTGTTGGTAGCACATTTAATCTTTTTGAATGGCTTCATCCATAGTTTTAGGATTATCAAATTCTATTCTTTCCTTCATAAATGCAGGAAAGCTACTTAGAAAATGTTATATTTTAGATTTTTCCTCCTGGATAAATGGCACATATCTTAATAAGGATGTAAATTTAGTCACATACTCATCCATAATTAGTTGCCCCAACTTTAAATCATGAAATTCTTTAGCCTTTTCAACATAGAATCTCTCCATCAGGTATTTGTTTTTAAAGTGTTTATGAAATTCATCCCATGTCACATCTTGTTCCTCCATCCCTTGCACTATTTTAACCTCTTCCCACCATAAGGTGGCTTTCCCTTGGAGCTGATAAATGGATAATCTGGCCTTTAGGTTACTATCATATTTGTAAACTTGAAATTTTTTGTTGATATTGATGATCCAAGCTTCTGCAACTTCCTCTGCGTCACCATCAAATGTTGGGGGTTTGATCTATTCGAATTCCCCTTGCAACTCCAGTCTCTACTTATTTATTTTCCTTTAATCCAAGACATTACTCAATTCCTTTTCATGCTCAACTCTATTTCCATCCATTCTCTGGGTATGAATTCCTTCTGAAGTATCCTCAGTTTGATGTTGATGTTCTTCTTCATCTCTAGTTCTATGCTCAGGACTAGGTCAAGAGGTTTGATGGTTCTGTTTGTCTAAGAGGCTCTTTAAGATCCTCTCCTGTTCGCGCATTACTCTTTCATTGTATGTTATTAATCGAACCATTTCAACTTGTAATTGTTGAACAATTTCAAGTAACATATGTTTGTTTGGTGTTGCTGTTCTACACCCAACTGTGCCCACATTTCTGGATTTTCTTTTGGGTTTGGCATTGAACCCACTCCCCCTGTTGATCTCGGTGGAAACTGACCTCAAAATTCTCTCCTCATCGTGATATTTTACTGGCTCAATCTCCTTACTCTCTATGCACATTTCATCATACTTAGCACTACTACCAATGCCTAATCAGGCCACAGTATTGAAGCACTATGCTCTGATACCACTTGTAACATGATTAACTATGAAATTCGAATTAGAGCTCTTATCATTTTTTTTTAATCCACATCACATGTATAGAAAATTATTTTCATTACTTCATTCGATCTAGTATTGGGAATTTATTTGAGTGATTAGACAAAGGTTTCATAAAAGTCCCTTTCTATACTCAAGAACATATGGACTTGATCAAAACATTGTATTCCATATTAATTTTTTGTGCAACGCTGGTTTAACATTAAACACACACACACACACACACACACACATATAGATATATATATATATATATATATATTCAACTAGTAGGACATGTATGAAGTATAACTCCTGGACCTTATCTAAGGTCGGATATACATAAGCATGCAACTTTCTTGAACAGTTTAACACTGGTAGTTGTCAGTCATGATTGATTGACAGATAAACGCACCTTGACCATGGGATGAAGGGTTTGACATTGAACGATCCAGATTTGTCTGGATATGGTTAGGGTAACTAACCTTAGCCCATCCTCCATCAAGTCCCTCATTTGCATCACCACCGAGCGAGTGCGAGCTCTACAACTCGTTTGGTTTTCCTAACTTTCATCAAGTTAGAGATGCAGTTACTGATTCTCCATGGAGGTAAATGGTAGCCCTTGAAATTTTATTGATCTTTATTAGGTTTTCCCCTTGAAATTTGATTGAAGTTTAATTGAATTGTTGCAACTATTGAACACAGGTAAACCTCATGTCGAGTTTTGACTCCTTTCCAGCGCAAGCTAAGCTTTTACAATTTTTGTTCGTTAATTATGGCATTCTTTTCTCGCTTGCTTGTAGACAAGGGTTTGGTTACAATCGGCTTGCCCCAGTAAGTTTTTCGATTATTGGGTTATATGCATGCCCTTAAAGGTACCTGCACTTTTATTGACAAAGTCTAACGTTTCTAGGCTTACTACAGGTCGACCAATACTTAAATTCTGAGTTGAGTTGCTTTATTTGATGGGAGAAATGCTTGCAGACCTCTTCTCTCATAGGTAATCAAGCTGTTGAAGTTTTCATAAGGAATTTAGGAGAGTTTTGTCTTATAGATTTCTTATCCTCTTGGGTTTTTCCACTAACCCTATATTCGGCTTATTGATAGGGCACGTGAATCATCAAAACCCTCATCCAGAAAACACAATAGACAGGGGAGTCTCCAAATCCAGTGTCCAAGTTTTTTATTAGCTTTAAGGTTTTATGGGCTTCCACCATTTCTCCATTCCTTACAAGAAGCCCTCAATTTAAGAGAGGCATTATGCCATTTTTGTATATCTACTATAGAGAACCATTTGGGCTTGTTTTGTTTTCTAAGAGATGAGAATTGTATGCATAGTAAGTTTATAACTTATTAAGAATGGTGCCTATGGCCATTGTTTTTTATTCGATGGCTGACTTTCTAAGCGAATACTAATATAAATTCCTTAATGTTTTATGGGAAGTTTTATCTAACTGTCTCTATGCATTCTATACTCAGAAATTATGATGATTTTAGCAATTTTATCATTCATGAGGTTTCCCATGTGAAGGTTTTTCTTGCTCGACTAACTATGAATAATATGAAAGTTCTTAGTTAAGTTCTTATCATTCTGTCAGGTTCCTACTTTATTTTACTGAATACGTTTATTTATAGTTTCTTTCTTAAGTTTTCCAAATTATTGTAGCAAAGTTTGTGGTAATTAAAGTTGTTTACTCTAAGGATAATATTGGTTTCTAAACCCGCGCTACTGGCATTACATCCTACCCACCCGATCTAGATTAGGACCTGGTAACCTGAGACCTACTCATTATCCTACTGGTGGTTACCATTTATTACAAATATCTCCATACTACCTGAATAGGTGATGAGCCTACAAGTTACAGGTAAATTGGAGAAGCCTATCACTTAGCAATCAAATTAGTTCCTTTAGACAGCTATCCACTTAAGGCCAATTTATGATACAAGTTATATTTATAGTCATAATATTTATTCCCTATTTCTGAATCAAAATATAATTATATATTTTCTCTGCAATTTTTTCTTTGACATAATTAATTTTTATAGAGTTATCATAGATCATACCCATGATTCTATCCATACCATTTTTCAACAGTACGTGAGAATTTAAGCACATAATATTTTTTCCCTTTCTTTAAAAAGAAGAAAGAAACATGGACTAATTTTTTTATAGAAATACTTATCTTTTGCACTGTTAGCAAAATGTCTCATCGCCCAACCTCGAGACTGGAAATTACGTCATGTCTCTCCCCCGAGCCTTTTCCTCACCAGAAAATTGGGGAAGAAATTCCAACTTGAGGTAACTAGTATCTGAACCTCAGGACACACCAATCCAGTCTAGTACTGTACTCTCACGAATCAGTCTGAGGGTTCCACTGACTTCCAAATTCAGCTCAAGAACACCTCTATAAGAAGAATACTGCTTTGTCACTTGATTGTGAGAAATTCTAATTTTTCCTTCTTTCTCCATATCCTCCAGCTTCTCATTTTTCCATCCCTGTATTTCCACTGAGATGGGGTTTTTGTCCCTCTCTAGGAGAGGAGAAGAAAAACCAATAATTGATTCTAACTATCTTGAAAAATAAAAAAAAAATGCATTTTCTTAAATTCTTCTTTAGTTTGTTTACTATTATGGGTTCACAACTGTGACCTTCCAAGTCATAATATCATTTTCTTCATGCTTTTTTTTTTATACATTTATCTTAAAGCAAAGTTTTTCCTTACGAAAAATTTAGCAACAACCATAAATTACTAAGTTATGAAAAGAAAAAGTATTTAGTCGGTGAAACAAATATTCCAACATTGTGGTGTTACATATTCCCCCTCTCATGCAAAACATCATCCTCGGTGTTTAATCCAATCCTCTGAAAAATTATGGATATGTTTTCCACATCAATTCCTCATCTTCCTAGGTGGCTTTGTCTGGGTTGAAGTGCTTCCATTGCACTTTAACTTGGGTGATGGCTCGCCTCCGTAGCATTATTTCTCTCTGTTCAAGGATGCATTGAGGTTCTACCAGGAACTCTCCATCTGGTTCGACCTATTACATAGCCATACTACAATTAATTCATGAAAATTATCATATTAAGATCAAATTAAATCTTTTTAAAACATTACCTAAACATCCTGCTAATGAATCACATGTCTAGGGTCATACACATATCGTTTTAACAATGAGACATGAAATACATTATGAACTTTTATATGACTTGGTAAAGCTAGCCTATAAGCCACTGGTCTGATTCTTTCTAATATCTCGAAAGGACCACAAAAGCGAGGGGAAAGCTTTGCACAACTAGTCCATCTCAGAGTGCTTTTCTTGGGTTTGATTCACACATACACATGGTCTCCAACTTTAAACTCTCGATATGTTATTTTCTGATCAACATAAGCTTTATGCCTATCTTGGGCAACTTTTAAATTCTGTCAGACTTTCTTTACTGTTCGCTACATCTCCTCCAAAATTTCTGGCCCTAGCATTAATTTGTTTTCAGGACTATTCCAATTTGTAGGCATTCCACATTTCCTTCCACATAGCACCTCAAAGGGGTACATATTTAAGGAATCATGTCATTGTTAAATGCAAGCTCTACCAGATGTAGGTATTCTACCCATTTACTGAGTTGCTGCATAACAGACATCTGAAGCATATCCTCCAATACCTGATTCACATGATTAATTTTCCCATATGTTTGTGGATGGTATGCAGTGATAAATTGGATTTGGGTACCCAATCCTGTAAATGGGGCTCTCCAAAATGCAAAGATGAGTTTCAAATCTCTGTGTGATATAACTACCTTAGGAATACCATGCATCCAGAATAATTCTTTCATAAACATGTTAGCAATTTGAATGGTCTTGAAAGTGGATTGTACTGAAATGAAGTGAGCTACTTTATTGAGTTTATCCATGATTACCATGATTTAATCATTGTTCTTTTTAGATTTGGGTAACCCAGTAATAAAATCAAGTGTAATTACCTCCCACTTCCATGCCGGTATATGTATTGGTTGAAGGAGCCAACAGGGTGTTGACGTTGGACTTTAACTTGCTAACATTCTATGCATTTTGTCAAATATTCTGCAATATCCCTACACATTCCTGGCCAAAAATAATATTTCTTAATGGATGCAAACCTTTTCTAGTATCCAAGATGGGCATTGTAAGGACTCTTTTGAAATTCATCCAAAATCAGTTGCATAGCTGAAATTTGGTTAGGGACATATATTATTTTCCTAAAATTTAATAACTGATTTTTATTTATGCCGTAGTCTGACTTCCTTGGATGTTAACTTGCTGAGCTTACTGCCACAAAAATTTATATTTATGATCTCGCTGGGTAGCGTCTTTAATTTGCTCTAGAAACTTAAATTCTATTTGATTATAATACAATTCATAAATACAATGTATCCTTCTACTTAATGCATCCGCAACACAATTTTCTTTTCCTTTTAAATGCTTGATGTCAAATTCAAATTCACTAAGGAAAGCATTCCAACTTGCTTGACGGGCATTTAAATTAGGCTACTTGAAATAACTTGTTAGACTATTATGATCTATTAACAGCAGAAATATTTTTCCTAGAAGATAATGCCTCCATACTTTCAGTGCATGGACTACAACAGTTAATTCTAAATCGTAAGAAAAATATCCATGCTTATGCTCTTTCAACCTTCTTGACTCATATGCAATTACCTTCCCATCTTCCGTTAATACGCCCTGCACTCCTTCCATACATGCATCTATGCAGATCACAAATTCCTTATTTGGGTTGACAATTTTTCATACAGGGACAATAGCTAATAGATGTTTTAATTGTTTGAAACTTTGCTGACATTCATTGGTCCACTTTAAAACTTTTCCCTTCTTTTGTAAGGAAGTGTTGGGGTACACGATCTGGGAAAATGTTTCAATAAAACAATGGTAATAACCTGCCAAACCCATAAAATATTGTATATGGGCCACATTTTTGGGCACCGACCACTCTATGATGGTCATGATCTTCTCGAGGTCAACTGCTATTCCCTTAGATGAAATGACGTGTCCCAAGTACCGAATTTGATTTTTTATAAAAAGAACACTTACTAAATTTTGCATATAAGTGATGGTCTCGTAATGTTTGTAGTTCTATTCATATGTGTTCCTTATGTTCTTCTAGAGATTTTGAGTAAACCAATATATCATCTATAAAGATCAAAACGAATTTATCCAAGAAATGATGGAAAATTTCATGCATCAAACTCATGAATGTTGAAGGCACATTAGTCACTCCAAAGGGTAAGACTACAAATTTGTAGTGTCCATACCAAGTTCTAAAATCTGTCTTATAAATGTCCTCATCCTTCACCCGAATCTGGAGATATCCTGATCATAAATCAATTTTAGAGAAAATTGTTGCACCTTTGACTTGATCAAACAGATTGTTAATCCGAGGTAAAGGATACTTATTTTTAATGGTTAATTTATTAAGTTTCTTATAATCAATGCACAATCACAATGTGCCATCCTTCTTCCTTACAAATAACACTGGAGCTCCCCATGGAGATACACTGGGAAAAATATATCCCTTATCGAGCAATTCCTGCAATTGCATCTTGAGCTCACTTAACTCAGGTACACTCAAGAGATAAGGGGCTTTGGATATTGGCGCTGATCCAGGAATTAATTCAATACTAAAATCAATATCATGCTTTGGAGGTAGCCTTGGTATAATTTTAGGAAACACATCAACAAAATCTTGAATTATTGGCATGTTTTCCAAAGTGTCGGTCTTATCATTAGATTTAGAATAACCAACTTCAAAAACATAAATCACACGACCCTTTCTAATGCATTTACTGTTATTTATGGCCTCAATTATGTCACACTTAATCTTACTTTCTCGTGAAATTGAACAAACACATTAAATAAAATTCCACCAAATCTATTTGACTACATGCACAAACATCTATACAAAAAAGACCACTGACATGCCACCACCTAACTCTTGTTTAATGATGTTATTTCAATTCCTTTAAAATTAAAATATGTAAAAGAAATAAAATAATATTTAATATTTAAATGTAATTTATTATTATTATTATTATTTTATTTATTTCCTCCAAATAAAAAATCATTATGATCATATACATGGCTGTTTATAGACTGGGTTCTACACTTAAAAAATGACAACCAAAACATGATTTCAGTCTTCCATCTTACCATTTGATTACTAATATTCACATAATTCTTGGAGATGATGTACTAATTTTCAAAGAGATCCGAATTACTTGACTGAGAGAATAGCTTGAATCCCGTATAACATAAATTCACCGTACCTTAAAAAAGATTTAAGATACTAACAATCTTTAAAAACCACACATGATCGTCGCCTTTTTATATTAAAGGACAGTAAAAATTGGACCATCTTGAAATTCATATAGGGAAGTAAAAGTACCTCTTTGAAAACCCGCCAATTTTTCTATGTTTAAATGAAAAATTTTGCAGAGACGAAAAAATGTCTCAAAGGAGTGAGCCAAGGCTTATATTTTCCAAGTTTAAAATTGTGTTTGAGTCTCCCCTCATATGGATATTTCATATGTTATTATAGAAAATGGAAAGAAAGAACCTATAGATAAGAATTCTGTTTCGGTGTTAGAACTTTTTCTCGGTACATAATATATGTGAAAATAATAAGTCATCTTGGTTTGCACAATCGAAGAATCCTCAAGGGATATTAAAATCAATAAGAAACATTTTATCAGTATAGTATTTTTCTTCTTTTATTTGGGTTCCATTTGATATTCTTTGGTTAGTTTCTCAATCAAACCTAGTATCACTAACCGAGTAACTTTGCATGCCTAGAAAATACAAGTGTTCTAAGCCTACCAAATATAATAAACGATGAAACTAAGAAACGAGCCATACTCCCTAATTTCACCATCATGTAGCCAATCTTACATATGTTTCTCCATATGTTTATCTAGAGAAGATTTGTTCCAGATCATTTTTGGAGAAAAGCAACATGTCAAAAGATCCCACACTTGAGCTGCGTAATGATAAGAAATAAATACAAAGAGGGCATTTATTTGGTCCTAACCTAGATTTATTTTAACCCAAATCTATAAGCTCTTTCAAAATACAAATATTTTTTCAAGTGAAATTTAATCATTCTCCATACTTGTTAACTTTGATATTAAAATGTATCTAAAATAATTCACAACCCAAAAACCATTTTGAAAAAAAATAAATTCATAAAAAACCATATTCTAATATCACTTATATATATATATATATATATATATATATATAGATATATATATAAACCAAAATGAGAAATTTGTTTTTATATACAAGCCTGCGCTTGGATCACAACAAATACATTAGCTAGTACGTATGGATATCTTCAAAAACAATTTTTGAACCCTCCTATCCAACAAAACTACAAAATTTTTCCAAAGGGACTCCAAACTAGACAACAAAAAATGAGGTTTTCTAGGTATATACCTTACAAAATTGATCCAATGTTTTTTCTACATGCCATACTATAACTGATTGATAATGCAATCATTCATAATTGTGTAATGCCAATCGATTTAGCTCTAAGGAATATGAGAAGACTTGATTCGATCATTGTTTTTTAAATCTCCCAATCTTAATTCAAACGCTTCATTAGCACAAAAATCAACATCTTTATTGAGATCACAAAGAACATGAAAATATGCTATTGAAGAGGACCCTTCCACTACTTTCCTCATTCTTTTCATAAGACTTTCTAATGTTTTGTCCCTTGGAGAAGAGCCCTTCACCAAATGTTGAATAAGAAGGAAGGAGTCTCCCAAAAAAAACAGAGAAGTCACCTATGTTTCTTTGGCTAACTGAATCTTGTGGTGAAAGGCATAAACTTCAGCTTGCAGGTATTTTTCATGCATCCTAAGTCTCATAAATACTCCACAACTTTAACTTCTTCGAAGTCATCAAACACCCCTCGCCCTTCTGCCAACCCAAACTACTCTATAATATTTGAAAATGGATCTCAATAACAATTTAATGCCAAGGCTTTTTAATTGCCATATCTACATATTCAGAAGTTTGAAAAACTACCCTTGGAGGATTTTTTATTCACTTAACCTAGCAACCCTCCATGAAGCATTAGGTATGGATTCCCATATATTTCCTTTTTATGGAATTTTAGAATGAAAGACATCTCGAATTTAGTAGGAAATTTTATAAGAATATTTTGAAAACCACAAACGCACAACATTACATTGCTCAAATGAATATATCTTAATCTTACATCATTCAAATGAATATAACCTTTCCTTTACTCAAAGTAAATGATTTTAGCCTATATTAATGGATGTAAACCATTGCCACAACCTTAAATTTTACATTCTAATTTTGTGTTTAAATGATTACATCTCCCCCCTTTACCGAAATTAATGATTTAAGTCTATCCACGATAGAGAATGGGTCTAAACCATTCTTCATGAGTAGATCCTTTCTGGATGTAAGAAATGCCACACCCATATACATTCAGTTAAGGATGGGCAATCAATACAACCATAAGCACAATATATTTAGATATAGTATTTTCATTTATCAGTGCAAATCACAACATCATATAAATGACCCACAAACCCATCATCATGCCTCCTAGGCTAATCCAAATCCCTAAAATGACTATAAGTTTACAATTAATGAGATGCAAGCTAATATTATGCACCATAGTGCATTTACCAAGGGATCTCAATCTCAAATATAGCTAGTCTTGGTGTTTAAATGAATATATCTGCCCTTTACCTAGATCAATGATCCTAGTATATCCTATAATAGAGAACACGTTGAAACCATTTATACCTAATGCCGCACTTGTGTACATTTAGCTTGAGATTGCCCATTAATGCAACCATAATCATAATAGTTCCAAACATAATATTTTTATTAATTGTTGTGAACCACAACACCTTTACAATATAAAGAAATTACCAACGCTTATATCAATTAATCATAGGCACATCTCAATGCTTATGCTAATAGATGTAATAGGAAAACATTGTATAATGAAAGTAAAACTATATCTATTGCATATGGATAAGCACAAAGTCGTGGGTTATGTTTGTTTTCACAAGAGAGGAGACTAAAAGGTGGTCTAAGGGGAAATTATACATGCCTAATAATTCAAATTCATCTCTTTAATTATTTTTTGTGATGGACCTTTTATTTCCCTTTTTGACATTTCAAAACATAGTCATTGAATGCATGTAATAGGTTTGGTGGGAAAGTCACCTCACCTAGTTATTGAAAACATAAAATGAGTATAGCTAACTTTGGGATTTGTGAGAGTCAAACATGTATGGGAGAAAATGAAGTTCAAAAGGGGGAGAGAAGGTATTTTTTATGGTCGAGTAGAAGAGAGAATAATAAAGTTCTTGATGTTGAGAAGAGAAGGAAGCTATAGTGGGTGTTGAAGACAACTAATTGGAATAGGAAAATGCATGGAGAATTAGGCTATTATGCACGTGTGTGAATTTTTGTTGAGGAAATTAGCTAATAGCAAGTGACATTGCTACTGTGAGCATGCCTGCTACAATTGGAATTCTTGTAGTCCCCAATTGAGAGATTTCTTGGACAACCTGTATTGGATCCCTACATGGAAGGGGGATATCCTAAGGGATTGAATGGTAGAGAAGGGGACCCCATTCCTTGGGTTTTGTAGGTTCAAGGGAAAAAGAGATGGAGTATTAGAATTATTGTAGGAATTAGCTTCTATAAATTTTATTGGGTACTAGGCTGATTGATGTATAGTAGAGAACTATAGGAGTTATCATTTCTTATGGATTTGTAGCCCCAACATGGGGGTGACCCATTGTTGAGAGACCTAGAGCAACAAAGTCTATGGTTGGGTGGAACATTGAATGCCTACAACTAGTTATGTGTATTTTAATTAAGATAAGTATTCTTATTGGTATTCTCATTTACAAATTTACTACTATGTTTAAATGTTATATTTAGTTTAAGTTTCTAAACGTTTACATGCTTCTATGTGAGATAAAATAGTTTTCATTCATGAATTTAAATTATCAGGAGTTGCATGAGTGTCCTTGTCATGCTACACACATTTATTTTATTTGGTACCAAAGTGTTTCATTGGGTTTGGTAATGAGGGGTATTAAAAAGTGGTATTAGAGCCTTGGTTTCAACACTAGGCCTACATGGGTTTATTGTAAAATAAAAAAGTTTGTTTGTCTTTCTTTTTGGTATTAAATCATGGCCAAAATTCCCAAATTTTTATTTGTAATAATGTTACTTGACATGGGGGGAAAGGAAAATTGAAAGGCATAGGCGAATTTTGATGTTAAGTGGTTGAACTTAGCTCAAAGGGTGTAGTTAGTGGTTTTGACTATATTCACGCGTTTGATTTTAAAAAAATAACTACGTAGTGAAAGAACTTGTAAAACTTTTTTCTACATGTTACACATGATTTTTTTGAAATACAATGTGTATTGCATGAAAGTATTATTCACGTGATACATCTATTGTTGTTGCTACAACACCCTCCAAAATTTTGCCTACATCCAAATTTTGGAGCCTCGTTATGACCATGCCATCCTTCATTTCAGGCCATTAATGT
Source organism: Pinus tabuliformis (assembly GCA_031772625.1). Classification (NCBI taxonomy): domain Eukaryota; kingdom Viridiplantae; phylum Streptophyta; class Pinopsida; order Pinales; family Pinaceae; genus Pinus; species Pinus tabuliformis. The sequence goes on from CM062819.1 coordinate 1,118,125,360, forward strand.
CATGCTTACTCATGTTACTCAAGTATTCAAGTATTCCTTCAAGAATTCTAAGCATCGAAGTGACCTGCTTTTACATGCAAGCTTAGCGGTCAATGTGGATCCTTTTAAGTCAAGCATTGTGAAATGCCTAATCACAGTAATTACGCAATGCCTAATCATAGTGATTACACAGTGCCTTATGAAAATGGCTACGTAGTTCCTAGTGAAAAATAATGCATAAGCTTTGTGGATAGTAATTGTGCAGAGCTTAGAGATGGTGATTGTGCAGTGGTTGTGTATTCCTTGTCGGAAATGCTTGCGCAGTTCTTGAAGAGTGAGACTATGCAATCCTTATGGACAGTGACAATGTAAGGACATTCTCTACAGATAGTGATTACACAATTTTGTTGACAGTGAGAGTGTACTTCTTCAAGTTAGACAATTCACCCTTGGCTCCTTCCAGAAATTCACTAAGTGCATTCACCAATATTAATTCTAATTGCATCATCTTCTCTCCCTGTGTAAAGAGTCTAACCGAGAGCTCATCTTCACATTCATCTTTCACTTGTGAGATCTATGCATTGTTGGAGTATAAGGAGCATTCTATCACCCATGGTTGCAAATGCCACACCATGTGGGTGAGTTACTCAAATGTCACTTTTGCTTTCGTAAGCGTCACTTTAGCTTTCTTTTTCTCTTATATGCATCGTTTTTTCTTGCTCTATATTTTACAAGTGTCACTATTTTCCTACTTTCTTTCTTGCATGTGTTGCTTGTATTTTCTTTATATTTGCAAGTTTTGTTTCAACTCTTGCATGTGTGGTTTTCACTAGTTTTCACAAATCTTAAGACCACCATGGCACACCTCCTAGAGGTAGCTCAGACACATTCTCTTACACTATTTTATTCTATTTATCATTAGGACATGCGCTAGACACATTCTTATGGCATAACACACCTTTTGGTTTTATTGCGACACTTGTGTCGTAAAGATACATCTTAAGTGTTGCACTCGGAGATAAGTGTCGCTTTACATTCATTTTGTTATATGCATGTTGGTTGTGGGTATTGTGCATCTATTGGTCATGTTTTTGATTGTATATGAGTCTGTGATCATGTTTAAAACATGTTCTATTCTCTTACTCTCACCCTCTTGTTTCACTAATCCCAAACTTAGTCAATTTTCGAGTTCTCTCTGTCCTCATAACTTCCGGAATCAATGACCAATCATCAATCCCAATTCTATTACACACAACATATTCCTAATCCACAATGATTAATCTCTTCCTCCTAGAACTATGCACTAGGTAATCCTAGAGGATAGTCTCCTTCAACTTTGCAGTCCCCTTCACCAACCCTGCCTATAACGTTCAAATGTGCAGTCCCCTTCACCAACCTTGCCTTCACTACATGTTTCACATTTCTAGTGGATAGTGAGGTCATCCCTTAGTCCCTCTAGTTCTCAAATGCATAATCCTTGGTTCCTCTCCTTCAAGCACTACACATTTCACATTCACAATGAGCAGGCTTGTCATCTCTTCCTCCCTAACTTTCTCAACTACGCAGTCATGTCCCTCACTACCTGCCACTGCAAACTACACACTTCCAGTGCCCAATCGTATCACTATTGTCTCTTGTAGTGCTAAACTATGCAATACATGGATCCTCTCCTTCAAGCACTTCACATTGCACAATCACAATGCCTGAGTCTGCTATCCTTGCCTCCTAGACTTTCCCAATGCGTAATCCAAATCTTGCCTCTCCCTTTCCACTGCGTATTGCATAATGACAATGTAAAGTCCTTCCCTCCTTGCCTTCTAAGAAGATGCACTGCTCAAAAGAATGTTTCTTCCTCTCATTCATTGTGCAATGTCCCATCACAATCAACATATCACATAAACATGCAAGTTAGACTAGGTGATTTTGGGACTAATATTGTCTTTCCATGAGTGAACTTCATTTGTAGGTGTTATTATTTCAACACAACAAGGTGATACTCAAGAAGGAAATAAAGTAAAAGTTTCAAAAGTACACTTGTGGAGATGAGACATAGAGGTGCTATCATGCGAGAGTAAAGGAATCTTAGACCACTACAGAGAGATGGAAACCCATGTTCACTTAGAAGGTTCCAACCTTCATCCAGACCCTTGGAGGGTGAAGATGAGGCACATCCTATACCAATCATTAAGAGTTGACGACATAGTAGTAGATAAAGGAAACTAACATCAATACCTTGCTATCAAGTCTCATGTCATAGTCACCAAACTATGGTCATTCAAAATATCAACACAAGAGTGTTGTTTGGTCCCATGTATTTTTCCACATTATTAGTGGATTATAATTGTATTTTCAAAAATAAGAAAATGTAAGAAATGTGTGGAAGCCCAAGGGTCCCACATAGAATGTGAAAAGTCACCAGAAAGTTCTAAAGTCATGTAGAAGCTCAAATGTCACAAAGGAATTCAAAAAGTCACATGGGAGCTCAAGAGTCACGAGGGAAAGTTAAAAGTCACAAGGGAGGTGGAAAATCACCTCATTTGTTATACATGCACCCTCATAACTCAGACAAAGGCCTTTTCACCTTGGCTTCTCTAGCTTGGCATAGGAGAGAAGATCATTCTTTAGAGGAGAGAGTGGCGACTTAATGTTCCACTATTGGGGCTAGTGTTGCATCATTGCAATCATGTACCTTGGGACTTTCACTTAATATATGAAGCTGTCAGAACCAACACACTTTCTTGCATATGTCATGAATGATTGTAAGACTATTATTTCATTGTTTGCAGTGTATGTTTATGTTTACACATACCAATGAAAATGAACTAGTTCATTGGCCTTGGTATGCATCTTGTTGAATGCAAATTGTTATTTGATTTTATGATCATTGTTATCTTGTGAAATACTTTGAAGGTTAATCAATGATTATTTCCATGCTCTTATGTGTCTCTTTTATGATAGTATTATTAATTTTATTCTAGAGGCTCACTCTCTCTTTTCCCTTCCGTGAAAGTAGCTTATATACATTACAATTGTATGCCTCACAGTGTCAACTCACTTGCCTGTTTCAAACATTGTTTGTGTAATATCTTATATTGATAATTGAAACCAAGGAAAATATCTAAGAATAATAGTGGTTGGGTCTATTATCTGTATGTGAATCCTACTCCAAATTATGTGAGGTCTAGTTGGGAGTTCATATCAGGGAGACCCCCTTATGTTGGCGGGTTTCCAACACCGTCAACAACACCATTATTCCCATAAGCATGAAAGTATGAGAAGAAAAGATATTTAGGATATGAAATATCTTGCGTCATAAAATATTTTCCATGTGACATCATAGAAAAAAAGAAAAGAAGGTGACATGCCACATCAATAAAGAGAAAGGTGAATAATAAAAAATTAAATAAATACAGAGCTAAAATTTTGTTTTGGCCATAATTTTGAGTAGAAAAGCTCATAATATAGTGAAATTTCAAGGGTATGTCCGTAGTGGGAAGGCATACAAATGTGTTAATAAGTCTCACTAACCAATTTCGCCCCAAATTTCCAAAAACAAAAAAAAATTCTTAGCTTTTGAAGAATAGGGTAGTATTCCTTTACTTCTAATGAAATTTTTATAATGAGTCAAAGATGTAGACATGGTGAAACACAATGGATTTTTTAGCCATGTTCCAAATGGTTTTGAGTGCAGATGCAGAAATGGGACAAGATCCACTATTCTAGGTCACTTTTGAGGATTTTTTTTATGGTTTCGAAGGAGGAAAATGGGCACTAGGTTTGAAGTTTGGAAAAAACTTAGTTACTCACCATTTTACATCCTTGGTAATCTAGATAATTTCGTGATTCTAAAATTTTCCCATTTTCACCGTATTTGGGAGATGACAGTTTTTGCTAAAATTCCTAGTCTCAAGAAAACAAAAAAATAACAAAGTTGTCAAAATATATTCATGTAGAATTTGAAGGGAGCATCAAATTACAAATATAGAAGTTTTTGTGTACTCAGAAACAATTACCAATTTGGAATTTGTTGTGAAATCATAATCAAGAATTCTATCAACACGTAATATAATTTTTTTCTTGCTTACTGTTATTTTTCCTTCTATGGGTAGTGGAAGTTAGCCTCTAAGCCATTTTTCACTAACAAAAATGGACACAATTGAGTAGAAATAAAAACTTTAGAAACATAAATTTTGCCTAAGAACTTGTATTAGTGCATCAATTTTTTTCATAAATTAAGAGGAAGGACTTGTAGGCCAATTAAGGAACAATTTTAAGATATGCCTAATTTTTAGTAGTAACTATTGCATGCACATTTTTAATAGTTAGGAGTACATATAGAACAAATAAAGGTTAGAATGAGAACCAAAGATACAAATTATTCCCTATGATCTCACAACCATGAAGATACATTTATAGTTTTACATATTCACCTAGGAAACACAAACATGTAGTCTGATGGATATAGAAGCAAGGTAGAACCTGTAGATTTAGTTGAGACAATGAAGAGCTTGTAGAGGGAAGTGTTGAGATATTAAGAAAATATTGAAAGGTTTATAATAAATATTGAGGAGAAAAAAAAAAATTAATACTCAGGTACTATAGAGTCTGAATAATTTGTAAAGACAAATAATAAAGATTCTAACACGAAGCATGCAACTAGTGCAATACATGCACTAGTTGCATCTACAACGGTGAGATACAGGAAGTTGTCGTTTTGATAATTCGGGGATACATTAATGACACCTTAATCAAGGTATCTTTAAGAGCATCAAAGGAAGCTTGCACAACCTGATCCAAATGGAAGGGTATCCCCTTTTTCAAAAGACGAGTAAATCCTTTAGCCATTTCATCATAATTGGGAATGAACCTCCTCAGAAAGTTAGCCTTCCCTTGGAGTCTCTGTAACTATAGTAAATTGGAAGGTGGAGGCAAATCAAGAATTTCCTGAACCTTAAGAGGGTCGAGTCGAATTCCTTCCTTAGACCCTATGAAACCTAGAAAACAACCAGAACCAACACAAAACACACATTTATGTGGATTGATTCGTATTTTGTAGTGTCGACACTGTAAAAATATAGCTCTCAAATGATGCGGGTGATCAACTTGCTTTCATGAATGAGAAGGTAAATCATCAAGGTATGGTTGAACAATGTGTTTGATGTCATGGAAGGCATAGTTCATTACCCTCTGAAAAGTGGCCCCAATGTTCTTCAAACCAAAAGGGAGTTTCCTGTAAGCAAATGTGCCTCATGGACAAATAAAAGAAGTTTTAGATTGGTTCTCTAGGCAGATATTGATCTGATTATAGCCAGAAAATCCATCCATAAATGAAAAAATTTCACATCTGGCACATTCATCAATAATCTGGTCGATAAAGGGAGTGGGATAATTTTATTTTGGACAAGCCTGATTAACATCCCTATAATCGATGCACACTCGTATTATCCCTTGTTTCTTCATGACAAGAACAATATTGGAAACCCAATCAGTAAGAGGAACATGGTATATGAAACCAACATGCAAAAGTTTTTCAACTTCTATTTTAATGGCAGCAACCTTCTTTGGATGAACATGATGGAGGCGCTATCGTACTGGTTTGACGTCAGGATGCATTTTAAGTTCATGTTCAACTATACTAGAGTCAATACTTGGCATATCCTCATATGACCATGCAAATATATCTCGGAATTCACGAAAGAGAGCACAGTAAATATAAAGTTCTAATGGAGAACAAGATTTGCCAACATGAATGTTTTCTACAACTCTAGGTTTGGTCAAAATATTTATAGAAATATTTTCTTCAATATTTGAAAAGTTTCGCTCAGAATCTATTGTATCTATAAGAACATAATTCAAAAGAAAATAAAAAACTGAAGGGTGATTAATTTCATTTGAAAAATCTTCTATGTGATCTGGAAGATGGGAACGATGATGATAATCTTCCCATTGTTCTTCTTTTGTCATAATTGATTGGACGATTCCTTCATCAATAGAAAATATATGTGAAAAAGGATCAGAGGAAGTACCAAATTATAATGAACGATCTACCCATACAATTGGCGAAGATGGATTTGGGTTCACCGTGCAAGCCAGAAAGATTGATTGCTATGCAAGCTCAATGGGGCTTAGCGGCATGATTTCGTTACTACTATCAACTTGAGAGCTATTGGTTATCTTCCTTAAATCAAATGAAGTGGAAGATATCATGTTGCAAGTCTCAACTTTTGCCACTTCTGCCATGTTTGATAGTGACGGTAGTGAAAAATTACCCATTAGGGAAGAATCCTTGAAGAGACCTACACTAATGGTTTGAAGAGATAGTGGGGGTCCGTGAACCAATGGAATGATTCTAGTAGCCAGTGAAATAGAGGCGAAGAAAGCAATTTGATCAATAACTGTGATTCTGCCTTTATGAGAGAATGCAATCATATGAAAGTATGTTGAAACCACAAAAACCATAGCATAAACACATGGTATTCCTAGCAAAATGTTGTAGTCAAGGGGTCCGTCAATGGCCTCAACTTCAACACTTACTGTTTCCCCCCTAGTTCAGTTTGCAGATTAATCAAGATTCCACAAGGCGTATATGTGCGACCGTCAAAAGCTTTTAACGTTATTGGTGAACATGAAAAAGGTGGTGAACCAAGTGTTTTCCAACAATTCATTGACATAATACAAGTAGATGCCCCCTCGTCAATAATGGTTCGGTGAATAAGTTTATTCAAGGCATTTACTTGAATCAGGAATGCTAATTGCGCTGGTAACTGTGGCGTATAACCCGCATGGTTGAAAACCACAAGATTGGAATCCATTGGATTGATTCCACCAATTGCTGACAACAAAGCCTGCTTCTGGGAGGGACAATTTTGAAGCACCTCAAGCATCAACATAGCAAAAGGTGACTGAGCCAAATCTTCTACTATGTTATAGTTTTATGCTGCTTGAGCTCGAGGGTTAAATGTTGATTTATGTACAACTCCCTTAGGCAGTTTTATTGTTAACTCTAGTGCAATAGGCGGTGGAATAGTTTCAGATGAAGCTGAAGTCGAAGGATTAGGTTGATTAGTGGCCTGGTTATTCGATGACGACAGTGGATTACCATAATATTTACTTCGTGTTGAAACCAAAACACCAATTTTAAGCTTAGAGGCGGATAGCATAAGTACTTGGGAAGTGGAAGCATGATCTGTAGCAACCATATGTGTCTCCGGGTTCGAAAAAGGATCAGTCAACATTGCGGATGTACTAGAAGTCTTAAGAAGTTTTGAGACTTGAGAGAGGTGAGGACAATCTCATGTAAAGTGCTCATCATTATAGATTAGACATGGGTAATGAGGTTTCCTAGCTGAAGGAGAGGAATCAAATGATTTCTCTTGAGGGGGATTATTTTTTTTCTTCTTGTTTTTCCCCTTCTTCTTGCTTCCTGGTTGCTTTTCATTCTTGTCTTTGTCATATGAAATGACATTAATTTCGGAAGCAAGAGTGTTATCAGATGCATTTGAAGTTTGATTGAAAATGACAAGTGTTTGACTAGATGGTCTACTTGCCGTTTGTGTGCTTGAAGAACCAATCACACCGTCATCAGCATGAGAGTCCTTACTCAATGGTGGTGGAGGAACAATATAAGATGGTCTGGGTGCATTCGGGATCTTGTCATAGAGCATGCCAGATTGTGTATAAATAAAGTCCAAATATTGGGCACGAGAAATTACTTGCTCTTCAGTAGCAACTCCACCTTTCGACACATCCTTGGTGATAGACGAAAATAAGGATTTTATAAACCACTCAGCTAAAAGCTGATCAAGAACATAATTTTTGACCATTTGACAATGACGACACCACTCATGAATATGATAAGAGATATGAGTAGCAGTAGTTCGTTTAAAGTTGGTAAATAGTTCCATTACAGTTTCATATCATATGGGTAACTGGAAGTGGGTTAAAATCGTGGTATCTAAGGATGTAAATCTATCAAAAGAATCTCATGGTAACTCAATGTACCATTTCGCAGCCGCACTAGTGAGTGTTCTATGGAAAAGACATAGCCTAACAAAATCATCATTCAGGGAGTTTGATGAACACCATAAATGAAACATCATGACATGGTTGGATGGGTCTTCTCCAGGGTTTCCATTGAATTTCGGAATATCGGGAGGCAATTTATGAGGAATCATCGACCACCAAGGTGCATAAAGAATTGGGTCATTGGTAAGCCGATTTAGATCTAGTAATTCAAGTGTTGCAACAAAAGGCAATTATCTATTGAGGTAAGGTTGAGCATAACCAGGGTAAGATGGGAGTTCCTGGGCAATAGGCCTTTGCATACCAGCATAAGGCATCTTCTACTAGTAACCTTGATAGGGGTAAGTTTGTTGAGAAAATCATGTATAAGGTGGTTGTTGGGCACCATGATACATTTGCTATTGTCCAAACCCAACATAGGCTTACTGGCTAGGGCCTGGGTAAACTTGTTGTCGACCAAACCCATCATAGTCTTGTTGACCAAGTCCAGGATGAGGTTGGTACTACTGGAATTGCTGCTATTGGTACTATGGTTACCATGGTTGTTGGAGCAACTGTTGTTGATACAACGATTGTTGCCCATCAATGTAAGCTTGACCAGGTTGTGAATACACTAAACCAGCGTAAGTCTAAGTCATTCTAGTAAAAGGTAAACTGGCCTGAGGTTGTTGGACTCCTTGCATAAACGATTGTTGTAAAACTGCCTGAGAAGGCTAAGTTTGTAAACCTGAAACTTGGGGGTCTGAGGTTGAAGGACCAGCTTGCACAGGTTGAGATACAACTAACTGAGCTTGCAACTGTGGTAAATTGGTAATAAAAGGCGTAGTAGGCATGGATGAGACAAATTTCATAGGTTGTGATGGATACACAAGCCTTGGTTGAACGAGCATTGTTGGCTGCCACTGACAAACAGTCATTCCAGGCTAACCTAAAGATGACGACATATCGAAATATGGTTGCCCCCCAGAAAATGGAGGATAAGAAGATTGTGCATATTGTTCTCCATATGGGGGTAATCGAGTGTAAGGCGGATACATTGGACGGTAACCAGATGAACCAGCTTGATATTGACTTGATGGGTCAAGTTGTTCAGTATCCGTCAATAAAGAACCAAATAAAATTTCTATAGAGGACATGGGTGAAGACCAAGGGCTAGAAGCAACACCTGAGTGGGTTCCAGATAAAGATTGGTAACCAGGTGGGACGGATGGAACACCATACAAATGTGACTCAAGTTTTGTGGTAAACATACAAGAGGTAGTGAGAGAAGATTCTGCCGCAACTGTAATAGATGGTACAGTCTGGGATGTTGACTTAGCCATAGTCAAATGTCCTAATAAATTTCCTAACGAATCAACGGGTGTCTAAAAGTAATTAGGATCAAAGGAGCAGTGAAATGAGGAGTATGAGGATAAAGATAAAGCCCAGTTCCAAAATGAAATTGAGTTCTAGGTGTTTCTTACTCAAGTTCCTCTTCAATCAAAATCAAACAAGGTGGAAGGATTTCACCATCAGGTCTGTAATAGATTTCTGGTATTTGTTCCCGAGGTAAAGGGGAAGTCTCGACAATTACGAATGTATGAGAATGAACCAGTCGACCGTCTTCTGGTATGGTAACAATTTCTGATTGTTCAACTTCAACATCCAAGTGTTCTGGTAAAAGAAAAACATTTTTAGGTTGGGCTTCTTGAAAAACTTCTGGTTCAGAAGTAACTTCTGATTGAACGGTGATAGGTTCAGGATCAACTTCTGGTTGATCAGATTCAGGTTCAAAAGTAATTTCTTGTTGAACAACTGTGTGTTGAAAATCAACTTCTTGTTGGACAACTTGGGTTACCGTTTCACTAGGTTCACTTCTAGTGTCCTCAGGTAATTATGGAGATTCCACTTCAGTAACAGATGTACCAATAATTGTAGGAGTAACTGGGATCACAGTACTTACCAGTATAGGTGTTTTTGGTAATTCAGATGAAGAACCAAAAGTTTGTGATGTACTAGATTCAATCAAACGAGACTGCTTTGACTGACTAGGTGTAGCTTCAGACAGTAAAGGCGGTTTACTCAGCGTCCTCTGCGAATGATAGGGTAAGGGTTGATGTTCCTCCACGATTTATGATTGATTTTATTACAAAAAAGAAATAAACAAAAAGGGGTAAGCTAGATAAAAGGATTACCAAGAAACTGTGAACTGTAGAATACCTCCCGGCAAACCGAGAAGTACGGGAAGGCAATCTCCCCGAATGTTGTGTTCGGTGTATAAAAATGTACAAGGCGGCCAACTCGGTTACCTAAGGATGGATAACAACCTAATGTAGTCCTCCCATATATACCCGAAAGTACTTGGAGACCCATGTTGAGATTGCAACAAGATGATGGAGCTTAGTGAAAAGAGTCGCCTTCACTAAGTGGGCCCGCAGGCTATTTTTGGCGCAAGTCTATTTTTAGACTATGTCTATTTTTAGACATATGGATCATGTCTATGGATTGCAGGTTGCTGTTTATGGATGATTGATCAAGTTGGGAAAAAATATATGGACTTATATTTTTGATGAAAGTGTGAATGATCACAGTGTGAGTGATCAAAGTCTATTTTTAGACTGGTTGTCAAAAATAGAAAAGTCAAATATTATTATCTCACAATAATATTTGGACTATAAACTTAATCTTATTCTCTTGGAGCACTTCAGTTTGAGCTACAGAGGTGGCACATGCAGCTGTCAGAAGGAAATACGCTTTTCTTATGAGTCAGTTGAGTTGTTGCATGCATGACTTCAGTTAGAACTCAATCAGTTGAGTTTGGTGGAGTTGATTGTGGAGTTGTGTTCAGTTTAGCTTTGTTAAACTGGTTGTATTTAGTCTAACTGGAAAATAGACTAGAGATGAGTTGGGTGAATTAGTTATTAATTAATTCACAAGTTATTAACTCATAATACAACTAATGAATACATCAGTTAACTCAGTTGCATGTCAGTGCATGTTCAGTTCAACAGGGACAGGTGGTAGAGAATCAGATTGCTATCAGTTGTGACTATAGTTGTGCACCAGATCTTGCACAATCAAGGGATTGAGTATGCCAATGAGTTTTCTCACGTATTTGCCCACATTATAGCTTGTGCTCACGTCCAACAAAGAGTGAGTGACTATTTTGCAGGTGAAAAACGAGTTTGGTGAGCCATTCTCATCAGTTTTTGAGCCGGTATTGAGCAGTGGAGGCAGGCAAGCAGTGGAAGAGATTTGGAGATCAGATCTGAGCTGTATTGTGTGTAACAGAGGTGGAGATACTTGTGAGAAGTATTATGCTGTGTAATGTTACATGACTCAATCATTAATATACAGATAGTTGGGGTTTTTAGCGAGATGCTTTCCCCGGGATACATATTGTGTTAATGTGTGAATGCTCTTGATGTTTTATTGTTATTGATGCTGTCATATTGATGATCAATGTTGAGGAGTTTATGTATTGTGTCTGTTTTCCGCAATAGTACATGATCAGGATAATCTCCATTGAATATGTGTTAAATTATTCAAAATTTCTACATGGTATCAGAGCGAGCTAGATAATTGTAGAAAAAGTTTCTACATAGTATCGGAGCTGTTGATCATCAGATCTACTATTCAGGAAGTGTTTACATTCTATTTCTTCAGGCAGAGTCTGTAATCGGGCCAAGTAGCCTCTGGATTCATCCTTCCTTTGGAAGGTGAGATATCCGGTAAAAGCCCATACAATCAATCTTTGTACGAGAAATATTTTGTTCTCACGAATTCTAGATCGGAAGCAGTTGAGTTGGTTGCTGGTGGAATTCGAATTTGCAGCAGTGTTTTCTTGGTGACAACGCAGCAATGTATTTCAACGGATTGCGATTGGAGTATGCTCTTGAGGGCAGCTCAAACTATATTGCATGGAAGGACAGGATGGAGGCAGTATTGGATGATAACGGGCTGAAGGAGTTCATAGATACGGATATCCCAAAGCCTACTGATGCTGCTGAGACGGAAGTTTGGAAAACGAAGACCGCAAAATGTCGAAGGATTCTGTTGGAGGGCGTGAAGGATCACATTGTGTCCAGCCTCCATGGAAAGGCTACTCCAAAGCAAGAGCGATCAGAGGAAGCTGGCGCTCAAATATAAACTCAGAAACAATAAGGATGAGAATGGATCTTCATCAAAGGTATCTGATGAAGAGAATTGCGCTTTGGCTGTCAAAGCAAAGAAAGGGAAGAGCAAGAAAGCTTCTCAGTCTGGTGCGAAAGGCAAGAAGCAGGATATGTCCAAGGTGAAGTGTTTTCACTGTCACCAGCACGGACACTATGCCACAAATTGTCCACAGAAGAAGAAGAACAAGCAAGCTGCTGGATCTGTAGGGGGAGAGGCCTTAGCTTCTCAGTTTGAGCTTGATTTTTCATTGATCGCATGCTTGGTTTCAAGTGTGATGGGATCAGTGTGGTTCTTGGACAGTGCTGCGTCTTTTCACATGACGGGAGATAGAGATTTGTTCTCTGATCTGGAGGACAAAGATCTTGGAGTGCACATCGAGATGGGCGATGATGGTAGATACAGTGCGATCGGTATCGGTACCATTTCCTTTGAGAGGGAGTCTGGTAAACCCTTTGTATTGAAGGAAGTCATGCATGTTCCAGGATTGAAGAAGAATCTCATCTCAGTGGCGATGTTAGAAGACAAGGGGTATGATGTTGTTTTCAGCGAGGGAAAGGCCTTCCTGCGCAGCAAGACAACTGGTGAGACTCAGAAGATAGGGGTTCGAGTGAGGAACCTTTATCAGTTGCATGTAGATGGATGCGCAGCAATGGCATGCAAGGCATAAGGATTGGTGAGCCGGGATGATGGCGAGTTGTGGCACAGGAGGTTGGGTCACCTTCACCATGGACCCTTGAAGATACTGCAACAGATCACTACAGGGCTTCCTAAAGGCACACTTGCGTAGTCATATTAGTGCAAGGGGTGTACTTTGGGGAAGTTTGTGAAAGCCACCTTTCACGAGAAGGATAGTCCCGCCACGACGATCCTTGAGAGAATTCACACAGACGTGTGTGGACCTTTCTCAGTTGCTTCGACAGCAAAACACAGGTATTATGTGATTTTTGTTGATGATTTCTCTCGTAAGTGCTGGATCTTCTTCATGCAGAAGAAGAGTGAGACATATTCAAAGTTCTGTGAATTCAAAGCATTGGTCGAGAAGGAGTCGGGGAAGAAGGCGAAGGCTCTTAGGAGCGATAATGGTGGTGAATACATCTCGGACGAGTTCAAGGATTTCTGCAAGACAGAAGGGATTCGTAGAGAGCTCATAGCTCCCCATAACCCACAGCAGAACGGGGTAGCTTAGCGGAAGAACAGAACGATTGTGGGTGCTGCACGGGCAATGTTGCATGATCAGGGCCTACCCCTTCACTTGTGGGCGGAAGCATGCAATACAACAGTTTATGTGCAGAACCGTTGTCCTCATAGGATACTTGGCATGAGTACACCTGAGGAGACTTATTCTGGTAAGAAGCCTGATCTTTCTCATTTGAGGATTTTTGGTGCTAACGTTTACATGCATGTGACGAAGGATGCCAGGAAGAAGTTGGAGCCGACCGCAGAGGTTGGGATATTTGTGGGGTACACTAATACACCCCACAACTATCGTGTGTATTTGCCAGACAGTGGTAAAACTGTTGTGCGACGGGATATAAAATTTCAGGAGGAGAAAGCCATGAAGTGTTCGCTTGAGAGGGAGCTACACTTGCATGCAGATGAGGAGCTATTAGTTCCTAAGGATGAGCTTCAGGACGTGGATCAGCCACAAGACGAGGTTCATGGAGTGGAAGAGACCACTCATGCAGCGCCAACCATCAGAGGGCGAAAGCGCTTGACAGAAGCTGAGCGACTGGCTCAAGATGCAGAGAAAGTTGTAGGACCACCTACAGCCCAACGCAGGCAGAGACAGTCACCTGATCAGTACACTGGATACATGGCTCTTATGAGCAAGTTTGTTGTGACTGAGCCATCCTCTTTCGAGGAAGCTGTGGAGGATCCCGCATGGGTAGACGCCATGGTGGAAGAGTATGATTCTATTGTCAGAAACAGTGCATGGGAGATTGTTCCTAGACCGGAAGGGAAATCAGTGGTGGGTTCGAGATGGATCTACAAAGTTAAGCAGGCAGCTGATGGGAGTGTGGAGAAGTACAAGGCAAGATTTGTTGCCCGAGGCTTTTCACAGATTGAGGGGATCGATTATGAGGAGACCTTTGCACCTGTTGCAAGGTATTCTTCCATACGGACGATTCTTGCTCTCTCAGCGCAGATGGGATGGCACATTCATCAGATGGATGTGAAGACTGCGTTCCTCAACGGAATCATTGAGGAGGAGGTGTACATTGAGCAACCCGAAGGCTTTGAAGTCTTCAGAAGCGAGTCGCATGTGTGCAGGCTCAAGAGAGCATTGTATGGGTTGAAGCAAGCACCACGTGCTTGGTATACACGGATAGACAACTATTTCACAGGACTTGGATTCTCCAAGAGCGAGGCGGATCCGAACCTATACCAGATTGTGGTGGAGGGTAAGTTTCTTATCATTGTACTGTATGTTGATGATTTGATTCTAACGGGTGATGAGCTGTTGATACTGTCATGTAAGAAGGATCTTGCTATAGAGTTTGAGATGAAGGATTTGGGCCTCCTTCACTATTTCCTGGGATTGGAAATATGGCAGCGCAGTGGTGGACTGTTTGTTTCTCAGGGCAAGTATGCTCGGGAGATACTGGAGAAGTTCAACATGCATGGCTGCAAGCCTGTTGATACTCCTCTTCCTGGAGGTTGGAGGAAGGAGGATGCCACTTCAGGAGAAGAAGTGGATGCCACTGTTTATCGACATTTGGTGGGGTCGCTGATGTATTTGGTCAATACACGACCTGATATATGCTATGCAGTTAACCAGCTTTCACAAGCTATGGTTAAGCCTACCAAGCTCTTATGGAAGGCGGGCAAGCATGTATTGCGCTACTTGAGAGGCACATCGGGATATGGTTTGTGGTACAGACAGGAGGATGAGGTGAAGCTATGTGGCTTCACGGATGCAGATTGGGCAGGGAGCCTAACAGACAGAAAGAGCACATCAGGAGGGGTCTTCAGTATTGGATCGACAGCAGTTTCTTGGTACAGCAGGAAACAGAGATCCGTGGCACTCAGTTCAGCGGAGGCCGAGTATATGGCAGCAAGTTTGGCTGCATGCGAGGCTATATGGATGAGGAAGATCCTAGTTGGTTTGTTCGGTTCTCATTTGGATCCTACTGTGATTTACTGTGATAACCAGAGTTGCATTAAACTCTCGGCTAATCCTGTATTTCATGATAGATCTAAACATATTGACATCAGGTACCATCATATCAGAGATTGTGTGCAGCGGAGGATCATGTTACTTTCGTACATTCCAACGGAGGATCAGGATGCTGATATTCTGACGAAGGCTCTCACCAGGAGCAAATTCGAGTACCACCGAGGCAGGATATGGGTTGCTGATAATCCATATCTTGTCGAGAGGGAGTGTTGAGATTGCAACAAGATGATGGAGCTTAGTGAAAAGAGTCGCCTTCACTAAGTGGGCCCGCAGGCTATTTTTGGCGCAAGTCTATTTTTAGACATATGGATCATGTCTATGGATTGCAGGTTGTTGTTTATGGATGATTGATCAAGTTGGGAAAAAATAGATGGACTTATATTTTTGATGAAAGTGTGAGTGATCACAGTGTGAGTGATCAAAGTCTATTTTTAGATTGGCTGTCAAAAATAGAAAAGTCAAATATTATTATCTCACAATAATATTTGGACTATAAACTTAATCTTATTCTCTTGGAGCACTTCAGTTTGAGCTACAGAGGTGGCACATGCAGCTTTCAGAAGGAAATACGCTTTTCTTATGAGTCAGTTGAGTTGTTGCATGCATGACTTCAGTTAGAACTCAATCAGTTGAGTTTGGTGGAGTTGATTGTGGAGTTGTGTTCAGTTTAGCTTTGTTAAACTGGTTGTATTTAGTCTAACTGGAAAATAGACTAGAGATGAGTTGGGTGAATTAGTTATTAATTAATTCACAAGTTATTAACTCATAATACAACTAATGAATACATCAGTTAACTCAGTTGCATGTCAGTGCATGTTCAGTTCAACAAGGACAGGTGGTAGAGAATCAGATTGCTATCAGTTGTGAGTATAGTTGTGCACCAGATCTTGCACAATCAAGGGATTGAGTATGCCAATGAGTTTTCTCATGTATTTTCCCACATTATAGCTTGTGCTCACGTCCAACAAAGAGTGAGTGACTATTTTGCAGGTGAAAAACGAGTTTAGTGAGCCATTCTCATCAGTTCTTGAGCAGGTATTGAGCAGTGGAGGCAGGCAAGCAGTGGAAGAGATTTGGAGATCAAATCTGAGCTGTATTGTCTGTAACAGAGGTGGAGATACTTGTGAGAAGTATTATGCTATGTAATTTTACATGACTCAATCATTAATATACAGATAGTTGGGGTTTTTAGCGAGATGCTTTCCCCGGGATACATATTGTGTTAATGTGTGAATGCTCTTGATGTTTTATTGTTATTGATGCTGCTATATTGATGAACAACGTAGAGGAGCTTATGTATTGTGTATGTTTTCCGCAATAGTACATGATCAGGATAATCTCCATTGAATATGTGTTAAATTATTCAAAATTTCTACAACCCAATCCGTGTTAGCGTTGTCTAATGCGAAACCGCACAGTGAGAGCATTCCTTTATACTTTACGTACTGTAACACCCTATATACCCGAAGGTATGTGGACAAGCTACGATATACTCACGTACGTGAAATGAGGTATCACACTTGGAATGTATCGCAGACAAGTTAGTGACAACTTCTATGTTTTTCAATGCCGGAACACGTCTCTAGCCTAGAACCTCTAAATGTTTTCCGTTTGGTGACAATGCTCCATTAGGTTAATTGAGATTAATTTTAAGTTGATCTTGATTAAGAATTTTCCTTTCAAGTTCACCATGTGATGTCTTTGAAATTCCTAGAATGCAACTAATATGATAAGCATTCTTTTCATTCAATTTGAACAATTAAAACCTTAGCTAATACGAATAGAGCAATCAGATTCTTTTAATCAAAGAGCATAGAGAACATCTTAGTGCAATTTCCCTAAACCATTCCTATAAGCACACACAAAATTTTCACTGCACGATGCAAGTTTTTCTTTTCAATTCCCTTAATGTTGAGATGAACAAAAGGAAACTAATGCACTTACAATCAATCAATCTTTTTCAAGAACGAAGACTTTACAACAGTTCCTTTTTGCAAGAAATGAAGACTTTAAAACGACACTTTCTTTTCAACAAAGATAAATTGATTATAAGCTAATTTTGAAAATGAATTGATAATGATAAAGAAATCATTTAAGAAACACTAAAAATTCAAGGCCAAACTAGGGCTAGGAAAGGAAATACAAATTAATTTCAGAGACACAACAAGAATTGATCTTTCAGCAAGCAAAAACAGAAGGAAATTTGGAAAAAACCAAGCCAAAGGTGGGATTTTTTACCTAAGGAGGATCAACGTAGCCCTGAATGGGAGACAGTGTGCTTCAGAGCACTGTCATCAAGCCAAGGGTTCTCTGCAGTGCACTGTGTCATGACCAAGCCTGTGTTGGTGCTAGAGAGGCCATTCAAGGGACATTCAAGCACAATTTTTGACCAAAAAACACTTCAAAAAGGTTGAAATAAGATCAATGGAGGCAAGTAAAGTCTACTAGGGTGTACTACGATGAAGATAAACTACCCGGAACGGTTTTCATTGCCCATCGAAGTGACCAATTTGTTATGTGGAAATTTGCATCTACGGATAAACACAACTTCCCTATGTGGGTAGCTACACTTAGAACAATAGAATTAAAGAGTTTAACCTTGTCCTATAGAAGATAAACAAGGGACCTACTTGTTATCTTTCACTTCCTTTTGTCTCCTTTGAATAGTTCTCATCGCTCCTTCTTGAACTGGATGCACTCGATCAATACCTGCAATCATAAACAGAGGACACAAACCAATCAAAGTAGGAGATCTATCTACTATAAGCAAATGGAATTGAAAGCATTTACACATGTAATCATCATACATAAAGACAAGAATATGGGAAAATGTGTAAACATATTTATTAAGTAGAAGGAAGAGTTACAACCAAAGAAGTCTGATCCCATGTCACTCATCCAACTTGAGTTCCATCCTTCATCACACCAAAAGCACAACACTCTGGCAACATAACAATACTTTCTTATGATCTCAAACCTCAAACCAACAGTATCTCTTTACAATTCTTCAAAGACCAGCCCATGATCACTATGATGAGTGCTCAATTTATAGGGAAATGGAGGTGGTTTTGTCATAAATTGGGCATTGAATGGCTTTCCAATTTGGGAGTTAGTTTCATAGAGGAAGGGATGAGAGGATAGGAGGTTATTTAATTCATTCCCTATCCAAGTTTGAGCTCATAGGAGAGGATAAGAGGTGGGAATCTTCTAGAATGGTCTAGAATGTAGGAATATTCCCAGAACCGTTTGAAGATTTCACTCAATCACGCCTAGCATAGGTCAAAGTGGGCCTAGGTGCTTGGGAATTTACCCTTGACCAAGGCTACACTAGTCCCTCAAGAAGTTATTTCAGGATGTCTTCAAGCCAGGAAACTCTCAGGAATGATGGCATTCAATGTGATGACTTTTCAAGGGCATGTAGAAACTGAATTAGGGTTTGATGAGCCCTAATAATACTGATCTGAATTTTGGGAGTGATGCACCCAAATAGACCTGTAACACCTTCGCCACACATTTCTTCCATTCTACAATGAGTTCCTTCAAGCCATTATCTTCTATCACAAACTCCATCCTGTCCCTCTAGTATATAAAAGTTGAGCTACCTTCGAAGGTATACTTAAGCCTCCACCCATGGAATGCCATCTGCTGATCCTGAAGTATGTATGCAAATTCGACTTCACCTGTAACCCAGAAACTCAAAACTTCAAAATATCCTCTAGAGAGTGGATTTTAAAGTAGCGATATCTCTCTCATCCGAAATCTGATTCGGTTGATTTATTTTTTTTGAATTTGGGTATCGTTTCCCAAGGAATCAAAATATGCAATTTATTTCTAAAAATTCTGCACAAAAATTCTTAGAACTTCTCTTCAAATTCTCGACCCAAAAAACAATCTTGCTCCAATACCATGTAGAAAAACCTGTAGATTCACAAGCTCATGTAATCTACTAAAACAAGAGACAAGAATCTATTTCTACTCTTTACAAAGGAATCTCATCAACATCGAGCAAACAATAATCAATAGAGGAAGAGAATCAAAGGCACTTAACACAATAGATATCTGTGTAAAGGCACAACTCAAAACCCCACTATCTGTTTTGTATTAATCTGGAAAATCAAGATGAAAGTACAATGCTTGTTCTCTCTAGAACAATCCAAGCACTCAACAAATTCAATCTCCAACTCATAAGCAAGCTCAAGGCCAAAGATTATCCAATTCAAAATCTCTCCAAGTCTCTATTCCAATGTGTAATTCCTATGAATGATAGCTTGTATTTAAAGGGAAATAAAGCCTCTAAAAATAGTGCAATCCCTCAAGGATTAGTTCTTTTTTGCATGCACTATTAGTGCAACTCGAAAAAATATAAAACAAATAGTACATTTTCCTTGCACTCTAGTCTCAACTGGGTCTTTCTCAGAATTAACATGCATGAGTTTCTGATGGTGGAATCTTCAGTTAACTAGAGTAGCACTAATTAGGTCACTAGTGTCCCAACTGACTTTTCACTCACTATTAATTCTTGAAACTGATTGGAACTAATTTAACTGGACTTAACTCAATAAACTGATTTAACTAATTACAACTCATTCATAACTCATCCCGAACTCCTATAAGTTAGGGAGAACATATACATGTCTTCTAAAAGACTTACAATTCGAGTTTCCTAAATTATTAAGTTAATTAAACTTAATTAATTAATTTCAAATTGTTATGAGAAAAGCATTCTATTTTAATTCAAGGACAAATTAAACTGAAATTTCTTGTTTCCATTTGTCAACATTCTCTCGTGCCTATTAATGGTCCACATCATTGGCTGGTAATCAGGAGGTTTTCTAGCATGTTCAACTTCAACACATTGATTAACATGTTAGAATTTGTACTTTAACTGGGCTGGGATGGAGCGCAAGACCCTGAGTCTTTTCTGATAAGACTTAGGCTGCGTGGAGTTATGTATTATTCATAATTGTACACATGTTTCTGCTACATAGATGGTTGTGACCATACCGTGAGACTTTATATTTATGATGATCCTTCTATATCGGGTGGTTGTGTCCATACCTTGGATCTTAGATTTACAGATGATCCTTCTCATTCATATGGTTGCACCCATACCGCAGATATTTTTTATAGTCCTTTATCTGTATGGCTATGTCCATACCATGGATTCATGTTCGATATCAGATATGTATATGTATATGCATCCTTGATTTGTAGGTCTCCTAACAGTGTTTGTTCTCGTCCTTGCAAAAGCTCGTAAATAATCTCAGCCATCACTCCTTGCTCTGCCTTCATGCTTTAGGGGGCACCTGTTACACAGTATTTTGTCACACCTCCCGCACTTCCTTGTCACATACCCTGAAGTTCCTGAAACATGATCATCATGTTGTGTACTCATTCAGATATGCAACTTAGATCCTCCCTAAAACAATAATTGGGAAATGCCTTAAGCTTCCCCTGAAGGAAATGGATCTAAAACCATAATTTTAGAGTCATCACTCATATGATGTTGAAAACCTCGATGGTTGCTAGTTGCACTATACTAGCCCTATGATGCCATCGCTCTGTTTGCTTGAATACCCACGAGGATCCCTAAAAGAAAATTTTCCCAAAGAGGATGTGAAACTTCGTGATCTAGAAGCTTACAGAGCGATGAGCTAGAGGTTTTCTAGTGTGGATGAGGTCGAGTTCTCTCAACTTGGCCTTTTGGTCTTATCCCTATGAGCTAACTCCTTGAGATGAGGGCCTACTCCTATCTTTGGAGAGATCCTGACTCCCTTTCCCTGCCTATATATTCATATTTTCCCATTCCCAAATGGTTGGTGTTTGGCTATTTTCACCCTTATGCTAAGATTGTGCCTACATATTACTCATTTGGATTAGAGAAGGAGTGCTAGGAGAGCTTAAGCTTGGACTTGGACATTCATTCAAGGAGAGCCTATTGACATCAAGTCTTGGTTGTATGCTTCCTCATTTATTCTATTAGTATAAAACTGCTGGTTCATTTTCCATAAATGTGTATGCTTATGTATCATTTATCTTAACACTCCTTGATCTATTAAGTAGGTTACTTTTGATTATGATATTTGTATTTGCATGCCTTGTTGTGTCTTGATCTCTTGTGCAGGTGTTTAAACGTTGTGAGCAATAGGATCGAGCTCGTGTTGCAAGTGATTCAAGATCTTCAACATAGGAATACATGATAGCATCAGAACAAGGTAGACTATCTTCTTCATCTCTTATTTCAATTGTAAGTTAGGAAAGTGTCGATTAGATTGTCACATAGGTTGCTAGTCCCACTCATTGGGCTAGAGGGATCGTCTCTATCCATAGAGAGGATTGACTAGGAAACGCTATGGCCATCCACAAAAACATCCCTCCCAAGAAGAATTCCCATGACACTCTTCTGCAAAATCCTTATCAAGGATAAGATCCAAAAAAGACTTTGACAAATGAACAAAAACAAGTTTCACATAGTGAGTACTTGTATAGCTTGAGTGCTTGACACATTTGTAATATACTGAATGTGTTGCAACTACTCATACAATAGTTTTAAAATTCTTTCTTAAACTACAAATAGAAATGAATTTTACAAGATGGAATAAACTTTGACTCCCAAATTTTCCATTCAAATAGACTATCAACAAGCCAAACTAGCATAACAATGCCAAAGAAAACAATGTTTCATATAAGTGATTTGTTTATGAACATCACTTTTACAAATTGCCCAACTATGGGG
Source organism: Pinus tabuliformis (assembly GCA_031772625.1). Lineage (NCBI taxonomy): Eukaryota > Viridiplantae > Streptophyta > Pinopsida > Pinales > Pinaceae > Pinus > Pinus tabuliformis. The sequence continues at coordinate 1,118,147,430 of CM062819.1, forward strand.
ATATGCTACTAGTGCAAAAAAAAGATTTACAAACTTCAGTTGGACAAATAGTCCGCCAATTTCTTACCCAACCAGGTAAATGAACCCTCTATTTGAACTTTTTATTCTTCTGGAGTTGCTTTAGGGATGGTCACATATTGCACGACTTTTTCTTTTGTCACTTCCTCTTCTGGTGCTTGCACAATTTCTTCCCCTTGCCAGGATGAAGTTGTGGAAACAATTTCCAACACTTCTCGACCCAATGCCCATTGATATTGCAGTGAGTGCAAAAGTCCTTTTGAGCTTCTCTTGGCTCACATATCTTTAACCTTGGATGAGATTTTTTCTTTTTGGTCTCAATTCCATTAGATATAAACATCTTCTTGATGATTGCTTTCCTTTTATAGCACTTATCTACACAATGGTTGGATGAAAGGAAAAAGGTGCATGGAAACACTTCGTAAACATGTTATTCCAATCAACATGTTGTTTTCCATTATGAAAAGAATTTGAATTAACAGCACGATTATACCTCTTTTTGTTGTACTTTGGCTTATGCTTCTTGCATGAGGAACTTGCATGGCAAGAATAAATTGGCTTCGTTTCTTCTTCAACTTGTTCATATCTCTTTGGAGATGTTTTGCATTTCAATTCCTCCTTATATTTGAGTAACCAAGAAGGTACCAATTCTGGATGCAAATCCCAACATCTTGCCTCCTTATGTCCTCTCTTATGGAAAAAGGAACATGATACCCATGAGTTGTCGCTAGAAGACCATTCCTCTTTTGCAACATAGCCTAATCCTTCTTATTTAGGCCTCTCCTTTACATCAATTGGATTTTTAATTCCTTGATGGTTCACTCCAAGGCCTCCTCCTTTGTAACCCATCTTGGTCAAGAGCTTGGAACCAATGCCTTTACTATATTTTTCAAATGTTGCAAATGAATTTACATCAACACTTTATGTAAAGAAGAAGTATGTAAATGCTTACCATTTGCCTCTTATTTTGATTGACATACAAAGAAGTTTTCAAACTCTCTTTTGATTTTGGATGTTTCCTCTTGGACGCTTTGGCTCTCTTTTTTTAGCTCCTTGAATTTGGGTGCTGATAGAACCTCATCCTCCACATCATGTGGACAAAAGGTACAAACTTGTCCATGTTCCTTCTCTGAGGGACTTTCTACACTAGAATCTTGCATAAGAGTTGTAGAAAAACATGAATATTGTGGAGAAGATGGTGGTTTATTACCATTCTTGTTACCTTATTCCCTTGGAGAACATTTTCCTCTTAGAGGTCTAGAGCTTTCACCTTGCAATTTGGTATTCCTCTCTTCATAGAGGACTTTCACCATTTCTGCCATGTCTAAGAAAACATTTCTAAAATCCTTCACATCCTCTGACATTCTTGCAGCATCTCCTCCTTGGGACATTCTTTGCTTGAAGCTTCTGCCACAACTTGAGGTAGAACTCGTGGTAAAGATTGTAACAATCTTGCTCTCCTATCCAAAACCGTCTCCTCACTTGAGATTCAAAACATATTAACTTGCAAAAAACAGTCAATTCCTCCTTGCACAAAGCAAACCAGTGCTCTGGTACCAACTTGATCTGAATGTGGAATATTATTTTTCTATGATAAGATTCTCATCATAATACAAAAATGTTCTTGAGGATTGTACTCCAAAATAGCAAGTAAAAACATGAGTTTTTATGTGTGTTTTATTATGTTAATTTCATGAAAAACTTTAAACATGAAATCAAAATACTTAATGGAAGCATGAATCAATTAGTAATACACCATCCATTGTTAAAGGAGTTCACCCCTCCTGGGCTACATCTCCTTGGATAAGCTCTAATGGCATGACCCCTTCTCATTATGCTCAATGTTTAGAAAAGAAGAGTACATAAAGTGCTAAGAAATGGAATGGTTAGTTTCTCCTTCAAAGAAACAAACTTCTGCAAGAGTTATCACTCCATATACATGTTAACCTACAATCAAACATGTAAACTTTTAGCAAACAAAGGCATCTTGCACCAAGACCCCATACTCCAACTTCAAAGAGCATCAACAATACCACAATCCACTTGAAGTACATAAACAAGTCTCTTCTCCAAAACACATAGAGAAAAGAGGAATAAAAGCTACAACATTGATGTAATAGCTATTGCAGAAAGCACATGGAGGCTGGAAAACCCCTACAAGGTCATCTCCATCTTCAAACTCCTCCATAAATTGATTCAACACTCTGGTTGACCATGGCACCCATAGAATTCAACCTACAAAATGCCTATCAAGAAGTGCTCTGATTCCGATACATGATCCAATGAGCCCATAATATCCAAAAATGGCTACCTACCCTCTTTTTTCACCCAATTTGGTCGAAAACTAGAGAAGTTATGACCTTTCCTAGTTTTCCCACTATTCGCTCTACATTTTCCCCAAAATCTGGCATCATCCTACAATTTCACTCGCCAAGCGCTCTAACGGAGGGAAAATTTTGTCAAAAACCAGCAAAAATTTTCAGATCATTAAAACATCCTCTAATGCTTAACTTCCAAAAATTATGGGCATTTGGGGGGGACACGTGCCTGGGGGCTAAGGCCAGCGACCCGTCCCTACTAGCCGGCCCCCCCCCACTCCATCTCCATCTTTCTGTTTGTTAGCACTTGAAATTTCACCTCAGGCTGAAAAGGCAAATCTCAAAGCTACATCAAACCATTCAGCCTCGTAGCTAGCCCTACGGGGCAGGAGAAGGCTCTCTCTGGTCAATCTCGGTAAATTTTCAATAGGAAGAGATGACCAATCAAGGTAACACTGATATTAGGCTAGTAAACTGATTTGAAGGTTGATTTGGGGGTTTTTTGGGTTTTTGGTGGCAATTTGAGGAACTGCAATTTAGGGTGCGGGGATTGGACACAGTTTCTGCAGGGGGGTCTTTGGGGCAAGGTAGGAACCTGTATTGATGTCTTTAGCTGAAGTGGATGATTAGGAAGAAAGATAAGAAGGCTAAAGAGAGCAAACAATAAATTTGAATTCTCTTTAGACAACAGAAAACATAGAAATTAAACAAATTTAAAAGTAGAGCATGGCAAGCATGAATTCTGACTTTATCACTTCATTTGTTTAATATGCAGCAGTATAGAAAGGAAATGAATCACATAATAAAGCTTACAATAACAAGAAGAAACACACCATCAACACCTGAGTCCACAAGAATCCCAAAGATGACTGCAAAACCCTGGTCTTCCTTAGCCAAAAATTGCAGAGATACAAGTGAAATATACAATGATAGCTCCTCCCTCAAGAGTCCAACCATGAAAATGAGCAAGAAAGTACATAATATAGATGATCTAACCTCTTTCCCTGCCTCCATGGGTCGAGCTCACTATCCTAGGAGCTGTTTGAACAACTTCTAAACTAAGCACTACAAAATAGCCAGTCAAAACAACTTGCCTCTAAAAACTTGGAAACCAGTTCATACAGTCAATTTTACCCTTTTACATGAGAGAAACTTCTAGAAGAGTAAAACAAGGGTAAAAGTATCCAAAAAGTGCCACAAGTACAGTCAAAAGGACCACCATCGACCTCAGAAAGTCAAACTGGAGCTAAACTGCAAATTCTGGGCTGAACTGGTCAAATCTGGCACAAATTCCTCAACGTGTCGCGCACATCCTCCTCAACGGGTCGTGCACTTTGGATCCCTGTTTGGAGGCCTTTCCGGTGTCAGAATGAGGTGCAGGATAGCTCGTTGGAAAGGTCTCTGAGTCTACTTTCCAACCCAACCAGAATTGTTGGATTTAGAGGTCATTTTCCTAGTCAAAAGTCAATTCTCCCAAGACTACTTCTGCAGCTCAAAAAAGGGGCAGAAAGTCAAAATTTGGCTGTATTTTGACCTTTTGGAGGCCCAAAACTTCATGAAAACTCAAATCCATTCATAGACATGTGTAAATTTGCATGAAAAATCTAGCAATGCTGAGTTTTTGCAAAACGGAGCTACGATGACAAAGGGTCTCACCGGGGGTGAGACCCGTTGAGAAGCCAAAACCTGTAAATTGCCCAAAATGTCAAAAATGAGCCAAAACTTCCAAATTTTTTTGTGCTTGGTGCTGTGAAGAGGCTAGTGGGTGTCATGATGAGTGAGAGAAGCCTCGGCCAAGATGCGGAGGGGGTTGGTCTTCTTCTTCCTCTTAAGAGCCTCGGTCAACCTTCTTTGGAACATTTTCATCTTTGCTTTACAAACATGCATCCTAGCCCAATTGTGGTTTTTCATGTTCCTTAGCAGCTTTTTCTCTTGGTTGGCCTTAGCCAACAGCCTCTCCAAGTGGGCATTCTCCTGAATAAGCAATGACTCCCGGTCAACAGGCAATGGGTCACCGAGCCTCCTACGATTTAGGACTCGGTCACTACGAATCCTCCAAATCTCATCAAGTGCCTTCTCCTCCTCCAGCTGTGTGTTCCGCTACTCTAGATATGTGATGGTCCATTGGGCACCCTCAAGTCTCCGCTGCAAAACATCATTCTCGGCCCTGAGCTGCTGAATGATCTCCTTTTCCTCTTGGCTAGGAGAACTGTCCTCAAGATCAATCACCGGATCCTCATGAACCATGGGCTCTTTTCCCCTCTGCAATACCTGTGCTGGCGAAGAAAACGAGGCCCCTTCCACCTGCTGTGGAGATAACACTCGCTGCTCTGAAGATGAAGGCGAGACCCCTTCCACCCGCTGTGGAGATAATACTCGCCTAGCTGCTGCAAATAAGGCCCTTGGGCCTTTCTGATAGGTGACCATAGGAGTGGAGCTGACATGTCGGGTGATGGGAGCATCAGGCTGCTGAGATGGTCCTCCTTCCTCATGAATAGCCTCCTGATGTGGCTGAGGTGGCACTGTGAAAAACTCACGGGAGATGAACTCCTCCCATGAGATACCCTGCTGAGTCAACTGATGAGAGACTATAAGCTGGATCAAACCATAGTGACAAAGGCTCCTGTACTTCTGGGCCGGGGTCTTCCTCTGCAACATGGGCACCATCCTCTGAATGTTCTGAAACAGGAAGACCGGGAGGTTCATCATCCTCACCCGGGTGAAATGCATCAACAGGCGAATGTGATATGAATACACCTGTGAAAATCTGCCCTCACATGTAAAGTAATGCATGATAAGTCTCATGAGGGGGGCATACTCACTCCGAAGAAATCTGAATGGGAAAACACCCGTCAACAGTCTCACAAATGATGGCCGGACATAAGGCTCAAAGTGAACAAAATCAAGTAATCTGCGCTTAGGCCACACCTCACCCACATTTGGTATCCCTGTAGCCTCTGAGATCACCTCGGTTGTCAATATGAAATTCACCCCTGCAAGAGTGACATGTCCATCATGGAGGTGTAAGACAAACAAGTGGGGCAACTCTCTATGATGCTGAATCTGAGAGAGCCTCTCACAAAATTGATAGCATGACATATACTGGAAACAATTCAGTGCCAAAGGACAAGCCTGTAACTCTGCCAAAGAAGTAGGCTCCTCCCTCTTATGATGGCCTCCCTTACCTCCTCTACGAGGCCTCCTCTGTTCCTCAATCTCTGTAGATGATGAATGGTCATCACCTTGCTCATAAGTCTCGGTATCTGACATGGTTTTGGAGCAAGGTGGGCAAACTGAAGGACAAATTGAACTGCTGCCTCTGCCTGCAAAAGTACTGAACTCTATGTTGTTTCAAGGGGAAAAAACATGAGGGGAATGTTAGGGGAGGGAACTTCTTAACGAGGAATGGGAATATATGAAAATAACAGGGAATTTTCAAGGGAAACTTTACAAATTGTCATGCATATAGGAACACATTTTAACATTGGGAAATCATTTGCAAAGAACATCTCATATGGGACAAAAACATGTATGATAATGAACATGGTAGGGGCATACATGTATCAATAGGGACATAGGGACACCATACACCAAATTTGCCTATAGGAGTTCATGTGTGTCATAAGGCAAATTTTTGCTCTTTTCGTTCTTAAGGAGTACATGCACATTGTTTTCACATAGAGGGAAGGTTTTCATGTACAAGGGGATGTCAAGGGTATATAGGGGTTATGTACATGCCTCTAGATATACAGCAGCATTTATTTTCACATGACTCTTTCTTTATTTACAAATGTATCTTTTCTTTTTGTTTTATTTTTTGCATGTGTATGGTAGAGGAAATTAGGGTTTTGTGTGCTTGTGAGAGGGGTAGGGTTTATAGCTTAGGGATGGGGGGAAAAGTCAAAATTTTATGTACAAATAGTATGGGACAGAGATGCAAGCATGACTATGAATGAAAGAGGAAAAGAGGGAAGGGACCAAATGGGACAAAAACACTTGAAACAGTCACAAAACCCTAGCATTTTACAAACATTAGCAAGCAGCCATATTAATCCATTCATTTGCAAATTTAGAAGATGAAATCATAGCATACATCCTTATTTTCACCACCAATATCAACAACCATGCATTAAGAGCCTACCTCGACCGATTGAGCAAATTTGAAGTGGAATGAAGGAATTTGATTGAAGTTTTGGTGGCAGACAGTTGAACGGGTCGCGCACGCTCTCCCAACGGGTCGCGCACAGCCCAACGGGTCGCGCTCGTTATAATTTTACACTGCCGGAGTGCGCTGGACGGGTCGCGCACCGCCCAACAGGTCGCGAACAAGCCTGGACGGGTCGCGCACCTGCAAACTGCCCGAAACCGTTGCAATTTCGCCTCCTTCGCCTATCACTCTCTCACAATCTCTCTTGCAAGCTTGAAATGCACAATGAGAGTGAAACGAGGGAACATTACCTTTTATAATCTCATTTGAAAAAATTTCATCCATAAACCCACTTTATAAAGTCTATTTTGACACTTTTTAAAACACTGATTTTCTTGGTTTCCTTTATCCTGAAGTTGAATTTTTGAGTGCTTTGACCTGATTCTTTTTGCAGGTAGATCATCTGAAGGACTGTGGCAAGGGGACCAGGGTTGTTGCTGCCTTTTTGAAGACATTTTGGAAATTTATTCTTTTTACAAAAATTATCATGACCTTGGCTTTAAAAACAGGGTTTTTAAATCCAAGGTTAAAAATGAACTGTACATGATGAAAATTTCAAAGGAACATGTTTACCATCCTCCCTCTGGCTTGCTGGTCACTCAAGGACTTTCAGAGACATGACCTTGCTAAGACAACTGACCAAAACCCTAGACCTAGAATTTTGACATTAAGACCAAACAAGAGCAGCTTGACAAACTCAATGACTGATATGACCTGATCCAGCCAAGCCAAGAGGGGTATGAATAGACCAGCTCCTCCATCAGGATTATGGCATGCCTAACGGGATGCAAATTTTGACACTGATGAGACACCTACTAATGCAAATGCAAAGAGCTTTGATCACTGATGGAGGGCTTTCAAGACCGACACTAACATTGGCTCCAATGGGGATGGTAGCTCCTTGGAGGTGCCAAGAACCTTAGACCTCTGGGAGAGCAGACCAGTGCCTTTCAATCATTGGGCAATGGAGTCATTATTTCGGCAAACGACACAAGACTTTGACTCATTTATTGAATGAAAACTTGACTGAAAACTGACTGAAACTTAACTGAAACTTGACTCAAACCGACTCGATGGCAAACTGAAATAACTTGAAAAACTCACTCAACAGACCAAACACAAATGACTCATGACTGACTTAACTAAAACAAGAACTTACAAAGCTTTTTGAAGGGCAGCAGTCCATCAAGATTTGAAATCATGATGACAACCACCTGTGTTTCTTACAAGACAATATCCATCAAACTATATCATAATGCCAATGTAACCAATCAAGCAGATGCCTTCTTGACTGATTCTCCTGATCAGATCTTCTGGTCAACAATACAAACTGATAACTAGGCATCCAAAAACATAGCTGACCATGTTCTCCTTCATCACTGAATACTGCAATAATCACCTTCACTGCTAGCTGCAACAAATCTGCCATTGGATCTTGGAAAACATGAAGACTTGACATTGCCACCTCCTGCTGAAAGAACAAGGTATCCTTTGCTTCAAATTCTGATATGCCTTCATCATGTGCTTCGGTAAAAGTATGCTCACGGGCTTCAAAAAATTCTGAACAAGTAGATGAGCAGATCTCTTCTTGGAAAAACATTTCAGCACATGAAACATATGAAGAATCTGAAAGGTAATCCTGTATGTTTTGTTCTTCTGTGGTGTGAATGTGCTGTAGGTCATTTGTATATGATATGACAGCCGGATTATCATCTTTGTGAAGGAAAACATTATATGTTTGCTGATCTACAACACAATCATCTTCTTCAACAGAGGAAGAAGTTTCCCCAACACTTTCCTGACTATGCGTGCATTGCAAATCTGCTGTAGCTTGGGCTGTAACAAGACCTTTCAAGAGCTGATCTATCTCCACTTCAGACAAAGGAGATAAGAATTTCTGTTTCCCTTTGCTCAAACAAGTCTTGTCTTCTTGAAATAACATTTCAAAACATGAAAAATCTGAATGACAGTCCTGATCTTCTGACACTTGGAAACATTGTTGATCATCTTCATATGACATGGCAATCAAACTATCCAAATTATGATTAAAAGAAGAGTTTTCACTTACTTGAACAAAGATCTCATCTTGATGTTCATGAGCTGTCTGAATTACCTCCTCATGCAGGCTCTGTTCTGATGGCATAAGGACATTTGGATCAAGAACTTTGTCCATGATCTCAACAACAAAACTCTCCTTTTCAGGATTCGGCACAAGGTATTCTTGGTCACCATGATCTGAATTTTGATCTGAAATAGCTGAGTTGACTGCATTACATTCTAAAATTCAATCTTGGCTATCTTGCATGTTGTCTTCTTCTGTGGGCAGATCTGAAACAAGCTCTTCTCTTTCATCAATTACAACCATATGGAAATCTTCAGCCTGCTGATCTTAACAAGCATCCTCTAAGATTTCTGTGTGCTGCTGAAATGGATTTTCATACAGAGCCTCCATAATCTCAACATCCATAAAATTATCATATTCATAATATTGCTCAAGGCTTTCAATAAAACTATAGGCATGCTTGCAACAGTCTTGAACTAAATTCAATGATGGATAAGAGTCCTTATATCTTTCAATGAACATAGCATGAAAATCCTTTAAACAATAAATACAAGCAGGCGGCAAACTTTCATACCATGATTGGGCTTCACCTTCCAGAGTGGCCAAGAATATCTTCATCAAGCAATCTTCAGGAAAATCGACCTTGAATTTGCGAATATGCATGTGAAATCTAACCAGATGTAGAGCAGCATCCTTCTTACCATCATCTTTAAATGTAGGCAGATTCCTTGACCAATCTACCTTCGGAATTTTATTTGGAAAACCGGGGATGTGATCTCGGCTCAAGGGAGCGTATCTTCTTGCAATCCGATCCATCTTGAAAAGCTCAAAGCTACTGATCTCTCTGCAGTGAAGTCACCATGAAGCATTGATCTCTGAAGTTTTCAGTGAAGGAGTCGCCAGTGAATGATTTCAGCCTTGCAAGTGTCTGATCGTTGTCCACTATCAACAATCAGATCTGAACTTGATACATGTACTGGGGTAAAATGCAAATGAAGTGGTCATATTCACAAGCTCACGGAGATTGACTGAAGCAGCGTTTATCTACTAATGCTGATGTAAAACAAGAGCGTTTTCGAAGGCTACCTGGTGTATCTTCAGGCTTCGTCTAAGACTTGTGAAACAAACACATCAATACACAAACAAGTTTGTTCTCCCCAGTATGGTCACCAGTATGTTAGCACTTGAAATTTCACCTCAGGCTGAAAAGGCAAATCTCAAAGCTACATCAAACCATTCAGCCTCGTAGTTAGCCCTACGGGGCAGGAGAAGGCTCTCTCCGGTCAATCTCGGTAAATTTTCAATAGGAAGAGATTACCAATCAAGGTAACACTGATATTAGGCTAGTAAACTGATTTGAAGGTTGATTTGGGGGTTTTTTGGGTTTTTGGTGGCAATTTGAGGAACTGCAATTTAGGGTGCGGGGATTGGACACAGTTTCTGCAGGGGGGTCTTTGGGGCAAGGTAGGAACCTGTATTGATGTCTTTAGCTGAAGTGGATGATTAGGAAGAAAGATAAGAAGGCTAAAGAGAGCAAACAATAAATTTGAATTCTCTTTAGACAGCAGAAAACATAGAAATTAAACAAATTTAAAAGTAGAGCATGGCAAGCATGAATTCTGACTTTATCACTTCATTTGTTTAATATGCAGCAGTATAGAAAGGAAATGAATCACATAATAAAGCTTACAATAACAAGAAGAAACACACCATCAACACCTGAGTCCACAAGAATCCCAAAGATGACTGCAAAACCCTGGTCTTCCTTAGCCAAAAATTGCATTGATACAAGTGAAATATACAATGATAGCTCCTCCCTCAAGAGTCCAACCATGAAAATGAGCAAGAAAGTACATAATATAGATGATCTAACCTCTTTCCCTGCCTCCATGGGTCAAGCTCACTATCCTAGGAGCTGTTTGAACAACTTCTAAACTAAGCACTACAAAATAGGCAGTCAAAACAACTTGCCTCTAAAAACTTGGAAACCAGTTCATACAGTCAATTTTACCCTTTTACATGAGAGAAACTTCTAGAAGAGTAAAACAAGGGTAAAAGTATCCAAAAAGTGCCACAAGTACAGTCAAAAGGACCACCATCGACCTCAGAAAGTCAAACTGGAGCTAAACTGCAAATTCTGGGCTGAACTGGTCAAATCTGGCACAAATTCCTCAACGGGTCGCGAACATCCTCCTCAACGGGTCGCGCACTTTGGAGCCCTGTTTGGAGGCCTTCCCGGTGTCAGAATGAGGTGACGGATAGCTCGTTGGAAAGGTCTCTGAGTCTACTTTCAAACCCAACTAGAATTTGTGGATTGGGAGGTCATTTGTCTAGTCAAAAGTCAATTCTCCCAAGACTACTTTTGCAGCTCAAAAAAGGGGCAGAAAGTCAAAATTTGGCTGTATTTTGACCTTTTGGAGGCCCAAAACTTCATGAAAACTCAAATCCATCCATAGACATGTGTAACTTTGCATGAAAAATCTAGCAATGCTGAGTTTTCGCAAAACGGAGCTACGATGACAAAGGGTCTCACCGGGGGTGAGACCCGTTGAGAAGCCAAAACCTGTAAATTGCCCAAAAATGTCAAAAATGAGCCAAAACTTCCAAAAAATTTTGTGCTTGGTGCTGTGAAGAGGCTAGTGGGTGTCATGATGAGTGAGAGAAGCCTCGGCCAACATGCGGAGGGGGTTGGTCTTCTTCTTCCTCTTAAGAGCCTCGGTCAACCTTCTTTGGAACATTTTCATCTTTGCTTTACAAACATGCATCCTAGCCCAATAGTGGTTTTTCTAGTTCCTTAGCAGCTTTTTCTCTTGGTTGGCCTTAGCCAACAGCCTCTCCAAGTGGGCATTCTCCTGAATAAGCAATGACTCCCGGTCAACAGGCAATGGGTCACCGGGCCTCCTACGGTTTAGGACTCGGTCACTACGAATCCTCCAAATTTCATCAAGTGCCTTCTCCTCCTCCAGCTGTGTGTTCCGCTACTCTAGATATGTGATGGTCCATTGGGCACCCTCAAGTCTCCACTGCAAAACATCATTCTCGGCCCTGAGCTGCTGAATGATCTCCTTTGCCTCTTGGCTAGGAGAACTGACCTCAAGATCAATCACCGGATCCTCATGAACCATGGGCTCTTTGCCCCTCTGCAATACCTGTGCTGGCGAAGAAAACGAGGCCCCTTCCACCTGCTGTGGAGATAACACTCGCTGCTCTGAAGATGAAGGCGAGACCCCTTCCACCCGCTGTGGAGATAATACTCGCCTAGCTGCTGCAAATAAGGCCCTTGGGCTTTTCTGATAGGTGACCATAGGAGTGGAGCTGACATGTCGGGTGATGGGAGCATCAGGCTGCTGAGATGGTCCTCCCTCATCATGAATAGCCTCCTGATGTGGCTGAGGTGGCACTGTGAAAAACTCACGGGAGATGAACTCCTCCCATGAGATACCCTGCTGAGTCAACTGATGAGAGACTATAAGCTGGATCAAACCATAGTGACAAAGGCTCCTGTACTGCTGGGCCGGGGTCTTCCTCTGCAACATGGGCACCATCCTCTGAATGTTCTGAAATAGGAAGACCAGGAGGTTCATCATCCTCACCCGGGTGAAATGCATCAACAGGCGAATGTGATATGAATACACCTGTGAAAATCTGCCCTCACATGTAAAATAATGCATGATAAGTCTCATGAGGGGGGGCATACTCACTCCGAAGAAATCTGAATGGGAAAACACCCGTCAACAGTCTCACAAATGATGGCCGGACATAAGGCTCAAAGTGAACAAAATCAAGTAATCTGCGGTTAGGCCACACCTCACCCACATTTGGTATCCCTGTAGCCTCTGAGATCACCTCGGGTGTCAATATGAAATTCACCCCTGCAAGAGTGACATGTCCATCATGGAGGTGTAAGACAAACAAGTGGGGCAACTCTCTATGATGCTGAATCTGAGAGAGCCTCTCACAAAATTGATAGCATGACATATACTGGAAAAAATTCAGTGCCAAAGGACAAGCCTGTAACTCTGCCAAAGAAGTAGGCTCCTCCCTCTTATGATGGCCTCCCTTACCTCCTCTACGAGGCCTCCTCTGTTCCTCAATCTCTGTAGATGATGAATGGTCATCACCTTGCTCATAAGTCTCGGTATCTGACATGGTTTTGGAGCAAGGTGGGCAAACTGAAGGACAAATTGAACTGCTGCCTCTGCCTGCAAAAGTACTGAACTCTATGTTGTTTCAAGGGGAAAAAACATGAGGGGAATGTTAGGGGAGGGAACTTCTTAACGAGGAATGGGAATATATGAAAATAACAGGGAATTTTCAAGGGAAACTTTACAAATTGTCATGCATATAGGAACACATTTTAACATTGGGAAATCATTTGCAAAGAACATCTCATATGGGACAAAAACATGTATGATAATGAACATGGTAGGGGCATACATGTATCAATAGGGACATAGGGACACCATACACCAAATTTGCTTATAGGAGTTCATGTGTGTCATAAGGCAAATTTTTGCTCTTTTTGTTCTTAAGGAGTACATGCACATTGTTTTCACATAGAGGGAAGGTTTTCATGTACAAGGGGATGTCAAGGGTATATAGGGGTTATGTACATGCCTCTAGATATACAGCAGCATTTATTTTCACATGACTCTTTCTTTATTTACAAATGTATCTTTTCTTTTTGTTTTATTTTTTGCATGTGTATGGTAGAGGAAATTAGGGTTTTGTGTGCTTGTGAGAGGGGTAGGGTTTATAGCTTAGGGATGGGGGAAAAAGTCAACATTTTATGTACAAATAGTATGGGACAGAGATGCAAGCATGACTATGAATGAAAGAGGAAAAGAGGGAAGGGACCAAATGGGACAAAAACACTTGAAACAGTCACAAAACCCTAGCATTTTACAAACATTAGCAAGCAGCCATATTAATCCATTCATTTGCAAATTTAGAAGATGAAATCATAGCATACATCCTTATTTTCACCACCAATATCAACAACCATGCATTAAGAGCCTACCTCGACCGATTGAGCAAATTTGAAGTGGAATGAAGGAATTTGATTGAAGTTTTGGTGGCAGACAGTTGAACGGGTCGCGCACGCTCTCCCAACGGGTCGCGCACAGCCCAACGGGTCGCGCTCGTTATAATTTTACACTGCCGGAGTGCGCTGGACGGGTCGCGCACCGCCCAACAGGTCGCGAACAAGCCTGGACGGGTCGCGCACCTGCAAACTGCCCGAAACCGTTGCAATTTCGCCTCCTTCGCCTATCACTCTCTCACAATCTCTCTTGCAAGCTTGAAATGCACAATGAGAGTGAAAGGAGGGAACATTACCTTTTATAATCTCATTTGAAAAAATTTCATCCATAAACCCACTTTATAAAGTCTATTTTGACACTTTTTAAAACACTGATTTTCTTGGTTTCCTTTATCCTGAAGTTGACTTTTTGAGTGCTTTGACCTGATTCTTTTTGCAGGTAGATCATCTGAAGGACTGTGGCAAGGGGACCAGGGTTGTTGCTGCCTTTTTGAAGACATTTTGGAAATTTATTCTTTTTACAAAAATTATCATGACCTTGGCTTTAAAAACAAGGTTTTTAAATCCAAGGTTAAAAATGAACTGTACATGATGAAAATTTCAAAGGAACATGTTTACCATCCTCCCTCTGGATTGCTGGTCACTCAAGGACTTTCAGAGACATGACCTTGCTAAGACAACTGACCAAAACCCTAGACCTAGAATTTTGACATTAAGACCAAACAAGAGCAGCTTGACAAACTCAATGACTGATATGACCTGATCCAGCCAAGCCAAGAGGGGTATGAATAGACCAGCTCCTCCATCAGGATTATGGCATGCCTAACGGGATGCAAATTTTGACACTGATGAGACACCTACTAATGCAAATGCAAAGAGCTTTGATCACTGATGGAGGGCTTTCAAGACCGACACTAACACTGTTCACATGGGTGGTTAACTATTTTGGTTACCATTGGAGGTTTGTTTGGGGCTGTGGTTAGCCCCTAACCATGGTCCATCGAGTAGGGTCGGGGGTTTAAGCACGGTCCCCATCCCCCATGCATATAACATATAAACGTTAAATAGATGTGCCTCCCCTTATGTTTAAGAACCAATGGGTAGGCGGTGTGGTAAGGCTTTGCATTGTGTGTTGAGATGTGCCAGTTTCGAATCATGTGGCCTCTAGCTCGACCATTGAACCAAATTTTAGTGGCCTCCCAAGTTTCCATGTGGCAGCCTCTGACTGGGCCACGTGTCAGCCCATGGTTGCCACTGTACCAACCAGTAAAAACAAACCATTTCTAACCAATACCAAAGTGCCACTTGCCATGATTTGATTCGCTGAGAGAACATTGACTAGTCAACAACCACATAACCTGCCCAGTCAACACCACATCAATAGTACAGACTGCTGACTAGGCTGTCTATTTTTTTGAAAATTTATCTATTTGACAAAGTGAATAGAATGCATTTCTGGAAGCATATGATATCGGTTTTCCGTGAAACAAGTTGCACGAGAATCAGGACAACAAGATCTACACAGTCATTCATGTTCCATACTATTTTGACGACTTTGAATTTTTGGAAAATTTTGAGCTCCTAATCACTATGCTTCAAAATGGATCCATACTCCTCCACCATTGCATCAACCCATACTGGTTTCTCTACTGCTTCCTTGAAAGAGGATGGCTCAGTCTCTACTAGCTCATTCATTAGATCCATGTAGCTAGTGTATCGTTCTTGTGAGCTTCTCTTCCTCCACTGATTTGAAGGAGCACCCACATTCTCCCTTGCATCTTGGAAAAGTCTCTCATCTTCCCTGGTGCTCTTCCTGCCTTCTCCGGATGGTTTTTCTTGAGTGGCTATCTCCACTATATTCTCCTCAACTTGTGGTTGCTCCACATTATCATGGGGCTCCTCCTTTGGATCTAGAAGATCCTCCACTAGTGGGATCTGAAGCTCCCCCTCAAGAGAGCACCGCATGGATTTCTCATCATCAAATTTTACATCCCTTTGCACAAATGTCATTTTGAGGGATGGAAAATACACACACTAGTTGTGGGGAGTTTTTGTGTAACCCACAAATACCCCCAACTTTGTTTTCGGCTCTAGCTTATTCCTTGATTCTTTGGAGACATGGTAGTAAACAAAGGATCCAAATATCTTAAAGTGTGAAACATTCAGCTTCCTCCTCGAGAAAGCCTACTCCGTGTGATCATGCCAAGAATCTGATGAGGACTCTTGTTCTACCAGTAGACCGATGTGTTGAATGCTTCAGCCCACAAGTACAGAGGTAGGATTTGGTCATGCAACATTTCTGGTGCTACTCCCACAATGCTACGATTCTTCCTCTCAGCCACCCCATTCTACTGTGGGTTGTGGGGTGTTGTTAACTCTCATCAAATTCCTTCTTTTACACAGAAAATTTTAAACTCATTCGACATGTACTCACCTCCATTATTGTTCCTGAGATCCTTCACCTTCTTTCCCATTTTTTCTCCACCAGTGCCTTGACTCTAAGAACATGGAGAAAGTCTCATCCTTCTTCCACGTGAAGAATATCCAACACTTCCATGAGAAGTCATCAATAAATATGACAAAATATTTGTGCTTGGCAGTGGAGGCTATCGAGAAATGTCCACAAACATCATAATGGATCCTTTCAAGGACTGCATGTGCTCTTCTTTCTTGATCATGGAAAGTAACTTTTGTGTACTTCCCAAAGGTACACCCTTTACATGTGTCTTACTTCTCTAGTGATCCTTTGGGGAGGCTTGTGGAAATCTACTGCATAATCTTCAAAGCGCCATGATGTAAATGGCCTAGTCTTCTATGCCAACGTTTATCATCATCACAACTTTACACCTTATCTACCTTTGTTCTCAATGTAGCACAATCTTCCACATATAGCTTGTAGAGGTTCTTCACACAAATCTCAATCTGCTTCAAACTACCTTCTGTAACCTTCTTAGTAAGAGTTCTGCATGAAGTTAAGGAGGAAGACAGTTTTTAATCGGAGGACCAGCACATCCGGGAAGGAAGTGTTCAAAGGCTTTGGTTCAGAGGCACTACACAAGGAAAGTGTATGGAGGTT
The DNA here is from genome assembly GCA_031772625.1 of Pinus tabuliformis. Classification (NCBI taxonomy): domain Eukaryota; kingdom Viridiplantae; phylum Streptophyta; class Pinopsida; order Pinales; family Pinaceae; genus Pinus; species Pinus tabuliformis. Next base: position 1,118,164,152 of record CM062819.1, read on the forward strand.
GACAGAAGAGGGTGTTGTTACTCTCATCTACTGTTCAGATCACTATGTCAATCTTTTGGGGTCCAAAAGATTTCCAATGGGGAGGCATGATCATAAAATGATCCTTGATGACTTTTAATGATAAAAAATGAAAGTCAAAGTATGCTCTTGTAAATAGTCTCATTACATAGATCTCTTCATTCTGAATCTACTTCAATTCGAATGGACCAAAACGGACTCTAGATGAAGGATTCATTGTAAAATGAAAATTGTCCAATATACTTAGAAAAGGAGGCAATTTCATTAATTCCCAAACTATATTGAAAATGTTGATTTTTGGTATAGGCTGACAGGCCAATCCACATTTGACACATGGCAGGCCGGTATTGGGCCATGTGGCCCTATTTAATTCATCAAAAAAGAAATTGGGCAATGTTATATTGCATCGTAAATGTGCCAAAGGGAAGGACTTAACCATAGGCCTTAAGGCATTGCGATATGTAATTACCGCTTTATTGCATCGCAAAAAGCCAAAGGGAGGACTTAACCAAAGGTGTGAAGACTTGCGATGGGCCAATTGTGATGAGCATTGTCAGCTGTAGGATCAAAAGGAATCAATGGTCTAGATGCGATTAGTGATCGCAAATCAGAGAGGAAAGATTGCGGGCCATGGAACCAACGATATGTCGTCTGCCGATATGTCGAAATGTCGATGGGCCGATGCACTGATAGCCGATGAGGCGCCAATCGGAGTGATCAGAGATCAGAGATTGGATCAAAAAAAGGAAGAAGGGAGCACTATACCATGCGCAAAGCGACTTGAGATATTGCAATAAAGGCGCGAACCTGAGAGGTTTTATGGACATGATTTCAGTTCATTTGAAATCCGGTTTTGGCATTCAAACAATGTATTTCTTTGTATCTCTAAGGTAAACAGTATTTCAGACGGGCTTCAGGTGGTAAGCAGTATTGGAGAGGCTCCACCTGAATCCATACACTGGCCGACACATGGCACGACACAGGAGAGAGAAAACCACTCATTTCGGGTGGGTTTTCCCCGTGCAAGTGGGCCGCCCAAAATGATCATCAGCCATTGATTATCGATCACTGATCGGACGATTTACAATGAACGAGATGTTTTACGAGCCAGAAAGGATTATAGATGCAGCTGAATTTCATTTGAGTTCTGGCTTTAGACTCACAGTTGGGTTTCCGTGAAGTTTTCTCGTGTATTCCATTATTTGGTTATGTTTCAGAATTTATGCTGGAGGAAGGCCGAATGGTTGGGTTACCCGCGCCCACCGTTCCTTTCACTTGTAAACTAATTCTTTTAATGAATAGTCGGTTCACACTTTAAGCGATTGTTGTAACAGAACGTGTTATAAGACACAATGAACCTAGAGATGATGGAAACAGAGGATGGCCACCAGAGGTTGGGAGGCAGAGCCAGAGCGCATAACAAGGTGAAGCCATGAGAGGTTGGAGGCAACACCTAAATGCTTAAGTGAAGTATCAGACATCAAAGGGATCTAAGGATCAAGATGTTGCTGGTGTCCGTTGTGAAGAAGACAAAATAAGGAATTCCAGAGACAATGCAGAATTCTGAGGGAGTCAGAGAAGCCAGAAGCTCAAGAAGCTCAGAGCACTGACTGAAAGAATTAGTCCACAAAAGCCTCAATCTATCTGTAGTTAAAGGAAAACCAAGGGTAAGATGGAATTCTAAGCCCATTGGTTCAGTTGTAAACCATTGGAGTTGAGTATGGAACTTGTAAAAGAATTCAAGCCATAATCCCAAAGAGCCTAGTTGAATTGATTAGAGCTCAAGGAGACGTAGCCCAAGATATCAGGTGAACTCCATATTAAACTTGTTGTCCTATGTGTTTTTTTATGTGCTACATTGTTTACTGTTTTGTGTGTTTAAATATCAGTTTAAGAAAATGAACTCAAGCACTTGAATAGTTAAAGACAAACAAAGCATACACATATTTCCAGTTTTTTTAATTCCACCAATTATCAATCATAAGCATAGATCTTGGAAATTGTTTAAGCTTTGGAGTGGGAGAGGTTCTTGTAGGTTGACAAGAAGCCTTTAGGTCCCCATTTCAGATCAGAAGGTTAGCCGTACACTTTCACAGAGGTACTGAAGCACATAATAGAGGTCTCATTTGGCAATCTCTAGAGCTAAGTAACTTGCACGAAGGCAGGGATAGAAGGAATAAACCGACATCACAACCATCTCAGTGTGTGGAAACTTGGGTCCAACACCCCCCCATACTGCTTCAGGTGAGAATTCAGTCCATGCTTTATGGGCTGATGCCAAAAGGGCCAATAGTGTAGGGATTTGATTGGATAATTAATATTGGACATGGGTCGGGCCCCATCAAGCCAACAAATGGTTTCGTTGCCGGGAGGCCAGAAGCTCAAGCAGGACCGAGTGCGGGGCTTGAATTGTGGTGCGCTATATGTCAGGTAGTAGGAAAACATGACATAAATAACTGTCATTTGCTGAAGAAGTTTGTAAAGACCCCGCAATAGCCGTTCTGTAACTTTTGTAAGTCAGTAGGACATGATAAGCGTAATTGCAGGAGTTATGAATTGTTGATGGATACAACTCCTGCCTATAGGTTTCAGGCAGAAATGTAGCCCCCTGACCAGGGCATAGGGATGGCGTGGAGAGGATTTCAGGGGTGCAGACGAGGCAGAGGTAGAGGAGGACCTGACAGAGGTTGGGGACAATCGATATGCTACAATTGCGGAGGACCAGGACACTATGCCCGTGATTGCACTAACCCAACGCATCCGTCGTGCAAGTACTGCACCTTGTTTGATCATGAAATGGAAGAATTTCCTACATTGATAGCATGAATACTTGACAAAGGGGTGCTACCACCTCCATTGACTCAGAACCTGCAAATGATGAGGTCTGAACCATGCGAAGAGGATCCAAACGTGAATATAGTGCTCCGAAGTGGAATCACAACAGGAGATGATAAGGGGAAACAACCAAAAGACAATACATGGGTTCACAATGCTCTAGCAAAGGAGGCTGAGTTCGATCTGGAGCGCGCATGTGAAACCTTCATGGGAGAGAAGAAGAGCTTTGCTGAGGCCTCCACCTCATGAAGCAAGGATAAGCCTGATCAGGAGATGGACCCTTCTATGCTCACAACCTTCCTGGAGACCTGCATGAAGTTACTGCGCGATAGTAAGGTTGTGAAGGGGTTACAAGAGCTCATCAATAAATGTGCTGGAACCGCTCCGGGAGAGCTGCGAGTGGTATGAAAGATTGGCAAGAATAAAACAAGGATGAGACGAGAGATGAGACTGACCGCGCAGATAGGAGATTATGAAATGGATCAGGTTATTTTGGACCTGGGGTCAAATGCGAACGTCCTACCAAACCAGACTTGGGAACAAAAGGGGAGACTCATGCTGCAATGGTTTTCGATTCAGCTAAGGATGGAGAATCATCAAAAGATCATCCCCATGGGATGGCTAAAGGGGGTGACTGTGGATATTGAAGATGCGAGTGCACTAGATGACTTTGAAGTAATAGAGATAGTGGATGACAACAACCTCTATCCTGCACTCCTGATAATTAACTGGGCTACTGATATGAACGGGCTAATCAACCTAAAGAAGCAAAAGATGATATTTGAGAAGAAATCGCTACATGTAATAGTAGCCCTAGATCCTGCTGAAGGATTGCATTATACTAAACCAGTCCGCGATTATGAGAGTGATGACGATTTGGACTGTATCTATAAGATAACAATGTGAGACCAAGATTGGGTGAATCCCACCACGGATGGACGAATTACATGGGATCGCGAGAGTTCCTACACCTCAGACTCTGATGAAGAGTTAGAGCGCTAGCAGAATCGGTTACATGAAGTGACTATGCCGAACTGCAACATGATGACCCAGTCGCTGCGCTGTGTGTCAATAGAGGTAAGAAATCTACCAACTTATGATGGCTTGAATGATGTAAATATATTTTTGGATGCATTTGAAAGGGAGGTACCAGAAAAGCAATGCTTCCAGGGATTGGACTGGGCACTGCACACTACGCCCGCAAGGTGGTGTGGTACACATAAGGGAAGTTTTGATGATTGGCGCAAATGTGGGAGAATGATGAGAACACACTTTGGGAAGCTGAAGATGCGAATGACAGATAAGTATGATGGGCAAGATGATCCCTGCACGCATTTGGCCAAATGGGCCCAGGCTTATGGAGAAAAGCCCCAACCTGAATGGGTGCACTAGTTCTATCACACTTTGGACGTTGCCCTGATGAATTGGTACGTAGAAACAGAGCTCCGCCATGGTATAGGTGAATGGGATATTCTGCACAAGGGATTCATAATGACATTCAGTTTTGAAGATGGGTTTGACTGTATTGATGAGGCACTACAAGAGGTAAAGGCAGAAATATTTGGATACCATAGGATCCTTTGGACTTGGTCCAACCTGAGTGGGCTACTCAGATAAGTCACACATTGGAACGCTATAATGTAACCACTGAAGAGGAGGATGAGGATCCACGAAATACTAAAATTCCAAAAATAGAAGGTCCCCGGGAGGTTGATGGACTGCAGATTGAGAATCCTGATATAACCACACTGTTTAAAAAAAACAAGTAAACATTGGTACGGAGGTAGAACCCAAATTCATGAAAATTGGAGACTACTAGGACCTATGGATAGTTGCAGTACTATGGGCTTATTGAACGACATGCAAGAAGTTGACAAACCCCCTTTAGGTTTGTCTATGGTATTGAAGCAGTAATGCCTCTGGAATATATTGTGCCTAGTCTACGCATAGCAGCGCTCATAGGTATGACAATTATGGAGCCCTGGAGGAAAGGCTCGCATAGCTGGATGAGCTCGAGGAAGAAATATTTCTAGCTCGATTTCACCAATAGGTCCAAAAGCAACGCGAAAAGGCATGGCATGATCGACACATTAAGCTACGCACCTTTAAGGTAAATGACCTAGTTTTGTTATATGACAGTAAGTTCGATACATTTCTAGGAAAATTGAGAATGCACTGATTAGGGCCATATGTCATTAAGGAAATTACCGATGATGGAGCGGTACATCTGGTCAAATTGAATGGAGAGCCCTTCCCAGGAAAGGTGAATGGCATTTTCTTGAAGCCATACACCGGCGGTCCGGCCATGTTACTAGATGAAGGTAGCATAGTATTAGCAGTCCAGGTAGCTAAAAGGAGGCGCGGGACTATAAACTACACTGCCCAGATTGGGGAGCTACACGATTGGAGGATTGTGCAAAGCAAAGAAGTGTCACAGGGTTTGTAGCAATGCGAAGAGGGTTGCACTACCCATAGAGTAATCACGCAGGTTGGCCGGAAAGTGATCGTTAAAGTCACTGTTCATGATTTGACGACAGAAGTGAGGCCAAATGGAGTGGGCTGCCGGCATTTAAGATGAAATTTATGGCTCAGATCCTTAAAAATCTGCCACCAATCCAGCATTAATGAACTGAATTTGGGGGGAATGGTTGATTTTGAATTCAAAATGCCCTATAAATTACAAGTGGTTATCCAGTGAAAAACACTTGGCATTTTTAAAATTGAGTTGTTGAGCTCTCAGGAACCCATGAACCAAGAATTCTACGAGGATTTCAAAGAAAATCCAGCATTTGCAAATTTGCCAGAGACGTCACAAGCAACGCAGCAAAAGCTTTAGGCTGACAACGCAGGAGTCGTGACTGAGCAGATAGTGGAACACGCGAAGCAGGTAGACGCACAGTGCACGGCTGAGGTGGCGGTCATACGAGTCGATCTAGAAGGGCTTCATGAAAAGATCTCCGCACCTACCAAGTGAGTCGAGGGTGAGTCACTATGTTTGTGT